>VZRN01006818.1:582407-638335 GCA_013397935.1 Dasyornis broadbenti
ACCTTCTACCTCCCTGTATTTGCATGACTCCCTGGCAGAACACCTTCACCTTCAGTAGTGCCTTAAGAAAAATACCATGTATGGAAGTCTCTATGGAATAGGATTAGTGCAACAAGGTGGACAGGTATATTCATCAGTGCTTTTGAACATCCTGCTTGCAGCCTTCTCATCCTTATTAAAAAATATCTCAAACACTTAGAGGTGCCTCTATGAGACAGGAGCTGAAGCCCAGGGAAAGGGAACCAGGATTTCCCCAAAGAAAGGGGCAGCTGTGTCCCTGTGTTATATTTCCATTGCAACACACTGCTTATGTGTGATCTTGCTTCTGCAATTAAGATATTTGTTTATTTATTAAGTGGCAGAAGCTAATTTCACAGAATCTTAGAATGGCCTGGGTTGGAAGGGACCTTAAAGATCATCCAGTTCCAACCTCTCTGCTATGGACAAGGACACCTTCCACTAGACCAAGTTGTTCAGAGCTCCATCCAACCTGGCCTTAAGACACTTCCAGGGACTGGGCTTCTACAGCTTCTCTGGGCAACCTGTTCCAGTGCGTCACCATCCTCACAGTAAAGAATATTTTCTTAATATCTCTAATATCTAATCTAAATCTGCTCTTTTTCAGCTTGAAGCCATTCACCCTTGTCACTACATTCTCTTGTAAAAAGGCCCTCTCCACTATTCTTGTAGGTAAAAGATCCCAGTAACGAGATGGTCAATTCATATTTAAGCACCCGAATGTCAACATGAATTCCATTATCAAAGTATTCATGTTTTATTGCACTTTTCTTTTTAAAAATTAAGCTTAGCACCCCTTATTCACCCTATGCTTTTTCAATTTTTGAAAAGCAACAATCCCCCAAATATATGTACAAAATCTAATAAATCCCACCAAATAAAGAAGAGGAAAGAGAAAGTTATGACTTCCAAACTAAACAGCATGAATTTCTTTTTCCTGAGGACAAATATGAACATCATTTTTTAAATATCTATAGTGAAGAATCACTATGCTGATGAAACCCGCTATAACAGAAGCACTCTGGGATTTTAGTGATGACCTGAAGAAACCAGTCACTGAAGTTAAGGTAAAGTTCTGAAAATTCTTCCAATCTTCAAGATTCCCATTGTGCAAAATCCTTCCAAAGATAATAATCAGGATACTGAGGATCTCTCTTCTATACACAAAGGCATTTATGTGCAACTGTGTACTCACTCACCTAGGAAGATCATTTAAATGAAAACATACCACATTCATATGTGTGTATACATTCATCACATAAATATGTGATGACATTTAACATAACATCTATAAAAAGCATTGAATTTTTGCAATTGCACCTCTTAAAACCTCTGCAAGATTTTTGCTTGCTTGCTTGCTTTGATCACTGTCTGGTTGGCTCATTTTATTTTATGCAGAGCTAGTGTGTTAAATGTTTTTGGTTTGGGATTTGTTTCGGCTTTGTTTTTCTTCACCTTATTTATTTTCATGACTGAATAGAATGCACTGATTTAAAGTTTCTTTAATTCTGTAACGTATTTTTACAATATATCACATTCCATTTTGCAGCTCTGTAATGCATTTTTACTTAATCTGTCAGTTAAAGCAAATTATCAAATATACTTTGAGATATTCCTCCCACAAACCATAGGCACATGTATACACACTCACCTTCCTGAAACTATGCAACTGCTTTTTTTTTTCTTAATTTTTCCTTTTTACACCCCTGCCTTCTAAGACTTCCCCACAGTCCATCAGACTCCTCCATATGTGTTAAGAGAAACTGCATAGGATGTCCCAGTACACCATTCACTGCCTGAAAGAAAGATCTTAATTTTAAGTTTCAGCTTGCTTTTTTAGAGCCCCAGGCAAGCTCTTTGAAGTGCAGAGTCAGGAGGGGAACTTAACTCAGGCCTTTAGAAAAAAACTGCTAACAAGGCACATGTCTAGTACTGTGAAATGCCTTCTTTTGGAGTGATCTCCCCTGCTACAACCTTCTCTCTACATTATTGATTCCATATAAATAGCAAGTCTCTAAGCCATGGGCATGATGAATCAATAAGGATCCAGACAGAGTCTATGAATTGAACCTGCATGGCCTGGGAAGAGGCTGGCTATTCTTCAAGACAGAGGAAAAGAAAGCACATTTCAACAAGCCAAGTAAAAGAGGAGAAACTGCCAGGAGAGCCATTCAGAGCAGTGTAATGAAGAATACTTTTGCTCAAGGATTCCCAGTAGATAATACTTTCAGATACCCCTTCTTGCTGAAAAGGAACCTTTTAAGATGCTCCTAGCAGACTCCCTGGCATTTGTTTCTGAAGGAACTCTGGTTGACAGAAGCTTTTGACAGGAAACATATAGACCACCCTACAGCTCTCCATAGTCAGAAGTTGCAAAAATATCACAGTCCCCAAAACTCCAGAAGTATGCTTTTTAACAACTGTCAGGTAACAAAACCATATGAAGTAACTCACACCTTCAAAAAAATCTATTCAAAACAATGATATGCACAAAACTCCCACAGCTCCTCCTCTGCCATGTTTCCCAACACCCAGATCCATCATTCTCCCACAAGAGTCAGAGCAATGTTTCTGTAGGTGCCAGGAACATGGCACTGTCCAAGGTGTTATGGCAGTGCCAGAGACTGGTCATGCCAAAGGGAGAGTCCAAAGAGGCATCCACAGCTCTCACATCTTTCTCACCATTGTGAAAGGGCAAAAGAGGAAAAGGAGAGTGGTTGGCTCTCAGGGAGATATGCAAATTTTTTTAAAACCCCAAAAATTATAGTTGAATTTTAATGTAACTGTTGCCAAGATGAACTTGCAAGGAAGACAAACAGGCAAATGACCTACTGCACATAAAATTATAGCATCCATGTACTGGCTGCATACATTTTTATGACTGCATATTCTTTCATCTTTTCTGCAACTTAACGTAGCATTTTCCTCACAGAGGTGAACCTCAAAACCTCAGACGTCACATTGCACTGAAGAGTAGTTTTTAGTTAAGTAACTGTGAGATTGGGCAGCAGTTGTTATCTGTGGGCGATTTGGACTCTTTCAAAGTCCCAAGTGCAAAGCTCAACGCCATGTACAATACATAGCAGGGCAGTGTATTTGTCTGCCAGTGTCTAACAATGTGTCAAAAATGACAGCAGACAATTTATAAATATCCATAGGGCTGTGCCTCTTTCCAAGGTTGGAGGAATTTGTTATGGGGAAATAACCAACTACCCACAATTCCTTACAAATATATACACACTGCCTCGCAAGAAACATTTTTACTGCTTTAGTTCTAAAATGCACACCAGAAAAAATACACGAGCATTAAATAACTGTCCAGGTCCACAGTACCAATACGCTATGAAGGGAGCCAAGCGTAACCTTCTTTAGCCTGTGGAAGACTGTCACAAAACCAGAAAAAAATTGTCTTCCCCTTCAATTCACCACCTTAAAAGCTGAACAGCAAGGGGATACACCAAAGGATTTGACAAAATGCCATTCATAAGATACCTTGTCTGATCACATACACAAATCTAGCAGGAGTTTTATCTTCACAGGGCTCACAAGTCAGAGAAATCTTCAGAATAATCCTAGTGCATATCCTTCAGGTGTAGCTGTAGTTAGCAGATCATTGTAAAACAAAATTTAAAAATTAAGAAATCAGAAACAAGATGCAGCAGAATGAGCCAGCATTTCCCAACTTCAGTGGGACAGCCTTTCTTAGCACCTGATTCTTTACGTGGAAGTGGTGCCTTGTCTAGGAATTCTATGCTGACTGGGCACCTATAATTTCTAAGAAGCTAGACTCACAATAAAAAAGTAAACATGAGTACTGTGAATCTCCTTTTATTTCACACACAACCACTCTGATAATTGTGGTTTGTGACTGCTCTTCACTTGGATTTTTACTTTAATGAATATGCTGCATAACACAGATGTAATTTGATTATTTCTGATCCTCTGTCTCCTCTCTCCAAGGGAATCACATGTTCATTTGCATTTCCTTTTTCATACAGTTTTCTAGAGTCTAGCAACACAGGTACTACATGAATACACTGTCATCTGAAAGAACAGAAACCAAATTTCCATGGTTCATGCATGGTTCAGAGCCCCAAAAGCAGTGCAGAGCAGTGTCCAAACCTGCAAACTGGAGAGACTTACTGGAGTTTTGTCCTTGATTATTTCTTAGAGGTACTATACATATGCATGCCTACATACATACATAGATGGTCAAGGACATACCAGAAAGTGTCTCTAGGTAGAAGGATTCAATGTTTTAACACAGCAATGCATCTTGACATTTTTATTCACTTTCTGAATCTTTATATCATCATCTACTATATTATTATTACAATAATGAGAGTGGGGTTTCGCGTGTTCTCTACAAAACCAAAGACACGCCACCGTACACTGGATGTCTACAGTGCTGAATCTAAGCTGGACATGCCTGTATAATCAATGCAGCTAGGGAAAGAAGTGCCTCCAGAAGGTATTACCCAAATTTTAGGTGTGCGAGATTAGATCCCTCCTTAAGAGAAACAGCTACATCAGGGAGAGATATTACTCGATCCCTGGTTATTCATTTCATCTGTGAGACTGCCCACATTGGTATCTGACATTGCCACAACACTGAAACCAGTGTAACAGAGGTCAGTGCTCTGTAATGACCATGTCTGCTCTAAGAATGAAAATATATATCTTTAACTAAACCAAGCTAAAATATATCCACTGCATATCCTCCTCTGTAAAGCTGAATTTTAAGATCTCTGACATTTGCCAGGACCCATCAGAGGAGTCACTTGCAGGTCCACATACAGCATTTAAGTCAGAGGAAGAAATGTACTCCCTTGGCTTTTATTTCAGGACCTTCTAGAACTTCACTAGTTATGGTAGTAGCATATCAGACTGATTTTCAAGGTTCTCTTTAAACAGTAAACTTTCTCCTTCAAAGAAAAAAAAAAAAAAAAGAAAAACTTAGAGGACTCAGACATCCTGGATTTAAAATACATCACTAATTTATTTCTTCGTTGTATTAATAAAGGGGCACAAAAATAGTCTGGAGCCTTTAAGTCCTACTCTATAGCTGTAAACTAACATATCCGCATTTTTCTCCAGGTTGTCTGTAAGAAAGAAATCTCATTTTTCCCATCTATCTCCTCTTTAATTATTCATATTTACTACGCATAATCCTAGGAGACTTTTCCATAAAATAAACAAAGTACAAAATAAATGCTAAAAACCCATGAAAACTTCATTAAAAACTATTGAAATTGTTACCCCCCTAGTGATCATTGTTATGAAAAACTGAGTGATATTTTACAGTTTAACACCCCTCTCCAACAATGACTCTATTAGGATAAGACATAATTTGGCATTTTCCTATATTTTTTGTGTGGGTCATAATGCTGCTTAAGTGTAGACTGTTGTATTCCTAGCACCCAGCGGAAAAGCAAATTAGTTTATTATCACTCCTACAAATCTGTTCCAAAGATAGATTTTAAGGAGAGCTTTTCTGGCAGCCAAGAATAGTCTGATTAGTGGGACCTTTTACTTTTTTTTTCTCCCCACACACGCTTATTTAGTGTGATGGTTTTAAATGGGAGCTCTTCACAGGATTTATTGTTTATCTGGGTTAAAAATGTTCATTAAGCTAATTCATATTTGAAAATAGAAACAAGAACTAAACTTGAGAAATATATTTCCTTCAGCAAAATCATTATTTTAAAAGTACTTTCAGTACTTAATGTCAACAGTGTCCAACAGACTAGCATTGTTTATTTCAGAAAGATGAAAAAATAATGAGTCTAAAATATTGCCTGTGATGAAGTAAACTACATGTACTGCAAAAATAAGAGTATGATTTCCATATGCCATTCCGAGTATTTTAATTTAGTTTTGCTCTCACTTTCAAAAAAAAAAAAACCAAAACTTAAGTTCTAGAGGCCTTTAACACAAGCAAAAATTGTTTATATCCTATCAGTGAAGGACTTAGTCCCAACTAATTAAAATATTTTTCTCCTTTGCTATTTCCAAACATAGCTGACTGATACTGAACATTTTTGGATACTTCTATAGCTAAGAAACAGGTGTTCTAGGGCATGGCATTTTTGTATTTTATATGGCATCAATATGCAGTTTTCCTTATAGTTTTTTGAGGTTTTTTGAAAGAAAATTTAAAATTACATCAGTTTAAAAATTCTTTCTTTTTCTCTAGCACTCAGATTTCACTGCACATTTGTGAAGCAGGCTATGCACTTTTCCTCAGTCATGTTCCTCTTTATATGCTGTTTTTCAGAGCAAACCCAGGAAAACCTAATGACAGTGATGTCGTGACAGAAGAAGGGTGGGCAATATGTTCTGTCCTTAAATCTCTTTGCAGAAACTGCATCTTGCAATTTTCAGGGCAAAAACTGAAAAGTCAAGGAAGTAATGAAGCAAGACCAGTGAGCCCTGTGTAAAGCAGTTCCTCCTAATTCCCCACTTTTTAGCTGTTTGCATCCAATCCCATCTTCTTCCCTTAAACTAGGCAGAGGGCCTGAGTGCACTTCATTCCTGCAATCCCCCAAGAAAAGTTTCCAGGGCTGGTGATCGTCTAAACTATACTACGATCAGGAGTGGCCTAAGGAGGATGAAAGGCTAATTCTTTTCTCAGATGTTTCCAAGGCACAACCTCTGCCAGATGCCCTTTGTCTTCTGCAACACAGCTTTCTAGCATACTATATGCTGTTATGATGAAGGAGAAAATATGGATTGTTTACTTTTCATAATTGAGATTTTCTGGATTTTCACAGGCTCTTAAAACATAAACATAGAAACAGTATTTTAATTCTCTTAAGACAATTTTTTACCAAAACTAGCAGGAAAAAAAGAGATTTACACAGCCTTCATATGCCCAGTGCGCAGTAGTATAAAAAGATGGCACAAAATTACTCTTCCTCCTTCCTTATTTAAACTTATATCTTCTCTCAGATATAGTCATATTTGCTCTTAATATCTCTGGCAGATGTTCTGGGTTGAATGAGGCAATTAAGAATCCAAAATTCCCATTTCTTCCAGATGCTTCTTTTCTCAATATTCACTCTCTGGAAATATATTTACTTTCCACTCTGTGGTGTGTAGCAGTTAGCACACCTTCTGGGTTCCATTTCATAAAATTTCCACCGTTAATCTGACACATGCCAATGCATCTTAGATGAAAGTTTAGCACCAGTAACATTTTTTTTTCTGTCAGTAGCATATTTACATAACAGAACAAAATTGAGCAAAGTTTTGAAAAAATATTTTACTTTAGAAATATTTTGATTTTGTTTTTCATAGCCATAATTCTTTCTGCTATCTGTCCAATTTTTAAAACTTAACTTTGGTTTTCCATAGTCTTTCAGCTCACTGAACGAATCTAATAATGGTTTTGGTCTTTTCTGCGATTAGTTCTATTCACTGAGATTGAACTACAGGCTTAAGTGGCTCCTTCTTGCTCCCCTCTCATCAGACATATGCATAGTCAAAATCTGGATCCAGAACAATTCTGACCTTCGCAGTAACTCAAGACAGCTCTTCTCTCATACATGGGCTCTGGAGCATAGACTCAGCTGAAGCAATTCTAATAACTTGCACCTAAAAATACAATGGCACAATGCACCCAAGAGTTGTGTTGGTCTTAACACAATACTTTTATTGTGCATATCCTTTCTGGAGCTCTGCATTCACCCAAAATAACCCACACATTCAGCTTCATACTTCAGTCATCCAAGGGCACTTGATATTGAAGCCAGAAGTATTTTGCAAAAAGAATTCTAAGTCTACTGCATTTACTTGAGAACAATTTGAGTACAAGAGTTATACAAATCTATGGGGAAAAAAGAACAAGACAGACTTGGCAGCTCCTGCCTCAGCCTCCTCATCATTACAGACAGAATTCTTGCTCAGCCTGGTAAAAGAGAACTGCACCAGGCAGACTGCTCTTTTTATGATTTTCCTGCTTTCTGTCATCTGAACCCCCAAGCCAGCCTTCATCCTCCAGTAAGTATGCCATGGCTTTGCTCCCATCTAAGTAGAAAAGTGGGTTTTTCTTGGCCACAGTTAAATGGTACTTTCACACTCCCAAAGGGAAGGTCAAAATTTCACTACTATTTGCAAATTTTAGAGTTCTTCTGGATTTTCTCTGCATGCACACAAATATCTCAAGGGCTGGTGCCAAGAGGATGGGCCCAGACTTTGTTCAGTGGTGCCCAGTAACAGGACAAGGGGCAACAAACAGAATCTGAAATAGGAAATTCAATCAGAAGAAGATGAAAAACTGCTTCCCTGTGAGGGTGTGAGAGACTGAAATGTTATGGTTAATAGCTTAAACATTGTTATAAAGGACTTTTTGCCCAGTATGGGAAAACTGTACAAAGAACACGCAACCACTGAAGCCCACCCTCCCTAAATTTACCTCCTGACTGGAACTTTGGACTGTGATTTAACCCACCTAAGGGAACTTGAGATAAGACAAAGGTAACACTATTTTCCAATTATGTCAGGTCTAGGGAGAAATACACAAGGCTGAGGGAGAAGAATGTATCCACAGGAAAGCCAAACCCAGAGCTGTGCTGAAAATCATCTCAGGCTGTGTTTGGGGTGGGGAATGCCATAGCCCACAGGCCCATCTGATGAGGCCAGGTTTGCACACACGCCCCCCTAGTCGTGGGGGAGGAAGCGAGTTTTTAGATGTGTGGTGTAGCCTCTGGCCAGAGGCAATGAACAGCCATGCTCCTGCACACAAACTGCCTCAGTTGTTAAACCTCGTTGTGGGGAAGACCACATACACGGGACATGCCCATGAGGGACAGCTGAGGAGGTGTCATCATCCATCAGAGACTCCAAAAGCTCCCCCCAGGCTCATTCCTGAGGCCTTGCCCCAGGGGACTGCACATGATCCAAGTGATGCAACACATCCTGAGTCTGTTGCAAGAGACAGTGTCAAACTTGTCTCCCCTAGGGGAAGTACCTGGGCATTCCTACTTTGCCTGAATATGTATCAATCCATTGAATTCTGTTTTGTGGGACCCTCACTTCCAAGAAGACCAGAAGAAGAGGATCAACAGGATGCCATCAGGATCCGCGGAGTGGTGACATTTTCTACTTAACCTGTCTCTATCTTTCTCTCCCCCTGCACTTTTTCTATTTCTTTCTATCTCTCTCTACCTCATACGTACTGTTAAATAAAACCCATACTATTGACTTCAGCATATGGTCTCACTTGCATCTTAATTCAGGCAGAGGCACCTCTCTAAAATTTTTAATAAAATCGGATTGTAACAGGGTAACAGAGCACTGGAACAAACTGTCCAGAGAGGCTGCGGAACCTCCTTCTCTGGAAATGTTCAAGACTCGCCTGGACACAACCCCATGCAACCTGCTCCAGGTGAACCTGCTTTAGCGGGGGGGTTGAACTAGATGGTCTCCAGAGGTCCCTTCCCACCCCAACCATTCTCTGATTCTGTACATTTTAGCTCAACAAGGAGAAATGGAACAAATGTAAAATCCAGGTTTTACAACTAAACCATTTTTTAAACAACAGAATGACATTTGCAGAATAATATACAGATATAAATGAATCTGTCACAGATCAGATTTCACTGGCTTCTGAACTGCAACATGAGACTCTATTTGAAAATTCAAAATAAAGACCTTCACAATTTTATTCAGACATTATGACCCTGATACAGGAGAAGAGCTCTTAGGCAGATAAAAGAATAAAATACAAACTGAGTCCTCTTGCTAAGAGACTTTCCAAAAGTTCCAGCAGCTGTCCAATAGGTTGCAAATTATTTGCTATAGGAATTCAAGGAAGTATTCACACCTAGCCTTAACACTTGAGTTCTCACTTTTTGAAGGAATGAGCTTTGAAGGGTGTTTCAAAGAACCTAGAAGAGATGCCTGAAACTGGATGTTGTGGAAAATCCCTTGAGTTTTCAGTTAGTTTTGAAATGCACCACTATTTTGTGAAACTCCCATCAATAAATTATAAGCACTTAAAAAACACCAAAATGGTCCACATAAGCTATTTCAGCACTGATGACCTTGCATCTTCCTCTTTCATCCAAGTCTATGGTATATCTACGTACATATGCGTACATATACACATTGTCTTCTAAAATCATGAGACCCTTTTACAAATTTGCATTGGGTCTTTTATGACTGGACTCAGTATCTCGAAGGTCTTTTGCAGCCTGAATAATTCTACCATTCTACGATTCTAAATCTCTACTGCAGAGGAAGACTGCCACAGTGAGCCTTATAACAGTAAATTCCTTCAGGCCCCCAGGGAACAGAACGACATTTTTTTGTTCAGAAAGAGACGTTATAAACTGCAAACCAAAACAAAGAAAATATTTTTCTATGGATATTTCCCAGAACAGCTGACTATTTCTGAACATTTCCTTGGCACCTGTATGACTAAAGAACAGCTGTTCTAAAATATGACATTCTACAAGCAATTACTTAACACTGTTGTAGAGTAAATTCAGTGAAGAGTGTCAAGAGAGAAGGGCACAGTCCTTAGACATCATCAGCAGAAAATTAATGTAGATGAAAGTAAGATAAACATATGCCCTAAATGTTATAGAAATAATCTCTACATCTGTTTTTTCAGGCACAAACCACACAATCTGAATATGTGAAATCCCTTGACTCAGATTATGGGATATGCAGTAGATACCAGCACTCATATGGGACAGTCAGTGCTGTTTGTATGGAATGTCTATTAGAAAGTCTAAGGGACAGTGCCAAAAAAAATCTTTAAAACTGGCATTGGAATATATGTCCTCCACACATGAAACCAGACCTAGACTTCAAACACAGAGTTGGTCCTAATCCTGCCATTACAGTAATGTTACACATCTGGATAGAATGGTTTGGGTTGTAAGGGACCTTAAAGATCATCTAGTTCCACACAGATACCATTAAGGATCAAATTGTAATTATAATGTGATATTGACTTATTATATTTGACCTATAAAAATGACATGACCTTAAAACGTTGAATTTGGAGAAAATATAATGTAAAGACACTGTAAAACTATTCAGATTTTCTTTTCAATTATATCCTTGTTTGATAGTCCCAGACATTATTAAAATTGTATGAGCATTTCTCCAAGAAAAAAGGAAATAATGACGTTCTCTGCCACAGAAAGCTGATTTCAGGGTCTTGGACATAAACTTGTCATGACCGTCCAATATATCTCAAGATAATCCTACCATTGGCTCCAAAGCCATCAGAAGAGACAAACACAGCCCATTCTACAATTCGTGTCAAATTCCAAGGCTGGAAACTTCAACCATCAGGTCCATGCAGAGCTTTTCTGCACATGAGGATTCACACTCTTAGAGTAACTCAGTAGACTCTTGCAACCAGCATTAATTATTTATACAGAGACAGAAAAGGACATTTCCTCAAAAGGTTTATTTGTGTAAACTCATCTGATATTTACTCTTAAAATTTTGTAATAATTTTCCTATTTACAACTCCTATATTACCTTTCTGTAGTGGAAGGAGCCTCTTTAAAGACAGTGCAGCTAGTATACTCAATGAGTAAAAATGTTTCCAAAAGGGGAAAGATTCTGGGGAGTGGGCACTGGCAACTGCAGGAATGCCATCGGTTTGCTGTGGCACAGCATCCTGCTCCCTGATGTGTGATAGGAGTCTCCAGGTCACTAAACAGTCCTTCCCTTCCTTCCTGATCACAGCTGCATCTAATATCAATTGTTTTCCTGTTCAACTCCAAGGAAAAGTTTATTTAAGACATACTCTATGACATGATATGCATTTAGGCAAATGAAAAATTCAGAATATAGCTGCAAGCCCAGAAAATAGCATTTTAAATATAGAAATGCTAAAAAAAAGTTTATTACTATGTGCTACATTGAGAACTTAAAATTTAATGAGAAAACAAGGAAAATTCTGATCAACAGATCCAAGAGAGTGTACTGTGTAACAATTTATTTCATGTCATTTTTATAATTTTAGTAAAAACTGTAGCATGCAAGTGTAATCACTTTGTTTTCCTAGGCATAAGGATAAAGGCATCTAGCAGAATGCATTACTCCGTACGTAACAACTCTACCAGAGGAATGTGAAACCAAGAATATAAATCTGGAAAAGTAAGTCTGATTCCAGTATTAGGAGAATGTCAACATTTAGCCATGACAGGAACAAGTAACAGGAGGATAAGCATACTATCAGTGTTTTTTTTCAGTCTAACATCTTACAACATTTTCCTAACAAAAAATTATAGGAAATTCTAATCTTCTGAAACAGAAATTAGCTAAAGAAACGATTGGTGGGACAGTTATCTGAAGGAGGATAAAGCTGAAAATATTAAAAAGTTTGGAATTTGAAACTTTAAAATTAACTATATAACTTTTACAAGAATATAATGGTTTTTGTAATCATCTTCTTTCCTCTGCAACATAAAATATGAGTGTATTTAAGAAAATTACCCTGCATACTTACTCATGGAAAGTCAGTAAAAATTTGGCATTGGGATTACAAGACCAGGCCCAAAAAATACCCCTGCCCTTTTCGTTTTCTTAGAAAAACCTCAAGATGCCATACTACTTGCCAAATATAAACAGAAATATTTTTAAGTGATCAGTATAAGGGAAAATGCATGATATATGATTGCAACTCTCCAACTTCACTCTCCATTGCTGCTTCAAGGACAGACAAGATTCACAGCCAAGGTGATGGCAGCAATGGGGGCAAAAATGAAAGCAGCCACTTGCTGTGATGGAGCTGGCAGCAGAGAAGAAATAGGCACAACACTGCTATTGTGATGATTTCTGTACCCATGTCCCAGAGAACCATCAGAACTACTGGCACCCTGGCAGCTAGAGATTTTTTTCCCTTTAGACCCTGGCAGAAGTCCAAGGTATGTTATCTCCTGAATTCTAACTGATATGGTATTAACATTTTAGATTGCAGTGACAGATACTGATACAAAAGTGTTTGACTGACTGTTCTTTTTTATCCTCAAGCAAACGGCAATTTTTGGATCACGTTCTGATCCTGATATGACTGACACCCTCAAATAATGCCCAAGCGAGATAAGAACATCTAATATCTTTCCTCCCCACGCCTGCTAAAATAACTATCATCTTCCTTTGTTTCTATATTTAAACATTAATTACACTTAGAATTAAGTTAGTGAAAGCTGCACACAAAGCATTCTCATTTAAAAGAATCCATATCTAGGCCAAACATCCACAAGAGATATGATGGTCTGTGTTTGAGACAGAAAATACCACAAAAGAGTTTGATGAAGCAGGACTGACAGAGCAACAATACGTGAGTGGATGTGTCCATCTAATATTTTGACAGACCCTACTCACAGCTTCCAGCCTCACCTGGTACTCCTAAGGCATCCACACACATTCCTCTGCACGCTTGCAGCTTTACTCATTTAAATATTAGACATTTTACTTCTAATTCCAGTAGAGAACCTGGGAATATGCAGAACAATTCTTCTGTCCTTTGACAGGTCCACACAACCAGAAGGTGCATTTTTAACACATGCAATTAACCCACAGGGTCAGATGCCTCACCAAATGTTACAGTACAAGTACTTCAAAAAAGTGCAAACTGAGGAAAAAACAGCACTGCATCTGCTTAGTCTTTAAATCAGAGCCCCCATAATGGAACTGGGAGAACTGCATTTGGTGCCCTCTTTAACTCAGAGTTCAAACTCTGTATCTTATGTCCCCAAAGAATGGCACTACCTCCAATTGAGCTCAGTGGCAAGGAAAACAAGAGGGAGCATGTAGCTATCTAGTGGTTACTTGAGTGGAAGGAGAGATGTCTTATATGTGGTTTCTGTCCTCTGCACTGAGGTTACTTTCTGTTTCTAAAATTGAATGCAAACACCCTCTATTTCTGCATTATGAATGCTGTCCTCTACACGGTGTAAAATCATCAACAGAAAGGGCAAACACAAAGTCAAACTAAACTGCTACAACCTCACGATGAGGATATTCCTACAGAAAGTTTGAATACTTCAGAGATCTCCCATATAACTGTAGGGCTGTTCTTATCTAGACAGAGTCTCAAAACACTAGGAATAGAGTTTCTTGCTTTTCATAGTCATACCATTCCCAAACTCCAGGCACATGTGTGGCACAGGCTATATCATGGCACTGGTGCCAGCAGTGCTCCCGCGTCAGCAAGGCAGCTGAGGAAGGCAGACTCATCCAAGAAGGGTGACCTAACCACCAGCTTTAGAGGCACAGTGGCTCCTTCATTCAGCTGGGTCTCAGAACAGCTCCTCCTCTGTAAGGAGAAACCAAAATTCATTATCTCCTTGTGAACAGAAAGACATTCCCTCAGACTTCCCATTTAGTGCAAATTCACAGACAAGTAGGAGCAGCAATTCTGCATCATGTATGATAGTTTACTTTATCTATATGACAGGCATCAGATGAGTAAGTTCAGCTTCTCAGTGTATTTTTTTTTTAATGAAAATAAATTATCATGACTTTTCATGATCAGTCCAAAAATATTCAATTTATCTACCTAGGGTGTTCTCTGGTTCCATAACAAATTCCTTCTGCCATGCAAGCATTCATCATTAGCCATATTTTTAATTTTATTTTTTTTCAGGATTTAAAATTGTGTTGTATTGTGTTGTATTTTGAGAATATTAAACCATGCTTACATTCAAAAGCACTCAATTTAATTAGAATATTTTATTGTGTTATCAATGTAAAAAAACCTTAGTGATCACAAAAAGTTCCCAGAATTATGAAAGAGTTTTTCATTTTAGGGTAGAAATTTTGTGTTACAGTAGCCTCTAGTCTAGAGAGGAGTGCTTGTAAGGGGCTATCAGTACATTTTTTTCTCAAAAAGACCAGTCCAGCACCTGAAGCCTTCAACACAGGCTGTGATACAATGATCATCAAATCAATTCATGCTCCCTATGACAGAAATAGCAAACAGGCAGTGATGCTGAACTGATGCCTGCCTGCCATACCCACCAACAAACACTGTATGTTTGTACAGGTTTGTTTGTTTTCCAAGGGCTAGCAATGTGTAGGAGGATCAGGATCAGTCTTCATCAGACTTTATCAGTTGTCTTACTGATAAAGTCAACATCCTTTTGGAGATTGATAGGCCTCTCTTCTCATATGTAGCTACTGCAGCACAAATGCTTCTGGTACTGAGCTGATTCTCAGGTGCATGTGCTTGGATAAGGCACCCATCTCCATGGTACCAGGGTCCACAGCAAAATGAAGAAGAAAAGCAGAGTTACTGATGGTTTTATAACAGAAGACAGGATAAATGGAATATAAGTATATGCACAGCCAGGAATAATGTTGGAGAACTCACAATCCTGTGTGCAGAAATTAAAAAGCAAGCTTTGTGTTGTTTTAAACACTGTTTAACTTCCTTAGCTCTTGGACTTACTGTCCAGAATGATGAAATGTCAACAATCAGTCAAGATAATGGGAGCAGAAGTCTCTTCAAACCAGACTTCTCAAGAGAAAGAAGGATGGATTTGGCACCCACACACATCACATTGAAAAGACGTAATCTGAAATCCCAGCTTGTAACGCTGTTGCTCTATTGGTCCTCAGAGCCTGGTTTCCAAAGCCCTGCCTTGGCCTCTATTTCTCTTGCTGCTGACTTGGGAGTTTTCATTTGTGCCATATCCCTGAAATAAGCACAATCAGCCTAGAGATAACCTGTCAGAGTCATCTGTTTATATTCCTCCTGAAGTCTGCCTGGAGAGCAGAATGCTCATTAAACCATTTGTCACACACTGATTATCTTTTTCTTCTTTTACTTTTTCTTTTCTTTAACAATAGCTTTCTGAGAAAGAGATGTGTTTGAAAGTTAGTGCAACTAGTGCATAATATGAGTAGGTCAATAGGAAAGTAAAGATTTTTTTTAAATGCAGATTATTGATTTTTGGAATTGTAGGGGCTTCTTCAAAGTCATTAGGGTTTGTCATGTCAATATGTTAGTAAGGACTTCTACAAATGAAGATTAATGATGCTAGGAATAATTAGTGCTGAAAAAACTCACATGTTTCTCAGTATTTGGAAACTCCATGCAAAGGTGAACAGCATCAAGTTCTCATTCAATGTACCTTATTTCCATTTCTGCCATTAGAGCAAGGGTAAGATTTTCTATGACACAACAGGAATTTAAACTCCAAGTACCTTTGGAAATCAATGGTAATTGAGCTGCATATCTCTTTTTTGTGCTTTTTAAAAAACCCCTATATACAGTGAGTGCAGCTGATTTACTAAATCCACAAGCCAAAATCTTTCTGAATATTTTTTTCTTTCCAAAAGAAACTGAACAGGTAAAGTAGCTGCTTTTCCAAATGAAACACTCAGGTTGTGCTTCTTGTTACTATTTTTCCCTGTAAGACTTCTTCATGTATTTTGTTAAAGGCATGAAAAGATACAAATTAAAGAAATAGAAGCTTTTAGTTACTTTGCACGAATGTAAAGAGGTCCCTACAGCTAATAATCTGATTTTTCAGGGGGGCTCATGCACTTTTCTTTTTTATCTAAAAAGACTAAATTAAATATTTCTTAAGTTATCTCTGCTCTAAGGCTGAGGCTTAACGACAAACACTGTTCAGATAATTAACGGTATAGTTCTGCTGGGGTTTCCCTTGCACAGAAAAGCTGAAATTGCTGGTGAATGTTTTTATTCTCAATTATGAAGCACTAATTCCCAAAATAGTTGTTATGATTATAATTTGTTTCTGTTAAATACTTGGTGATAGGTTTTACTCACCAGTTTTTCAAAGAGAGTAGCAAGCATACTTTGGCAAAGTTTGAATTCAACAGCTTTACCAGCCCTTGCGCATGGAATCGAAATGGTCTGGATATTGGCTTTTTGGATGTTTGAAGAGAGATAATCAAAGCAAAAGAATTCTGAATGCAGGCTAGGGTGTATTGGCTCTTTTCCAATAGACAACTAAACTGAGAAGCCAAGGCAGAAATCCATATTCTGGTTTGGAGGGGGAAAAAGGCTGAGCAAAGGGTGTCAGCAAGGTTCCTGTCTGGCATGATACCCATCTTTGGTGGCAGGACCACATCAGATTCTGTTTTGTCTACAGTCAAACTGAAGCTTTCAAAAGACTTTGCAGAAAGTGTGTTCAGCATCCTGAAGTCCTTTATCAGTGAGGCATTTTGAAGAAAGGTATATTTGCACAGGAGAAAAATATCTAGCAGCTTGATGTGTAAAAATACCTGCTCATGAAATCCTAACATCAGGGTGTACATTATAAAATGTACATGGAAACAGAGAAATTAACTGACTGATTTTTTTGAATCCTTCCTCTGGGTTTAACTCCTTATCTTGTGGTAATGTTCATGTTCCATCGTTACTTTACCTGGGTTGTTAGAGTTTATTCTGATCTTGTATAAGCAGATAAACAGCCAACAGACACTATATGACAATGAGAAATGTAATTCTAAATCATATTATACTGCAGATCACATTTCAAGTTATATTAGCCTATAAGAAGGCATTAGTATATGAATCTGGACAGTTGTTCCTTGTGTTAGGGTTAACAGAAACACACATACAAAAAAATAAAACCTTTTTCAATATTAAATAAACTATCACAGCTTGGGCTGGTGTGTACACATACACATTAAGAGCTGGAATGACCAAGAGGAAACAAATCTCACACCGTCACAAGTTACTAAAGTTCCTGGTCAGATGTTAGAAGTGAAGAATAGAAATTAGACAACATTGCAAAGCAGCAGTCTTTTTTTGGTGATGAAACAATCTCATTCAATACACATTATCCATGAAGTTAGTCTTGACAGATAACTGCCCACAGTAGCATCATCTATGTTACCAAAAATTGTTTGTTTCTAGAGTTCATTCCAGGAACTCATTTGCAGCATACATATCTGCTGATAGAACTACTTTTATGAGACAAGAAGTATTCATTATTTTCTTATTTTACCACCCTTTTTTTAGCATTTTTTCAACTATACCATCATTAGAAAATGATGGAAAATCAGAGAATGATAAAAATGGCAGTGAAATACTTAAATTGTCAATAAATTAATAAAAGTCTATCAATTGAAAACTCCCATTCTTTGGTACTGATTAGTGAACCAGTATCAGGAGACACAAATACACATGAGGAGAAAAGGTCACATAGACTAAACCCTTCTGAATTTGTTGGTGGAGGCCACAGATTCAAGAGTATAATAGAAGAGAATAGAATTTCTTACCTTTATGATGATTTGCCCCAGATGCTAATTTCCCCCACAGCGTTACAACAAATATTATTATTAGCAGTTTTCCTTTTGTTGCTTTCTGTAAGTATCTCTTATTCATCCTGCAAACAAAAATACACAAAAATAAATATTTCTCTTAAGATTTCTTAAAAAGACATCTTTTTCTTAATTTAAGGAGAATTTACTAAGTTTTTATAGGTGTCCGGCTGACAATTGTAAAGTTTTAAATTATGCTAAGCTCTAAATGAGGGACATGAAACAGAGCAGCAACATAACCTCCCTCCCTGGTCTGACAGCATTCCTCCACCTTAGTCAGTACCAGGAGAATTCAACACCATCATCATTTCTCTCACGGCACAGTGTTCATAACCACAGCAGACTCCAAAGCTGGCAAGAAGGATGAACCCATGCATCCCTGAGCAGATTTTGATAAACAGTGCAGTTCCACTACTGTATCTGCAGCCAGTCATGGTAATGTGGTCCTCTCTGATCATACAGTGGTGTTTTTAACTTTTGGGATTGCAGCTCTTTTTGGATCGTGCCCACAAGTCACAAGGCAATAACAGATTTGAATAGACCTTCAACTCATATACCAATCCTCCCACAGAGAAATCCTGTTAGGAAGACCTGAGTGGCTTGGAAACATGAACTTGAACAAGGCAGATTCACTACCCTCTCTCCTGTCTACCTTTGGGTAATGAAAAGATTTGATTTACTGCACCAAGGGAAATTGCACAGAGCTCCACTCATCTCGATCAGTGATGTTTTCACTGTGACAGCAAGGCACCGGGGTGCTTCAAGCACAAGACAACACATGACTTATTTCTCAGTAACCTCCTCCAAAGACAAAATACCCCTCCACCCACCAAAAAGACAAGTTCAGGAATGTAGGCTCTAGTGCTTAAGGATTGCAGCTGTGCAGAGAGTGGCAAGAGGTATAATAATGAGTCCTTCTCTCACTTCTTCCCTATAGAAGAACCCTAGGGAGCTGGCTAAGAAACAGCTCTACATGGTGGTCATGTTTCTGCTGATAGGTCAATAGAACAGTGATGCCTATTTCAAACCACTTATACTAGAAAAGCTGAAAATTTGATCACTTGAACAAAATTGTTGCTGTATTGTAATGCCTGGAACTAGGAACTGTTGCTTTTCTGAGCAGAAAAAAAATGCATTGCTTCAGTATGGTTGCACATTTGTCTATTATGTTAATAAGAAACCCAAAGGAATTCAAGTGCATTTCTTTTCCCCTGCTCATGTACAGTGTTAACTTGGGCAACCACAACTCTGAAATGCAGACTGCTCTAATACGGAATTAACCACTACTATGTTCAAAGTCCCAAATAATTTTCCATTCCTTCAAAACAATTCCTCTCCTCTCAGCAATTTTCTTTCAAATAGAACACCTCATGCTGATAAGGCAACACACACCCCACAACTCCACTCATGACTTCCAGACTTGAAACCAGACCACTTCCCTCAGAGCTGCCAATCTTGCTCTCCAGGAGACTGATGAGCGGGCTGTGTGTAAGAAAACACAGCTCAAACTAACCCACTGAAGAGTGTACCAAACCCTTTTAATCATGAATTCAGAGCACACAGAACTCAGCAATCTTTTACAGTAGTCACACATCTATTATGTGTTTCCCAGAGGTTTAGATATCATATTTATCAAGCAAAAGGAGAGAGGAGTAAGCAAGTGCTGTAGCCAGGATGGTGCATGTGCCTCTGAAAGCCTGACTGATTAATAATCACAGCAGAGATCACAGTGTGCTGTGAACTACTCTAAGCTCTGCCTTCTTGCCCGGATTCCAATGCCTTTGGAGTGTAAACTGCATATTCATCATCAGCTCCAGGTTTATGAACCACTCAAAGCTAAAGGGAAATACATTATTTGTCACTGTAAATAAGAACAAAAAATATGAAACTGGAATGCACATTCAGCATATGCTCTTTCACAGCTATCTCTGTGAAAAGAATATGAATTAACTCTTTCACTCTGGATTCTCATACCGCACCTGTTATGCTGCTGGTGCCAAGTCATCTCTCATTAAAATCAAATCTTTCTTCCTCACCTACGTAACACAGCTCAAAACCCAGTGGGACTTGCACCATTAAAGCAAGGTTGAATCTAATACAGTTTCTTCCTGTATTGTGCTGATGCCAGATTCACTCACTGTGCCGTGAGACTGGCAGCAAATGCACATCAGAAAATGCAAATGCATCAGGAAAAATAGTAGTGGCTGGGGAAAGAGTGAAAACCAACCTCTCTGCCTGGGAACAGCAGCCCTCAGGACACATGGCAGAGTGAAGATACAAACCCCTGCACACGGCTAAGCACCAAAAAGGAGTAAGCTAGCACTGAGTGAGACTGTTTTCTGCAAAGTCAGGGAAGAGTTTCGGCTTTGACACAGAAAATCTGGGCTCAATGACATTGCCAGGTTTCCCAGTCATGAGAAAAACTATACACCATTTCTGCACCACAAGCATATTACATTATTCTGCACTAGTTATTTGTGGTATTCACCTTTAGAAGGACAAAAATCTGAACTGTGTCTAATAGTAGGCCCATAATAGGCATAATTAACAGAAAAATCAGTGCAAGTAGCAGTTCTATCTTGGGACTAATAGTTCAGAGGCCACCAGCAGAACTAAAAAAAAAAAAAACTCTGAGCAGTTAAAACATTCATAATATACAGCTGCTCAAATAGAAGAAGCTGGAAGATGATGTTAAGCTTCAAACTAATTACACTACATAACCCTAGACCTAGACCTGTGGTTTTGTGCAGTCCACTCACAATGGTCAGTCCAAGGACAGACAAGTGGCTGCATAAGCACAAACAAGATATGAAGCTCTCTGCTTCAAGCAGTCCTGCTACACACAAGGACAGCACTGAAGCAATACAGCCCTAGAAATAAAAAATGAAGGGGTTGTAATCCAAGAAGCTGAGTGGTCAGGATGGATGCACCTCATCAACAAAGTGGGTCAGCAGTTAGAAAAGAAGGAGAGGCCAGAGAGGCCATGAGATATGCTCAGTATCTGAATGCACGCATTATCACCTGGCCTCAGAAACTCTGATGCTCATTATTTTGTTGTGGATTTGCAAAACAGCCTACGATAGAGCACTGAGAAGACACTGGAACTAGATAGCATTTGACCTCATTTCTGAAACAACTATTAGCCTCTTGCAGCCCTGATCTATGTCAAGTAAGCGCATCCAGGAAGTAAAATTGAGTCCATTTCAGTACTGTTATTACACTAACATAACTGGCTGTGTTAAGCAGGACAAATGAGCTCCAAAATGATGCCTACTTTTACTAGAGGTGATGCAGAGCTCCACAGACAAACTATAGATATTAACCTCAACAGTTCTCTTTCTGAGACATTTTATTCTTCTATTTACCTCCTTTTCTGAAGAACCTCTCCCTCACTGTGATCCATCCAGCTGTGGCTTATGATCCCACATAAGCCACAGCTGATCAAAACAGAGAATAGCCATGCCATAGGAAACACCTACATCTGAAAATCAATTTTACACATGAACTTTATGTGTAACAAAAAATTTCCTTCAGTTTCCAACCCAACATATTGGAAATAAACCCAAGGAATTCTCAGCACTTTCACACAAAAGAGGACATGAAAGTCTGCCATGTTTGAGTTCATTTTCCAACGTGCTTTGAGGCAAGAAAAAAGAAAGACAGCTCCTTTTGTGGTTCAGGAACACATTCAAAACACAACAAAAAGATGTCACCCATATAATTCAAACAGGTGGTGGCTGAGCATGAGATGGCTCTGCTGTGCCCAGCTCTTCACTGACACCACTATACAAGGAATACATTCATAGGATTTATTACTTTTACTCCCTAGAATTTCTTTTCCCTGAAGCACACTGCATGAGACCATCACCAGTCTGGTATCATGAACTCAAGAACAGACCGTTTTGGTGATTAGTAGCAAAAAATTGCAGGACTTTTTTTCTCACGGAGAAACCATATCTGATGCTGCAGAGGAGTTTCACAAGCTGCCATGTCAGCAGAAATCCCTCTCCCTGCCCTCTGCAGCTCAGCAGCAGCAAACTGCGAATACATTCCTAGGTTGCACAGGCTCTCCTTGTCACTGCTCCGCCTCACTTTCAACAGCAGATGTGTATTTGGCTGTACTGAAAATGCCATGCACAGATGTGTATTTTCGATCCATAAGCTTTTGAGTTTCTACTTTTCTTCCTTCTTTGCTTCTGGACTTGAGGTCAGCCACCTTTCCAACAGCTCAGAATCAGAGGAGAATCACATGGGAATTACCTTACATTGTATGGCCAGTGCAAAATTGCCTTGCTTTCTGATTTTAGGCGAAGTGCAAACTAATGTAATCTTTGTTGTTGAGGAGAAAAAAAATGTAAGGAAGCAATAGCTTTCATTCTTCCTTTAAAAGCTTATACACAAATAAAATTCTCATCTCTTTCCTAGGAATAACAGCATTTTTCTCTGTTGCTCCTTGTTTTTCTTCTCTTTACAAACAACAGCTTCTCTGAAGTTGTTCAAAATGCATTCGTTCCTGCTGTACATATGTGGGAAGTTTCACTGTCAGTAAGATCCATTTGCCTTTTACAAACACACAGACCTGGTGAATGCAAGTGTTCATAAAGAGACACATAAGCCTATTTCTCTACTGAATCATGACAAAGTGCTTAAGAGACAAAAATCTGATAGAAAATTAGTCCCACATCCTCTTACTTTTCTTTTTATGACAAATATTTTATTTGGTACTTCAGAGAAAGCCTAAATGAGTAGTAGAAATCACTTGAGACCCTGAGTATCTTATACAGAAATAATGCAGCCATTTAAATTATCTTCTGTACTGTGTTGAATCGTACATTATTTATTAGTTGTGCTAGTTTCTACATCCCACATAATGCAGGCATTTGCAGTTTTATTCAGCCTTTCCTGTGTAGACTTACACAGATTTAAAAATGTCCCCCGGTGAATAAGGTTGCTTTGTAAAAGTAACACCGATATGACCCCTGTGAATTTGCATATGTATAAATTCCCTCTATGACATTCCTGTCATGTTTGCTCAGTGAACAAGTAATTTGCCACTCTCATTACTTCAGGTACAAGGTAGCTTGTGAAAATCAATCTCCTCTCTGCTTCATACATCACAGCCTGTAACAGACACAGTGCACTCTGATTCCAAAATGAAGCTGGGGGACAAACACAGACGTTCTCACAAGCTACTTTTCTTGATCTAGGTGGACAATGAAATAAAGAGAACAGGTTTTTAGCCTAGCAGTGCACCCCAGTCTCACATGGGATATGTGGGAAATCCCTGCATGCAAAGCAAAATGGGTGGGGTTTGTTAGGGTTTTTTCTTAAAAAAAGTTGTTTTTTAACAGTGTGGATCTTTCAACAGCCAGAATAAGTACTCAGAGAGCTTAACCCTACTACTGAGAAATATTCAGAAATGGTTAAAGCACTGTAAGCAGACCAGTACAGTAATGTTGTCACTGTTACTTTCAGTTAAGTATAGCAGTGGAAGCAGATTGAAGATTTTGAGGCTTTAATGCCATAAAGAGGGCTTTTGAAGAGCTGCTGTGCTAAAACTTAGGACACTGAGGCAAATTAAATCTTGCCAAAAGTAGTTTAGCATATGATTGATAAGCATACCCATATTTATTTTTTATTTCTATCAGTGTAACTTAAGCACATACTTAAATTTAAGCACATACTTTCCAGGAAAGTACATACACAACATGAGTTCTTGGAAACTGATTAGTGAGTGAGCTTTTATAAGAAGACACAGTTTCAAGAAAAGAAAATGTCTCAAATATCTGAAAAATAAAAAGTTATGGAATATATGAAAACATGCAATAAACAAAAAAAACCATTCTTCTTTGCATACTTCAATTAGTTTCCCAGCAGAGGGAAACTGTAGACAGATGCACATACAGGTAATTACATTTGCCAACAGGCTCATAGCACTTGGATGTGAAATTTACATATATATTATTGTTTCCAAAATCTGATAAGCATGAATGCTCAAATTGCCAGAGGTATAAAATGCTTTAGCCACCTAGCTGCATTCCATCTCCCAGCTAGAAACACTGAGAGATGATGGAAATAACTTATTTCTTCCAAAAAGGTACATGTGGTTGTGACAATATCACCTTGAAAACTTAGATGATACTGATGAATGGTCTTCCCTCTAAACTGTTATAAATGTTAATATCCCCTGTTTCCAGATTAACCCCGGTTCTATGTACACACAGTTAATTGTAATTTTCATCCTCATTAATTTTCCGATACAACTTCTAACTGAAAGCAATAAAGAAAGCAAAGAAATAGCAAACAACAAATGCACAACCCTTCTGGCCAGCTTCAACTCAAACAATACAGATGCATTTAACTGTGTATATACTAAATTTCTTTCTTGGTCATTTCATGAGGACCAGTAAAAGAGTGTCTATCTAATGAACATTAATACTGACACATTGCTCAGTACGGAGAAATAAAATGTCATGAATTTTTGGGAGACTAGGCTCTATACTTCTTCTTATTCACAAAAATATAAAACTGAAAGTAATCATCTAGTATTAAACCTACACATTTCATTCACTGAGTTTTTAAGTGCTAGCATGCAACATTATGGAATATTTAAATAGCCAAGATATTTGAATATCTTTAATCTGCCCAGTGATGTCCAACATCCTTGTGAAATAAGCTCTGGCCATCAACTGTTCAGTATTAGAGGGTACTTAGGCTCCAATTCTCATAATTTTCTCTGATATTATCATGCCACTTTAAACTATTTCTCTCCCGGTTTCTATGCTCTACGGAGATTTAAGTTGCAGGGGGTACAGGCTATTCACTTAATCATCAAGGCAGCAATATTTGCTTATATCTTACATGTGATCCTCCTGCAGATGGTTATTTAAATTTTCTTTATTCCTATCTCACTAACCAATCAAAAGCTTAACCGTGAAAAAAAAAAAGATGACTGTGCAATGAGCTTTGAACAAAATGTCTCACTAAGATCTGAATCACTAGGTGTAGTGTGATTTCATAAAGGCCATTGCAGTGGCAGAGATAAGCCTCCAAATCTATGAAGGCAGAAAAAGCATCAAATATTAGTGGAGAATGGGAACTCAAGTGCCCATATTTAAAAGCAAGGAAAAAAATTCTCTGGGCAGGTGTAAGCCTATTAGTCTGACCTCTTCAGTTTGCAAGAGCTTTGAAGGCTTTGAAGAAAAAGATAAATTGAAGACAGGGAAGTAAATAGAACCTAGGATAAAATGAAGCAGTGTTACCAAGGGTAGCTCGTGCCAGACTAACTTGACAGCTTTTTTTGATAACTGATTTTCCAGACAAAGAAATGAAGTAGATATAATTTGTCAGGTTTTAGATAAAGCATTTTCTACAGTGTCACTACAGAACTTCTGCATTAAGCTGAAGACTCTCTGGATTACTAGAAGAATTGAAAGGTGAATCCAGGTGCAGTAATAGCATGTAGTACTGAAAGGGAATACCAGGGATTAATAGAATTTCTGCTAGAAGTTGGGAACTCATCATCTGAAGCAACATATGTAAAAAGCAAGTAGTTTATTTAAGCTGATCACCAAGAGCACATCAATATCAATATGACAAGATGGCTGTGAAAAAGGCAAATCCTATAAATTATTAAATTATATATTTCTAATAAAGACACAGAAGGACAAGTATGAGGTTTCTTAAACTATCATTCAGAATAATCTATACCATTCTGGCCAGTCATCTTTATGAAGGTAAAACTGAACCCACAAAAAAATATGGGGACAGTCTTCTAGTCAGAGGAATAAAGTCTCTACCACAGGAGGAGTTATAAAGAGCTTGGTTTGTGAAGCAAAGGAATGGCTGAAGGGAAACAGAGAAATCAAAAGGAAATAAACACAGTGAGGGCAAAAAACATATTCATAAGAAACACATTAGATGATATCCTGCCAGCAGACAGGACCAGGACACTTAGCTCAGAGATTCCAGAGGTCTCACTCAGTCTTGTCTCTACATCAATATCATGATTCCTTTTTTATATTCTAGTACAGGAAAACAAGGGCTAGTTTTTTCATGAAGAAAATGATAAGCAAATTCTTTTCAAGTGCATTAGTGAAGTGGGTTTTTTCCCAAGTCCTTTCATTCTCCTCCGAAAAACCTCCAAAGTCACAGCATTTTACAGAAAAAAAAAAAAAACCTGTAAGTCTTCTCATTAATTTCCTGAACCTACAGTGTGTTCCATCCAAAAACTGGCCATGCTGATGAACATCTGATTAAGATGAATATTCCTTCTTATTGTTTTCACATCCTCAAGGCATAATTGCCATATCTGTGTCATAAAATCTAAGGTGACCCAAAAAGTCACAATACTATACTGGTGGATCATTCAGTACCAGAATTGCTTTTTGACTGTGTTCAGTCAATTAAAGTCATACTGTTGAGCATGCATGACTATTCCATAATTAAGACTCCCTGGCTTTATTTAGAACTCACTCTCTTTTCTATCACTTATGTTTTAAATTTAAAACCTTCCTGTTGTCATCCTGTTTTTAACATTGACAACATGGAAATATAAAACTGGCAGGCATAATAAACGCCAAGAGATGAAGAAGTCTTGTTTTCCACAAGAGCAGAAACATAGAAAATGTAGAAAACATGTAGAAAATGTAAAGATGTAGAAACCAAAAACTAAGTACTTTCAAGTGCAAGTATTTTCAGAAAATAGCATAAGAAACTTTACCATTAGAATTATTTTTAAAGTGCGCATACAGGAACTTTAAAGTCTCTTGTTGTTTTTAAATCTATTTAAAGTGACTACCTTCTTAAACATCATGTCTTTCAATCAATAGTGGAGGACTGATTCTGGGATTCTTACATGGATGTAATAGCATGGATGAAGGCCATCATTATATTACACGATCTTGTCAGACCTGAAATTTGTATGTTCAGATTCTATTGCATGAATATCCAACTGAAAGTTAAATTTTGTTTTTCTGAAGAATTCTTCCAGCAAAGAACACTATGACAGACCTCTGCAGATCAACAGGGAAGCAGGACTCAGACTAAGTTCGTCCCTGCTATTTTCATGACAATTATATCTGTCAATAGGCATAGTAGCACTTCTGACAAATAATAGGTAGGTCTGAGCCTAATCTATGTTTTATACCTGACTCCTACACATTTTGGGCCACACTTGAAAGCAAGGGTTGAAGTATAAATAAAAATGACAGGTTGCTCAAATCACAGAAAAATATGAAGCTTGCTTGTGCAATGACCAAAATAGCTCTAAGAGCTGACATAACACACTAAGAAGACAGGAGAGTTGTCAGCTGGGAGTAAACCTAGTTGAGACGCAGTTGGCACACGTTCCTCCACTCTTTTCATGTCAAGTCCTAACACATGCTCATTTGTCACAGCCACCACAGGCGTGACTTTCAGAGAAAAAAAAAAAAAAAGTGAGATCAAAGTTAGACCAGACTCTTCCAAAATTTGGATCTGGCACATAATGCATATCTCTATTCCTGAGCAGATGCATAGGAAAAGAATTTTTTCAATCTGAGAGATGTTAAAGAAAGGCATCCAGGCTACACAAACAACCTTCAACTACCAGCTGTGAAGCAGAACATAAAGTCCAGCAGGTAATCCAGATACAGAGCCTTGTACTCAGCAGAGGTATGCCCACACAGAAGAAAAAATGAATTTTCTACTCATAAAAAAGAAAAAATGGCTTTTTTCTCTCTGGACAGGGTTTTATCAAATATTAGTGACTTCTTGGCCCTGGCATGTTATCTAACATATTGCATAGACTATAATAACTAATGCTATCTTGAGAACCATTCAATATGCTACACAATTTTAACTCTCAGTCTCTACTTCCTTGTCAGTACTCTAAAACTGTAAGAAATTATTAATACCAGCTCATACTGAAAAAACAAAATTCAGAGTATTCCTGTGATGGCTTGCAGGGAATGAATTCAAGCCAGGTCACCGCTTAATGATAGCTGAAGAATCTAAATGGCACCCAGTTTTCCTTGAAAAATGAAATCAATTTCCCACCTCTTTTCAAATATTCCCTTTTGAAGGGGAACAGCAGTTATGTAAGAGTCATATGGACCTTCAACCCTGATTTTCATCCAAGTGAATCTACCTCAAGAAATAGTGAACTCTTTTGCATGTACTATGCCTGCCTTGCAGTGGCATTTTAATATGGCCAGAAGCTCATTAAATAGGCAGTCATAACCAGCAGCTCTTAAAAGTCTATACCCAGTTTTCTGCTGCATGATATCTAGTTTGAGATTTGTAGGTAGAGTACAACAGAAGAATGAATGACAAAACAAATCAAGACATAGTGTTTTGTTCTTCTAGTCCCTTGGACTCTTATAAGGTGCATTTATAATAGCATTTCAGTTTGGAGCTGGACTTCAATTTTCAAACATTTTAAAATTGTCTCCATTTACTATGAGCTGGATCATATCATGGAATGATTCTGGAATGTTTCACACAGCAAATTAATGCCTTTTAGACGAAAATTAAGCAGAAGATGAGTGTGCCCTAATGCACTTCTACAGTTTAGGGGTGGTCAGTTCAGGGGACAAGAGCTAGTCTAAAACAACCTCCACTAAATTAATATGATGTGGACATCATGCCCTCAGCAACAACAGTTTGGGTCTACAAAATCACTTCTGTAGGGATAAACTGTTTGCTAATGTAGATGCAGCCCTATAATCTCATGAGGAAGGAGATAATTATTATAATTATTTTATACTTGGATGAGATGCCCTTTTGGTTGTGATTACTCTGAAAAGCCTTTTCAGATCCTCAGAAAACCTCAATGGCATGTTGAAAGGGACCTGTCACTCAGGAGACCCTCAAACAAGTTCTGATCTGCATTTTAAGGCCATTATTCCTACTGTGACACCATAGCAAAGGGAAAAGACAGCTTGTGTACCAAAGTCAGGGAACAGTTACCTGCAGTACATCCCCCTAATTTAGAGCATAGAATACAGAATAAATTGCTTCAAATTACCCAGTGAATTGTTCCTTTTTGTGAAACAGCATAACCCTTGTCTTTCAATGCAATTAACAACAAGAGCCTTTCTGTCTTTTTTTTCATAGTGAGGGTTACCTAACCTATAAGCAGCTCTAATCTTAAGAAAAGCACAACTCATTGTAAAACTTCCAAACTGGACGCTTTACTGGCTCCATACCTGCCATTTTCACACACCAGATTATTGACAGTTTTTCCCTGAGTCTGGTAGCCAACTTACCAAGAGCGACACTGCTAAGATGAGTAGGTAGACCCTTTTAGGTGAATAACAAACAAAAAATGATGGGCTAAAAGGGAAAGACTAAGAAATTACTGACTGGAAGTGGGACAGACACTGGCCAGCAAAGACCTGCCCTGCTCATCCCCTACATCCATTAGCCCAGAGGGAAGACACTGGCTTCATGTTGCCCTGGCAGACAGGACTTGAGTAAAGGACCAAGCCTTAGTACATTTCAGTTGACTTTATCAATAAAACTTTAAGGTCTTTATTCATCATTAGATCAAAATCCTTTTATTGCAGCCTAGCAATGTGAAATATCTTTGAATCAGAAGTTTATTAGCATTAACTGTGTTTTAATAAAGATGATTTTGTTTCCTAATACAAACTTGGCCCAGAAAATCCTCAGATGTTACCATATTTACAGCAGGTTTAAATATTTCTAACAAATTCTGCATTTGCATTCTTATGCATGCTTAGTGAAACAAAAAAAATATATATACTTTCATTTGCATATTATTATTACAGAGAGCTATGACATTATACTTTCATAATAATTACATTAACAGCACCAGTATTAGAGACAAGGATAGTCAGAATTTCATGTATCTGGTTTCTAAACAAGAGGTTACAGCCAGTGTTTGTAGTATTCATGTTTAAAGAGTGTGTTGGGTTTTTTTTCTTTTCATTCTTCATTTTAAAGTAATTAATTAGAACGGTATAGGAACTTACCAAGTAATGCCTAATTTGCTGCCAGTAACAATCCAAATTTGGTAACATACAAGAGCAATACAGTCAACTATGATTCTTTTAGTGCTGTCTTAGAAAGGCTTTTTAATGTGATAAAATAAGAGAGCATTACTCTCTAAATGTGCAAGACCTGAAAAGGGTCTTTAGGTAAGAAAGAGAATTAATTAGTGTGACATAGGAATGGCCATAAATGAAAGACAGCAGAAAATTACCCAAACTTCTAAAGAGAAGTGGTGAGATAGAAAGGTTTAGAATGTTGTTTCAATGAAATGATGACTTAATTTTAATAAGGGTACATTATATTTTGCAAGAGCACAGGTATAATACTGCTCATATATTACTAAGAAAAAAATGATATAATAATATTCCCATACCATTTCAGTCACAAATATTGCTATTGCAGTGCCATCACCATTAAAGGAAATGATTATATGTTTGCCAGACTTGCAGGAGACTATATGTATGACACTGAGCTAGTGGCTCATCATACGTTGTTTTAATTTTGGAAAATCACTGTTTTAAAGAGAAACAAAATGCAGTCTAAGCCTATGTGTGTTTCCTTCTGCATCAGTTAATTTTATTTCATTTTAAAAGCTTTCTGCCTTGCATTTCCCAAAATCCTTACCAGTTGAAGGTGAAAACCCTTCTAACAACACTGGTGCAAGAAAGGACATTCTCTGGTTTTATATTGCTCCTTGCATAATTTGTGGTTGCCGTTGCTAACAATGGGCCTCCATTTCAGTACCCTGTTGCACAGTGAAGTAAGCACAGTTTCCCCAGTGTTTCTTTGAAAGCTCCCAAAGTCCAATAATTAGACAAGAACTTCAATTGTAATTATCCTTTGCAGAGTCATAGAAAATGGGACTTCTAAGGCAACAAAACAAAAGGATCCATTTTCATGTATTAAAGCCTTAAGAACTTGAAAAATATGAACCTAAATTTCCAGACAATCAGATTTGGCAAGCATTGCCAAATTTTTGGTTTGAAAATAATCAGTGGAGTTACATATTTATTTTATGCTTCTATTTCCAAATTATCTACAGATGCTGTATGGAAAATTATTCTGGATAGCGATATTAAGTATGATAAATTCACTTACATCACTATTGTTCATATTTAATAAATATAAACGTTGAACCAGGAATAAAAACAATTTACATAAAACAAGTCACAAATTCTGGAAAGGGTAATTTTCCCATAATTTCCTTATATAAGCTTTGAAATTTCAGAGACAAATGAAATTGAAATGTCAAGGTCCAGATGTGTTAGCACCCAAGTGATTTTAAAAATGCTACCTAAATGATGAAAACTACTTACCACGGAAATGCATATATTTAACAAAAAGCTACAAAGATAAATAGAAGTAAAAGTCTGTTAATTAAGACTGCTTCTTCTGTTTTGTTTGGTGTTTTTTTCTATTTCTTTTAATATGTAATAGTATGTGCCCCTTCCTGTTTTACTGGTATCACAGAAATGCATGTTTGGTTTTCACTGTCTAACCCAAATGCTGCTAAGTCTCCTGTGAATGGCAGGAATGAGGATGAATTCACATCTCAGAAATAAATCTGGAAACAAGAAGAGCCATGCATGGGTAAAGATATTCTCTTCAGGTATTTCCAGTGGCTGGCTTGCTCTTGTATGTCCAGTCTAACATATTTTGTTTGATGGTGGCAATTCAAGATTCTTCAACAGAAGAAGGAGGACTAAAATCCAGTTGAAAGAAAGTGTCTAAAAGACACTTCTTTGCACACTGAGACCAGTGTCCTTTTCCAATCCTGGTTCCTTTGTATTACACCTAAGATAGTGTAGAGCTGATAAACCTAAATTGTATGCCATGACCTCAAAGTTTAGCAGTCATCTCAAACTATGTCATCTTGTTAACTGCAAGATGTGCAAAGTATTGATATGAACAAACAACTGAATGAAGTGGGAAAGCAATTCACCCAATATGTATTGTTCCCATAAATATAAACCACTATATATTTCCAGTGCACTGTTAACCAGATTAAGCTCATCAAATACCAATTCTTTACTCAGCAAAAATGAAAATCTTTTACGTGAAGTAAAAGATAAATGGGACATTTCTCATGATAGCTGTAACTCAAAAATACTCATCTACAGGCAGTATAAAAAACCCAAAAAGTTAGTCTTTGAGACTCAGCATAAGTTTTTTCCTATTTTGGCCTGTTCCTTGAAGTATGATCTTCATCAAATACTATTTAAATATTAAAATGCTATGTTTTATTATTGTTGTCTTCTAGCTTGAGTGAAGCGAAGAGGTATATATGCATTAATAATCTGAAAAGCAGGGATAGATGAGATGAAGCCTACTCAATGGAGTGCTTCACTTATCGAGCAAGAGTTTATTAAATAGCTGCAATTTCCTCTTTTCACACAGTTATGACAACTATTTCCTCCTGATAGGAGCAGCACCAATTGCACACTTACGCCAGGTACTGAAGAGTGCTTGTTTGAGAGCATTTTATTCACTCTATTCTTCTGCCATGCAGAGTTCTCCACTGAAATTATTGTTCCTACAATACCCCAAAGCAATGGCTCTGGAAATTGAACACCCAAATGAGATTTAGAAGCAAGTCAATTCCTTGACAGTGTTTTCCAGAATATCTGAAGTCCTGATGTACCCTTAAAAGGTATTCTGGTTTTGTTAACTTTCTTTATTATAAAGAGAAGAAATTACATTTCACCCAGCAAAAGCTGTGATTTCATTATTCCAAAAACTGGAATGCTAGTCTATTATGTTCGTGTGCAGACCTTAATCTGTGTAAGTTTAGAGAACTGCTAAAATTTCTGCATTTCTTGCTGTCCTCTAAAAATAATTTTTAAAAATCTAAAAAAAAACCCAGAAAAATAATCGAAGTATAAGAGCCCATAATATACAGACTTATATATTTTAAGCTTTTTGAACACTTGAAAAAAGAACTTTGCTTTTCTAATCAGAATTTAACTCCTGTTGCTTTAAAATCCATCACTAAAAGTGTATTCCATTTGAGGGCATTTGATGAGTATCAAGAGTTTTGATTTATTTGGTAGCCAGATGGCAACTCTTTGTCTGAGGTTTGGTGTTATTTAGCTGGATTTTAGTTTTCGTTCTTAATAGGTATGGCAAATATTGTATCCTGCCACTACTGTATTTTAGCATATTTAATTGCCAAGTTCATAAGAAACCAACCCACTGCTTTTCCCAAACAGATGGTGGAAGTTGATTTTAAAACTTTAGTGAGACTTGTTTTCCAAAATGCTTGCATAGCTTTATGAAGTCTAATTGCTGTTCAGCATGCACATGGAGTATCAGCTCATGAGCGTGTATGCAGTTAGAGGCCAAGTATGCAAGGGGTTGAGCTCTCTAGCCTGGAACTCTGCACTGGGAAAACCTTTTGTATTTAAAACTCAGCACATGTTCCAGACTCTGTGCAACTGGGGCTACACCTTCAGCTCCTGGGAGACACAAGATCTTAATAAACACTGGAATCCATTTTGGACTTTATTATTTACCCTTTTATTATATATCTACTCTTTTATTAGTTTTAAATATGGGCAATTTACACCTGTACAAGTCAGATAGGCATGCAATAAAAACTAATTTTTAAATGAATTCTACTTTAACTTCCAAGCTAAATCTATGGGTGCTCACAAAATCAAAAGTGATCTAGAACAATGGTATAAAAATGAAGCATTTACGTGAACTCATCTTGGCAAATAAAAAACATGAAAAACAACAGTAAGGTGATAAGTGAGAAAGGTAGGTCCTAATATCTCCCAGCAGCCTCTGATGTTCAAATCTAGATCTGAACCCAAAGCCCATGCCTCACCAAGCGTTAATAACTGTAATACTTGAGAATAACTCGTGTGCAAATAAGAAAAAAACCCCAAAAACCTAAAAAGCAGTAAAACCACCTCTAGACAATACACATATAGCACAGGAATACAGCTACGGACATGAGCTGGAGCAGCCTGTCTGCCCCGATGCGACCTCAGAGCTCTGCCCTGCAGCAAGGGGAGCTCCTGCCCCCCACCCAGTCATGGCAGCCCTCGGCCAAGGCTCCAGCAGCAGCCACAGCCCATGAACTGCGCTCTGCTGGAAAAGAATCGCCAGAAGCAAAGTGCACTGCCAACAGCCTCCTCAACCTCCCCTTACCTCAGAGGACCTGGCCCATATATTTTATAAGAGAAAGTATTAAATACTATTGTTTCACATAAATACAATCCTATTCACACTGAAGCCATACATAAATGCTCACAGCTTTCGCACCACGCTCAGCACAACGCTAACTCCACCAGCAGGTGTTCAGAAAAATAAACAAGAGCTACAACAAGTAGTGTCCAAGTAACATGAAATCCTACCAACAACAGCACCATCAAATTAACAGGTCACTGATATTAATTGGGATCTTTGAATACTGCAAAATATTATTCACTTGTACAGTGAAAGTCTGATTCCTTACATCGTTACACAAAAACTAGGATAAAATAAATATAATGGATTAATGAATAATATGAGAGAATGAGTAGTATGCATTATGCTGTGGGAAGATAATGATGTGCCATTAAATAGATCAGCTATTATGCTTCCTAGATTTCAATAATGAAGTTAAGAAAGAGCAAATAGGGCAAAAAGATGGAGTGAAAGAAATGTAATGTTGTTATTAAAAATGTGTGCATAAGGACCTTATGTGTATACTCCTTTGCAATTTAATCTGATTAACAAAATGTAATAATTTTCAGCTCAGCACTACTTATAGAAAAAAAGCAAATTTTCATCTTACGTAAGATTTTGTATAAAATATTTTTCAGCTCACGATAGCTAACAAGTTAGCTATTAATTATGTTAGCTGCATAATTTTATGACACAAAGTAGGGCTTATCACACATTTCACATTTAGACTGTAATGTAAAAAATTGTATCCAGTCATTGCTGGGCTCGACTGACTGGAACTAAATATGGTGGGAATAAAATGCACATTCTTTTCCAAATGCAAGAAGAAAGGATGTTCTCATTGAAATGATTTGCTCATATGACTTAAAACAATTTATTTAATCTTCACCTTTTTTACGTAAATATCCTTCAACTGAGAATTTAAAAAGTATAATTTAAATTGGTTTTGTAAGTATAATGAGATGCTCTGTCAGATGGGAAGACAAATTAAAAGTGCAATTCACACTGCTACAGCAGCACTGCCACCACAGAGCTACTAATCTTTTGCACAATGCTCACAGTAGAATGTACTCCAGTCTCTGTAGGGCACGTGATTATAGATTTGCAGGGAGACTGGGATTCAAATTATTCATCAAAGCGGGTTTCCTCTTGCAGAAAAATTAGTGTGCCACATATATAGCAAAACTGTTAATTCTTGGCCTTTTGCAAATTAACTGCCTGGTAATAGCATCTGCTATTAGAGTCTAGTTTCCCTTGCAGTTACAATAGCAATATTCTTTCAAACTGAAAGCTGTATACAAAAATAATGCAGAACATCCTCACAGGCAATTGACCAGAATGCATTTGGTCCTGTAAGTGCAAACAGCCATGCATAAGCCTGTCAGAGACCTGATGAATGCCAGAATGCAGCCACAACCTTTATGTCCAGAGAACAATGCCATCTCAGCTACGGCACGCCCTTACACGTGAACATCCAGAGGGAAGAGGATATCAAAATAATTTGCCTGAAAACTACTTGCAATATTCAAAACTGACAGGTATGGATTTCCAGTGAAGTGATATGTGCTTTCATCCACCTATTAACCACAGAACAGTACAAGCCCATTATTTACAAAGTCAAACTGCATCTACCTCTAAACAGTATTCACTAAACTTCCAGACAAGTGGTACCTGCTCTGTTTGGGCAGCAAAGGTTGGCAACACTCGTGACATGCCAGATCTATCAGCATTTCAGTGGGGCAATACCGGAAGTTGGTTTCCTCTACATTTGAGGGAGCTGTCATAAAATTTTCAACCCATGAGACAGATTTAAATAACCTATTCCTGGCAGCTTCACTGAAGGTATTCATTGGGCACAAAGACAAGCAGATGCATAAAGTCTGGCCATTATGAAAAAAGGCAGAACAAATTAGCGAAAGGAATATCTTGGCTCCTTTCTTCGTGCCTAGAATGGTACTTTGGACTTGTGGCTCAAAAATTGTAACGGACAAAAATTATAAAAAATGAAAGGCTTCACAAAAAACACATTTGACAGTTACTTCAAAAAAAGCAAATATCCTTGATTTTAATACATAATTTAATTTACTGTTTCTGCCTTAGGAATGAAACAGTCAAAAGTAAGAACTAGTATCAAGAAGGAAAATATCAAACTCAGCAAAATCTAGGTGAAATGCCAACATTAAAATTAAAGAAAAAAATAATCAAAGATACTACCTAAATAATTAAGCACACAGAAATGCATGCAGGCGGATACTGGGCCAAAACACACCATCTCCAGTTCAAAATGTGAAATTTTTTCCTTTGATGTCTGAACAGTAAAGAAAAACGTATCTTCTGCCTAGACTTCAGTTACACAGAAATCAAAGCTGTCCATAGTGAGACACAGCATGGAAATCTGTTCATTATTGTCAGACTTCAGTTTACAGTTCTGAGAATTTACATGACAATGTTTTGGTCTCATAGGACAGATTGCATTCTCGTTTTAATATAGTTCTTTAGGTACCACAGTAACCCTGCAATGGAACTCTAAAGGATATGGACCAGTCCTGTGTCCAACCAGTAAATCCAAACATTTCAGTTAGTCTTGATCATTCTCTCCTGGAAGGCCAAAACCACTATATCATAAAAACTTCAAGAACACAATCCAGAATCTCCAGAGATGCAGTTATATCTACTCAGCCTCCCTCCTGCCATCTGAAAGACATTCAGAGAATATGCAGATCAGCCAGGACTCTTGTCTCCTTCTCACGGCAATTAATGGAGGCAACTTGGCACATAACAATTTATTTCCCAAAATAATGACAACAAGATCTGTCTACAAGAGCTGAAAACATAATTTGAGACACAAACCAGACCCTTCTAGACGAAGACTTTGCTGACTTTACACATTGCTTTGCTTAAATGTTGACTTTAATTTTTGCAAATATGTTCAGGATACTGAAGGATGTATTTTACTCTATAAGAAAACAGTTGATCTTAATCCCTAAACTAGTAAATATCACTGATTCTACTGTGACAAAATCCATGAGGAGTAAAATGCCACCACTTGCAAGTTCCACAGACTGAGACACTCCTCCCAGGAACATACACCTCAACCTAATCCAAGAAGAAAAATGCAGTGCAATATTTTCCCCAGTTTTTAGTCCAGATAACATTATAATTTAAAAATACATCATATTTCATTATCTAGAAGAGGTTCATTTGTTACTATGAACAATTCTGGTTTCTTCAAGAACAGTATTCAATTAATTCACCTTCCCTCTTCGTCCATGACAGAAGTAATGCAAAATAGCACCCACATGGAAGTCAGTCCTGGTTCCTAGTTGTTTTATGACAGTTTGTAGCACTGAGAGATGCAGATGCAATTTTATTTCAGTTAGGTTTCAGGTGTGAAGTTAAGCATCTTTTTTCACCAGTGTGTATGAATTGAAAAATTGATTCTGAAATTATTACTATTATTATTAGGAAAAAACAATTCACAGAATCATAGAATGGTTTGGGTTGGAAAGGATCATCTAGTCCCAACCCCCTGCCATGAGCAGACACATCTTCCATACATCAGTTTGCTCCAAGTCCCGTGCAACCTGACCTTGAACACTTATAGGGGCATTATAAGCACTACTTCTCTGGGCAACATATTCCATAACCTCATCGCCTTCACAGTAAGATTTTCTTCCTAACATCTAATCTAAACCTTCTCTCTGTCATTTTAAAGCCATTCCCACTTGTTCTACCACGATATGCCCTTGTACAAAAAGTGCACGCAGTGACAGGACAAAAAGGTAATTCTAATTAATATTCAGGGAAGTCTTTTTCACGTAATCTTCCTTAAAAAATTTCTATTCAAATTATTCTAACTGTCTGCATATAGATACAGACAGCATATTTGACTTCTAATGGATAGACCCCTACACAGTGGTGATGACCCAAAGCATTTCTCCTGCATATTTAGATATCCTTCCAGGAGAGCTCCAAAATGCCAATGCTTTGGACACATGTAACGATAAAATAATTAAATAGTTTTATTTAAATACAATTGGTTTTAAATATAATCTTTCCCTCTTAAATGCCATTTATTTCCAAATATGTATGTCGGCCTTGATTCCTCTAATTAAAAAGCAACATAGTGAAAGCCTAGCACTGCTGAAGGAGTACTCAAGAAAAGATAATTGCCTTTCCTATTGTCTTACTCCTATCTCTGAAACTAACAATCCCAGTACTCGTTATAGACCTGTACATTGTAGGTAATGGAGCAGCCAGCCCAAATACAGCTCCATGCCTCTGTAGCTGGATTGTTTCCGTTACTCCAGCTAGTTCATTTAGCAGGAGATTAAGGACTTCAGCATTGCACAGAGAAGACTAAAGGCCAAGTCCCTTGGTAACTATTTAAAGAGAGTCCAGGAACAGAGGAAATTCCTTGCAGATAAAGTACAGCCTATAAACTTTCCCATTTTTCTATTCCATTCCTTTCCTCAAAGGGAGAAGAGGGCTGAGTCTGGATAATTACAATGTCCTTTCAGCATAATTACCCAGCTTTGTCACTGCTTCACACATAATTAAGTATTAATATTACCCTATAAGTAAACAATACATACACGATATCTCTGCAATGGGCAAGAAAGCATTGCCTTATATACATGCTGTTAGCTGGAGTAAAATTGCAAATTGCATGCTGAATCAGAAGCCGTACTATGTTGTCAGATATTTTTTATTGAAATGAATTTGTTTGCTCCTCAGTACAATGAACCATTAAAAAATAATTTGCACAATGCTAGAAGTATCCATTATTGCAAGGATTCCTATATAGTGAACAGTGTGTCTAAATACATTAATTATCCCATAAAAGAAGATACTGGACACAAGACTGCTATTTGGAAACATCATTACATGTGTGTCCACACTCTAAAACTGTCTGTAATGGCTTAACCCCAGACAGCAGCTCAGCACCACCCAGGTCACTCACTCTTTCCAGAATGATGGACAAGAGAATAAGGTGGCTAAAAGGGAGAAAACCCATGGGCTAAGATAAAGGAAGTTTAACAGGTAAAGGAAAAGCCACGCACTCAAGCAAATCAAAACAAGCAACTAATTCAGCACTTCCCTTGGTCAGGCAGGTGTTCAACCATCTCCTGGCAAGCAGAGCCCACTCACACATAACAGTGACTTTGAACACAAATGCCTTTACTCTGAATGTCCTCCCTTGTTCTGTCTTTCCCCCAGCTTTTACTGTTGAGCACAACACTTGTCTGCATTATCCCTTTGGTCAATTGGGATCCGCTGTCCCTTCTGTGTCCCCTGCTAGTTTCTTGTGCACCCCCAGCCAACTCTGACAGAGCAGCAGGACAGGCCCAAAGCCACGATGCTGTGTCAATGCTGTTCAGCAGTACCTAAAACAACCCTGGTTTTGGCACAGAAAAAAGAACACTTCCAAAGAATAGTGGTACTATATTAGGTGCTCTTTGCCTAAGTGCTGATGACTGAATGGGGAGGGGTGCAAAAGGCTTTTGAGAATGAGGTCTGGCATGTTCATTTATGAACTTTGAGACAAGTCAACTTTAGAACTGTTCACCCTGACATCTGTCCTATATTTAAAAATCACCAGCCCAGGACAGAGTTTAAACAGCAGTTTCTTCACAGAGCAGTGCATGGACTCATGGATCTTATGCTTTACCAAGACCATTGAAATAATAAATATAAATATCTTACTTTCCATAATTTGGTTTCATCACTTTCAGAAACTATCTCTGTGTTTGCCTTTCAAAATATCCTATAGTGATGAGTTTTAGAATTTACTTTTCAGTTGTAGGAAAAAGCACTTCCATTTATTTGTCTTAAACTGCTAAAGATGCTTCTCCTCAGTTATAGTGTAACAAGAAAGAATGATCATTTATGATTTTTTACATATTTTCACATTTCATCATAGCTGTCCGTTTTGCAAAGGAGAGTCCTATTTTTTGTTGTATTTTCTCATAACACAGGTGCTCCATGCCTCTGGTTCATACTCGGTTAAATTCCCTGTACCCTTCCTAGTTCTTCCACACATTTCTGTGCTAGAATGAGTTAATCTTGCATGCAGTATTCAAATAACCTGTGCAGCATGTAATTGTATTAGTTTAATGAAGTTCCAGCATTTGTTCTCAAAGCCTTACCTTTAAATTTTCAAAATCTACTTCTCTTTTTCAGTCTTTCTCATTGAGGTGACATTCTGTATGAACTATCGGCTGTGATTCTAATATCGCTAAATGATAATAACAATGGAAAATTTGAGGTCATTATTCTGTATGTGTAGTTAAGACCATTTCCTCTGCATGCATCACTTAGTATTTATTGACATTGAATTTCATTTGCTGTTTTATTACCCAGTAACCCAGCATTGTACCATCAGAATCTCATCACAGATGTTTTAAATACTAGGCATTACTTTGTTTTGTCTGCAAACTTTGTCGCTATAATGCTCATCTCATTTTCTGAGTAATTTACGTGTCTGTGAAATTCAAATTTACAAACATAGTGAACAGCCCAGGTTCAGCACAGACTTCTGCAAGACTTTATTTGTAACTGCACATCATTATAAGAGCAAACCATTGATTTCTATCTAGCAATCTTTTAATAAGGTGGCTATAGGGGTCTTTGCTACAGGAATTTGTGATAACCTCTTTCACAGTTTGGACTAGATTATATCATCTGCATCATCTTTATCCATGTTTACCGACACATTCAAAGAACTCTAGATTTTTGATTTGTGACATCCCTCTAGTTTCCAAGCCATATTGATGCTTACTGCATCTATTTATCTATGTGTCCACCAAATCTACTCTTTATAATAATGTCTATCAAATTGTTTAATGCAAATTTCAGATTTAATGGTATGTAATTCTCATCCTGAGACCCCATTTTAAACACTGCTATCATATTTTCCACCTCCTACTCATACAAAATTGTAGGTTGCTTATTACTGAAACTGATCATATAGAAGAGTAAAGTGGTAGGCAAATAAAGTGGAAGTGCAGATGTGGCACTTAGGGATGTGGTTTAATGGAGGACTTGGTAACGCTGGTTAATGTTGAACTTGATCTTAGAGGTCTTTTCCAACCTAAACAATCTATGATTTCGAACTGTCTTCCATAAATTGATTAAAATATAAAATTATATATGCACTTCATTGGTTTTCAGTTTCTAGTATGCGCTATTATCGTGTCATACTTCTGCAGACAGATAAGACAGACAGAGAGGCCTGTAACTTCCCTTCAGCTCAGAAATTCTATCTACCATTAGTTGACAAGTGAACATGAAATCACACGAAAATATTTCATCTTATTTCTGTCCATAGGAACAAGACATAGCATAAGGAGAAGCAGCATATATGTCAGATCAAACTTTCATGTAACTCAATATTCTGTCTCTGGCAGTAGTGAATGATGATACCTAAGGTACAGTATAAAATAAAGCACATAATGACAATGCCATTATAAACTCTCCTTTACCCACAGAATACTCCAACACAGAGCTGGTCAAATGCCTCTTTTTCAGGTTGAAGTACACTGGCATAGAAAGTCACTGTTCATTTAAGGAAGTCATTACACACCTTTCATGAGTCACGTGTTCTTTATCTCTTCTAATTCTCCTATATAGCTTCCACGACTAGAATCCTAGAAGTGCACCACTTCTCAAGGATGAAGACAGGCCAGAGATTTGTACAATGCTGTAATGATGTTGCCTGCTTTGCTCTCTTTTCTTTTCCAGCACTTCTTTCCATTTTATAAAATGTGCCACTTTTGTGCAATGTTGAATCAGTGGCTGTTTGTAAGCACTGAGCTGACTTTATCACAGAATGATCTATTATAATTCCAAGATTTCTACCCTGAGTGGAAATAATCATTCAGAGCCCATCATTATGAATGCAAAGTTAGCTTTTCCTCCCAATGTGCATCACTATCAACACTGAATTTCATCTGGCACTTTATCTCATCATCCCCCTCTATTGCAAAATCTCTTTCAGTTCTTGTCAGTTACTTTCCATTTTCACCTCACTGAATAGATTAGTATCAGCACACTTTGTCACCTCCCTATTCACCTCTTTTTCTGGATCATTTATGGACATCTTGAACAGAAAGGCTTACCACAAATTGTTCTAGACTCCACCAACAATCTTTTGCTACTAAAAAAAAGGAATTATAATTTTTTTCCCTGACATTTAACTATTTATTAGTCTAAGAGAAGACCTTCCCTCATGTCTCATCACAGCTTAATTTGTCACTAGCTTTGATGAACAATCGTCTTAGAAACTGCTCTTCTGAATGCAAGTGAGAAATAATTTGCAAATATTTTCGTTATTTTGATGGAAACAAATTTATTTATTTATTTATAATTTTCTGGGTTTTTACTAAATTAATTTTCCATTAAAATTTATATGTTGTTGATTTAATATGGTTTTGATAATTTTCATTTCTGCTTTCTGTTTGCCACCTCAGAATGATCTTCTGTGCATTGTGGCACAATGGTTTTCATTTGGCAAGGATCTTAACTGTATGTAAGTGGTTCTATTCAATTAAGAGCTTCAAGAAGTACTTCACAAGAATTACTTTTTTTATGAATCAGGACAAGCAGTCAGGTACTTGAAATCAAAATGTGAGGTTTGCTTATATGGCAATGGATGCAAGTTCTCACTGCTTTCAGTTTCTACACATTGAAGTAGCCACAGTCTATACAACATCATTATTTATAAGTTATTTACTAGTGAGATGCTAGATTATAGTTCAGAAGGCCTTTTAAACTTTACCAAAGACAAACATATGTCATGGGCAAATCCCAGGATATCCAGATGTACCAATTGAAGACCAAAGACCACAGAACAGCATACAAGTTTTAGCTAAGTTAGCCAAGTTCTGAAACCAGCAATGTTGATGACACTGGCCTCTCTAACAGCAAGCATAACAGGATTTTTTTCCCAGGATACTGCTGTAAGCTATAGTTTACTGGAGAAAATGCCAAGCCAGCAGAGCATCACAGGATTCCAAGACCAACAGGAATCAAAACAAACAAAAGGCATCACTAAGAAAGCAAGGCACCGTCACTACATGAGAATCCAAGAAAATGCTGGAAATTTAAAAGGATGAGAAATGCATACAACAGGGCAGCTCAGGGAAAGAGACAGACAGCAATTATTCCCCTCTGGACTCATTCCATTGTAACCTTGGCTCTTCACGCATGGTGGATGTTGCTAGACGTCAAGCCTGCTAAAGTTTAAACATACCTATTAGCTGGTAAAAATGGCAATTTTGCTATACAGGAAATATGTCATGGGTCACTTAGCTGTTCATTAATCTTGGAAAACATAATTTATAGGCTTCTCTTCCCTGTCCCACAATGTCGTGCCTACTTCTTGCTTTACATACCTAGAATGTTATCAAGGTGCTACCAATCAGTTTCCAAACCAACTCTCCACAATAAGAATATCACTTCTTCTTCAACTGTCACCTAAAAGACTATTTACTACCTATCTTAACATTTCAGATTCTCAAAGCAGTGATACTCACTTTTTCTTTTCTTCTTCTTCGAAATGAGGTGAACTAAACCTAAACAATAGATATTTTTTTCTGAAATGCAAGAAATCTGCTTAAAGAGATCTGCTTAAAGAAATCTGTTTAGAAATCTGCTAAAAAAATTCTGAAGTACAGGTCAATGTTAGGTTCTACGACTTACCTACAGGCTGTCCTATGCTGATTTTACTTTAATTCAGTGCAATTTTAACATGAGTATGCTGGAACAATATGAACATGGATGCTACAATACTAAAGGATTTATATCAAGATATTTAGTTGAACTTCCTATGAACATTATTCTTTTAGAGTTTTTCAAACTTGTTTATTTTTTCCATTTTGTACCAGCCAGATGATTTGTACATCTTGAAGTTTCAGATTTACCATGTCAAGATTGCCAAGCAGATACCAAACATGGATGATCTGTGAATGTTATTCTTCTTTGTGCTTTTACTTTTCAGATAAGCAGCTGAAGGAGACTGGAAACTGTAGTGTTACGTTTCATTAATAAGATTTCAATATGATTTGTAAAACTGGATGCAGAGATTTCTCTGTTTTAGTCACCGAAGCATCACAAAGGAAAGATAAAGCTGAAATACAACTTTATGTCTCTGCTTGGTCACAGCCTTTATAATCCTAATCAATAAACAAATTGAGCTCAGTGAGCTTGCTCTGTTGCACTCTTCAAGATGAGGCAAATATCTAACTTAGCAATTCCTACAGGACAGTTTCTTCACAGTAAATTCAGGAGTTTTAGCAACAGAAATTATTCTGTAGTGCTTGACCCACTACAGGGCCAAACTGGACTTGTCACTCAGTCCAGAACTTTCATCTTTCCAACTAAAAAGCGAAGCTGGAAGAACTGTTCTTTTAACTGACATCAATGTCCAAGCTGCCCTTTGCTCTCCTAAGGGTATGTCTTCTTTGCTGCTTTCAGACCACAGGGATTAGCTAAACATTGTCCAAAATATAAACCAAACCCCTCAAACCACCAATTATCTTAACAGTTCAGTTCTCTCAATATGAAAATGAAACATGTACGTCAACATTCAAAATTGTGTAGACAGTGGAGACTGAGGGTGTCCACTCAAAAAATAGGAAGGGGGGAAATACTTTTAAGTGACATGGAACAGAATAGAGAGGAGACTTGTTTTCTTTCTATTTCTCTTGTTTTCTACATGAACTACAGCAAAGCCAGAACTCCAGACATGGCAGATGAACTCCCAGTATCTGGCCAGTTTTAGGAAAGAAAGAGAAAAATAAAAGAAGAAATAAAAGCAGGAAAACTCCTCAAATACCTAAAGAAACAAGGCTAGACTACACTGAAGCACAGAGAGGCAAGGATGGGGGGTCAGGGTCTCAGGGACAAGGCAGTAAAAGGAGGTAATGCAGCAAGGAAAATTCAGCAAGTTTTGTCATGGATTGAGGGAAACTGTATTACTATATTCCAGTGTTCTGCTTTGTGCCAGTACTGCTTTCAGGTCCTGCACTGCTGAATGCAGGGAACTTTCCAAAATACAGTCAGTAACCTGTGCAGAGCCCTCCAAGCAACACACCCTAGCATCAGCAACAACTCAAATGTGTTTTGGACATTCAGTTTTTCCAGAGGCAGTCAAGTGTGGAGCATACGGCAGCTCCTTGCTGTTAGCTGAAAGTATTCACCCCTGTAAGTTCTATTCTGCCTCTGACCACTAATTTCAAACTTTTTTGTAGATATTTGTTGTTTTAGTTGTAGCTTTCTAGTCACATTTTTTTTCTTCCAGTTCTAAAGTAGTATATTTTCATATGTTTCTATGGCAACATATTATTTTCATTTTTACTTTTGGTTTTAATTTGCATTTAAAGAATAAAAATCTAATAAAATTTTCATAAAATCTGTTAAAAGTGCCATAAAAATCCCCTGGAAGGAAAATACAACCCCACATTTAATATTTTTTATATAAAATCATTTAAAGGTGCATGAAATCTCCCTTGATTATTTTCATTTAATATTCATGAGTATAGTAAGAAAAATTATTCAAAACATCCTAAAAATAAGCAGAGTTTCAAGTAGGAAGATGAGTTCTTATCCCAAACTGTGCAACCTGTTGATCATCATCTTTGGTTCTTTCTCAGCTCCTGAAAAGGATAAAGAGAATTGTATGAATACAGCCAAGTGTCAGCTATGCCATTTCCCAGTCTATCATTGTGCTGTAGCTTAAATATTTCATTAAAAATTGAACATTTTCAAAAAATCATAGAATCCTTTAAGTTGGAAAAGATATTTAAGATCACCGAGTTCGGACACAAATCCCAATACATTTGATGAGGAGTGAATTATTGTATAACATCTAAAAAATTGTAAGATTCAATCAGACTAGATGTGTATTGTGTTTAAAAACTAAGTAGGTATAATTAATTCTTTTTAAAAAGAAAGGTAATGTGATGATTCTCATCTACTTGCAGATCAGTATAGTGGAATGGCGAAAAGGACTAATGAGACACTTGCGTTCCTAGAAAAGCATTTGAAAGTTCAGATGAAAAGCAAGATTAAAATTTTATATTTAAATATGTTTCCATCATACAAATTTGAATAGGTGATTTAGGGAGAAAATCCTCTAGGCTTTAAAGCATCACATTGTGCATAACAGCAGAAGAAGAAACTTTGAATTCCCCTTTATGAAAAACAAAAAATAATTATTTTGAGATTTCCTTAAGAATTTTGTGAGTTTATTTTGCCCTATAGCACACACAAATATTTAAAACAGGTTTATATCTATCAAATCATGAAATATTTCCCTCAGTTGATTTCAAGATGTAATTTTAAAAGTAGTAAAGATTTTCACTGTTAATTTTGTTGCAACCCTGCCCTGCAGACTCTATTTTATTTATGATATAGACGTCACTGTATTAATATTGGGAATAAGACTGATAATCAATAAGAGGAAAGAAAATAAAGATTCAGCTTTGTAGCACATTGCAATCATATTTGGGTAACATCAAGGAATGGCATCTAGTGATTATGTAAGACAACTGCATTTATGTATTATAAGTTCATTAAATAGTCCAGGAAGCACTCAGGAACTAATTCATTAAATTTTCAATAATTTGAAATACAAATGAAATAGATTTTACTTAATTTTTTTAATCATCTTATTTTTTTCAAAATAAGAATACAAAATATATCTGATGATATAATCTGGAGACTGTAATTTGGATCAGTAAATCATTGGCCACTTGTAAATCTTGGAAAGTCCCCAAATACTATTTTTCAAAGCGCAAGCTTTTCTCTGCAAGCTGTTTCTTTGCAGCAAACATCAGACAGCCATAATTCCAAGAAATATTGTTCAGCAAACCCTTTCTTTGTCAAGAGACAGCACCATTTCCCTCAGAGTCTCCAAAGGGCACAGCTACCCCAAGTGCAGGTAACAGCTAAACAATCTTCCTCAATCAACTATGCAACAAGTTCCTCATTAAGACAGTGAAAGGTCAATGGAGTTTCCCAGGATGGCAGCAACAATCATATAACTTTAATATCCACCAAGCAAAGAACTGAATTCCTTAAAACAAAAACAAAAACAAAAAAACAAAACAAAACAAAACAAAAAAATTAAAAAACACTAAAAAACCCCAAAAACAAACAAAAAACAACAAAAAAAAAAAGGGAGGGGGAAGGAAAAGAATTCAGACCAAACGTGAATGTCTAGGGCAGAAGCAAAGAGAAATGTAAATTTTATCAGCACCTACTATAATTCTGCACTCCCACATTCTCAAATCACTAAATTTCTGAGCCAGTGGTTGATTACTAGGTTCTCTATCAGTATACATATATCCATTTCACGAGCTTATAGTCTATCTACTTACTGTACTTTAATTGCTACCTAGAGTTGGTAGCAATTCTGGACAGTGTTAGCACATACTGCTAAGTAGTTTAAGGACATTCATAGTGGTAACTCGCTTCATGATGTCATCCATAAACCTCAGAGTAGACTTTGTAGACTGCTAATCATTCCAGATCTAGACCATTATTGTCAATCATCAGTCTGGGCTTGCCTCCATACATTTTTGTCTTGAATAAAAGTCATATAACAGACCGTATTTCAGATATTGTTCTGTGTGCTCCTCTTCCACATTCTGTCCATGCTCTCCAACACTCTCCTGTCCTTCACCCACTACAAGCAGCTGCCAAAACTACTGGAAAAGCTATTCAATATTGGCAGTAGATACTGTACTTGAAGCATCTGCAGATGAACAGCAAATGCATCACACAGATAGTTTCAGAGTTGCAATAGCCATTTGCTCACGCTGAATAAATACAAGTTGAAGGAAAACAATGTTTGCTTATACATACCTGGAATGGCAAGAAATCAATGAAAAAATGTGTCATTTAGCTCCAAATTGCAGAATTTGTTGATTCTTGCAGATTTCCTGTTTTGCTAAACCTCTACTATAGCAGGGCATCCAGTGGCAGGGTAAAGAGACTGAGATCTGTTATCTTGTTTTCAGTATACAAATTTATGTAATTATGGAAATTGCATAGCAATTATGAATAATCTATAGAATGAAAATTGTTCACCTAAAAGTCCCGTACAACATCCAATGAATTCATTTAGGGAAATAAATTATTCTAAGTCATAAGTCATTTGCCAAATAAATCATTCACCGTGAATTGTTCACCCGCTAGTAATCAAGGGCTAATCTGCTGTTCCTCCAAAGACCAAGTCAGAGGAAGAATGCAAATTAATCTGGAAATTGTAATAGCCATTGATCCATCTCTCTAGCATATATAACAATTCAACTTGATACATCCTATTTCTTTTAAAGGCTATATTAATTCATTTGATGAAGATCAAATCTAGAAAGCGGAAATACTCAAAAGAAAATAAAAAGCAGAAAGGAAAAGTTCTTCTCTTGCAATAAACAGTAATATTCTGCCCAAGCAGAAACCATTCTAAATAGTTTAGGCACTTACACTTATGTTGTGGTGTTATAATCCTCTTTGCTCTCTCAGTTATTCACTCAGATCACTTACACAGCTTAAATTCTCTAGGTACTATATTGAACAAGTATTTTTTTCTCAAGATTTTCCGTGAAGGGATTTGATATCTGCTTGATTTAATTTCACTTTCACTTGGAGAGATAATTTGGGAGGCTGCTGCAAGACAAGCAAAAACCAGTGTCTGAAGTTACTCTGCTTCTCCAAGGAGAAAGTTCCCTGAGGCAATAGCACACTTGTTAAAATGATGCTGAATAGTTCTCCTGAAATCCTACCAGAAATGCAGTAGCGTAAATGATTTAAGTATGCATGGTTAATTAGTGATCTTGCATTGGAGCTGGGGTTTGGATTAGTAGGCTTCTTTTGGTTCTTATTTTCTATTATTCTATACTTAAGTGAGCAAGCAGAGAGTTCTACCCTACCTGCAATACCTACATTTCTAATTTCTAATCCTTTTTCACTGCTACCTTCATTATGTTCCTCACTTTTATGTGCAATACATTTGTCTCCTAGTGTATCCTCTAGCTTACTCCACTTGGTGATTTCTATCTCTCTGTATTTCCATTTGTCCCTTCCTATCTCCCTAACTACATCTATTTTTCACAAGTTCATATTTTGTTTTCCCCTCTGCTAGCAGAGTACTTGTAATTCCCTAGAAGCACTAGCCTCTGGTCAAACCACTTCCCACTGTATGCCAGGACATCATCTGGCAAACCTTATGAAGGCAGTGGGCACAGACATGTTCTTTGTGAAGCAGTGCACGGATTCCTGATTCATGTGCCTTCACTGGTGAAAGGAACATGTGTACCCCAAGAGCTCCAGGTCACAATTCCCTTTTCAGATCCTCCAAATTCTCTTGCTGATATTCTGGATGCATAGGTTTCCTCACCTCTTCCAGTTATGTTCTCTCTAAGGCCCCACAATCTCATTGCACCACCTTGTCCTCCTGGCTCTGGCTTGCTGGGCATCAACAACATCAGAAGGAAGAAAATAATGGCAAGGATCCTTCATCGGCTCGCCTCTCTGAGCAATCCACCACCAAATGTTTCTGAGAGCAATGGGCTCTCTCAGACATGCTCTGCTCCATGCCTTTTTCCTGAGCCCACTCAATCCAGTTTTGAACCCTTGATCCTCTAAACCTTTATTTTTCTTTCCCTTGGTTGTTACCCATCATCAGTTGCCTATTCACTTTCTGCTTGTTCAAGAGATAATTTAGGAACATTAACACAGGTAGGCTCAAGCAGTTTGGGAAGGTCATCTCTCTTGAGCGACATGCCTCAGGCTCCACTCTCATTCATCTCCTCAGTGCATTCCTTAGGGTAGCTACATACAATCCCTTTTCATTTACTGTAACAGATCTCAATGGAAAAGTAAGTTCCTAGCACACAAAAATATTCATGATTTCAACTTCTTTGCTTTCCCAATGAGAGAAAAACAAAGGCCAAATTCTCCAATCTTTTGCAACTTAAAAATGTCAACAGAAGATAATTAGTTTTTAAAATTTCCATTCCATTGCTGATACTAATATAAAACAAATACATGTTTCAAAACAATTGTTTCAATTAAGAAAAACTAAAATCTTCATTTGGAAAATGGTAAAGTGGGTTGTTTCCACAATTTTAAAACTTTTTCAAAATTATTTTAACCCAGGAAATTAATCACAAAGGATCTCCCATAAGCACTTTAAGTTCAGTCCTGTCAATGTTTTCCAAACCAAAAATGGTTTAATCAAAAATTACTCTGATTTACAGTATCTTGTACATTATTGATGCTGTTTTGATAAGTAGGGTTTTTTTCTTAAGTAATTTTTTCAGTTTGTTTGTTCTAAAAACTTCATATTAAAACTTTATATTAAAAATGCATTAGTACACAATATGGATCTTATATTAGGTTTCTCATTGCATAATTCCACCAAGATCAGGTGATGTTCAAATAGTCCCAACGTTTTCAAACCTTACCTCTGACACTAAAAACTGTGAGCTCTATACTTTAAAAAATTCTGAGAAACAGTAAAAGAGTCATTCTTTATTATAGTTCATATCCCAAGTTTGGTGAAAGCTTGACAGGTTAACACTGGTGCTTTGGAGAACTGAGACATAAATTAAAACTTAGCTCTGTAACCTCCGTTCTTCTGAAAATCACATCCTACAAAGGGATCAGCTTCAAACACAGACAATTCAGAAAGACAGAACCATCCAATATCATCTCTTCAGAGTCTAAAATCTTGCAAAGAGAGCCTGGACAGTATATATCAACTGTGTGCGTGTGAATATGTGCCTACAAAAGCACAATAAATAAGTGAAAATCTTTCTGACTAAGCAAGCAGCAATTCCAAAAACCCTTTCATTGCTGAAACTTCATTTAATTAAAAATAGCATTTTTGCTGAGATAAGACCATATCGTTGTTGGTTCATAGAATGAATCTTAGGTTTTCTCACATTAAAGAACAGACTAGTTTGCCTTTAGTTAAAGGGAGAGATTAAAAATTCACCAACATAGATATCTACAAAATTATGCTAGCTTTCATATAAATAAAATTTACTGAAATTCCATTAAAAAATGGTAAGTGTGCAGAGCTTAACATGATATGTATTGACAAAACCTTTTTCAAATTAATTTCAAACAATATGAAAGCAATCTGAGGGAAACACAGCTACAGTACATAGCTAGATATTGCTGGTTGCTCATGAGTTAATCTGGTCCATTGATCACTAAAAAATTGCATCAGTCTCTACACTAGGTTCAATGAACACTGAGATGTAAGCTTATGATTATAACGTTGGTTTCTCCTCTGCTGTGTATGTTGATTGGTAAAATTAGAGAATGCTATCTACAGGCTAGACACCTGGAACACGTGCAAATAATCACTATATCCTCTAGTGCAAATCCATGTGACAGCATAACCTGTTTCCTAGGATTGTTGAAAAACATTACTAAATTAAAAGCCCCCCCAAATAAGTTTAACCTATTATTTTGTTTTCTGAATTTCAGGACTGCAGTCTGCATGTGATGAGCTCTTGTTTTAGTAAAACCAAAAGGCTTCTGAGCAGACAAATTCTATGTAATAAAACATTAAGCCACCTCCTTTCCTAGCCTCTTGGTTTTTTATCCTGGCCTTTAGCGATAGCAGCTGAGGTTTCAAAAGGATACAGGCACCAAAGCCTTGTACTTACATTTCCTTGCAGAAAGAGCTGCAGTTGTTCACATACCCCATAACACCTGTGACACAGTTGCAAGGATCTCTTCAAATGCCTTACTGATTTCTTTAAGCAGCAAAAACCAGTGCCCACCGTGCTATATTGTTTTCCTTCTTTTATGACAGTGACAAGTGAGGCCTTGCAGCAGGAGGACCATTCATTCTGCACTGTTAGATACAGCCCTTATTTGGTACCTAATGTTCCATGACCCATAAGCATTAAAGGAACTGCTACGAAGTATTTGATCAGGTAAAAGGAGGTGTGCAAAAGAACATATTGGAGAACAAAAATGTTTCTTAGAATGAATAAAATACAGCACAGTCAGGTAATGAAATAACAGAACAAAAGCATAATCTGACTTGGAGGCAAATTCTTGCACAGAAAAGCCACCACATTCTTTGGTGGTTTCAAAGCCACAAAGACTGTCAGTTCCAGGCATGAGAACAACCAGCCTCTCCCAGACATGCTGTTTGACCTGCGTGTTGCAACACTGATACAGCATACAAGAAAAAAAAAATCACGTCATGTTTTATATTAGTCCATTAGTGCCCGGTTTCCTCTGGATTGTCAATAATCCTCTGAGAAATAGACTTTCACAAAACCAGCCCAGAGTTAATCCCTCAGGAATGCATTGGCCTGGCGCACAAGCCAAAAGCAATAGCAATACTATGGCAAAGCCATACTTGGTGGTCTTCACAAAAAGATGGGATATACAAGGGGAGTTTCTCTCTTCATCTTCCTTTGTTTCCTTCTTTTCCACCAGCAAAGGAAAGGTTATTTTAGTCAGGCAAAGCTTGAAGGGACATGGGGAGGCAGGAAGTCTCTAGTGCAGCCACCTGCTCAAGCAGGGTCACCTTGGAGCTCAGAGCAGGTTGCTCAAAGCTTTATCCTATTGAGTCTTATGAACCCTCAAGGATAGAGAGCACTACTGGACAGTCTTATGGTGAAAAAATGATTTTCCTTATGTTTAGTCTGTACCTCTTCTCTTTTATCTTACACTCATTATTTCTCAGTCTCCCAAAGAGCCCGTCTCCAGCTCCTCATGAAGCACTACATGGGCATCAATAAACTGTAGTTAGGTCCCCAGTAGGCAGTGAGGACTATCCTTGCAGGGTTGATGCTCAAATCCTGAGCCCTCTGCTGCACACACTCCAGTTTGTGTCTTTATTTGGGGGACCAAAAGTGAACACAGTGACACAAAGTCTAATGAGGGCTGAGTAAGGGAGGATGATCCCTTTTTTCAGTCTACCACATGTGCCTCTATTTGTGCAGCCCAGAAGCCCACAGGCCATTCTTGCTGCCAGGGCACAGGGCTGCCCATGCTCAGCTGCCCACCAGAGCCCTAGAGAGCTGCTCTCCAGCCAGGAACAACCCCACAGCCTGGGCTGCTGCAGGGGGGCTTCCTTCCCAGGGGCAGTGATGGCATTCCTTCTCCTTGAATTAATATACTTTACTAAAATGAATAACTGAGACTACCAGCAAGAGAATAAACTGAAGGTCCTACAGTAACTGTCTGTCCAACAAAAGCACTCATTTTGAGCAGGGCCAGAGCAGTGGGAGCAGCCGCTGTGCCTGTCAGAGCATCACTGGCTCTGCTGCAGTCACAGCAGCAGCAGCCACAGAACCAGGTCCAATCGCCATCCCTAAGCCTGCTGGCCCAAAGATGAGTACAGACAGCAACTCAAAGGCTTGCTTAAGGATATCAAATGAAGTGGCAGTGGCAGTCTCAATGAGAAAAGTCCAATGAGCTGCTCAGGGAAAAAGCAATCATCTTGTTAGCCCTTAATCTGACAAAAGCAGCACAGTGCCCATCCTGAGAGCTGAACATGATTAACAGTATTCTAAGGTACCTCTGTGTAATCAGGAAATGCTCTGACAACAACTCCAGGAGGAGATTAAGGTCTTTTCTCTGCCTGAAAAATAGGTAAGTCTGCCTTCAATAAGCTTAGTAAAGAAAACACCTATTTTGCAAACAGGCAAGAGCTGGCCCTGCTCATACTCCATACTGGCTCTGCAGCCAGAAGCTGTGGTTGGAGTTTTCCCTGTGATAAATCGCCTAACTTGCCCAATGAAGAAATGGAACATGTTGGTTCAGACCTAGTGTTTCACCCTTCACATACACACACAGAACAGCTTGTGTCTGCTCAGCAAGCAGCAGACAGGCAGCAGAATCCTCCTGCTTTTATTTAGCCATAGGACGGCAGCCCTGACCCTTCCCTGACTCCAGTGCTCCCTCCCAGCACATTCCAGGGCAGCCCAGACCGCGGGTGGCAGCAGGGACACAGCCTGTAGGGAGGCAACTGCACAAGGGTGGCAGCAGCACTGAGCCCAAGGAGCTGCCTCCCTCCTCTGCACAACAGTGCCCTGACGAGCTCACCCAGCCCAGCTGCCTCTGAAACACAATTTACAGCAGCTCCAGCTGCCTGGCCAAATTTATTTTGTTGCTGCAGCAACCATTTTCTCCGGCCCCACTTGGCCTTGCCACCATTGCCTCTAAAAAGAGATTTCTTGGTAGGGGGGGACGGGAAGAGAAAAGCTCCTATAGAAAAGGAAATCTGTGGGGGAAAAATCCATTTAGATCTATACAAACTGTACAGCCAAAAAGATCCTTAAGACATTTTACAATGAACAACCACTTGAGCATTAAACACTGAATCTGGAAGAAACCAGAAAGTAAAAGAAAACCAAGAGCAACACAAACCACAGCATATTTCCCTTTGAGCTTTTTTTTCTCCAAAAGATAATGCCATATACTTTATCACTGCACTACTCCTAAAGAATTAGTTTCTTTTCTTTCTATATATTGCTGTGCCAGCTGACAAAGCTAACAGATTTCAGTAGCAAAATTTTGCATATGTGTAAGTTTTACTCACTAAAGGTTGAAACTACACTGCATAACTCCCTACAACTGCAGTAATCATTTAATGTCCTTTATTTAATGATACCAACAAACCAGCCTATGCTAAAAGCTGACTTTCATAAAAATAAGGCAATTTGTTGATTTGGCAAATCAAAAAGATTAAGAAAAAATACCAAAATGAGGTAATAAACAATTACTTTCAAAGAACCAATCATCAAATTAGTAGCCTACATAATAAAAAGAGATGGAGATGCAAATACAGTGTAGCTGCATCTAGAATATGTGATTTAATTGGTAGAATGAATCAACTAGAGAAATTACTGTAAAAAATCCAGGATTTTGGAAGTCTAGGGAGAAGATCTTACTGGTTTAATGGAAAATATTGCTTTTCTGTTCCCATTCTACTGACAAAATGTCACTGATGTCTACTAAAAGTCTGTCAAGTCCCAAATACATAACCAATTCACCTTGAAGAGGGCTAAGTTTTTTGACCCAGACAAGTACTCAGTAAATGCTCACTATTCTTTATCACAGTGTAAGAATTCCTTTCCACATACAAAAGGCCCATAAAAAATTTCAAGTTAGACCTCTCAGAACTCTGCATTTTCCAATCTTTTCCTCTATTTTGCCTTCTTGCCTGACAAAATTGATGTGCCCTGAACTGAAACAATATATTGAAGATCCTTTCTAATGCAAAACATTCTGTGATTCCATGAATTGTCATTGTTGTTTAAAATAAATCCACCTTCTTCTTCCATGGGATCTCACACTGAATCTTCCTAATTTTCTACAAACAGTGAATGGGACTGTGCAGTTACTTGGCTGCAGGTACATAGGCTGGCATGTAATTTACCTGCAAGTATTAAGGAAGGATTAGAGCAGCCACAATCTTAAAA
>VZRN01006818.1:638368-891961 GCA_013397935.1 Dasyornis broadbenti
AAAAAAGTGTTAGCCTTTAGTTACCTAGAGTCTTCTGGGTTTGTTAGTTGATGCTTTAGGAATCCAAGGTCAAGGAGTCTCCTCTCTGACTTGATGTATTTCAAAGGATCTTCCTGACTAATGCTTGTCCCTGGAATACAGGTTAGTCATTCCAAAGCCCTCAGACACAGGCTCTGAACTATGATCTCCCATGGAGAAATTCCGTTTTGGATATCCTCAAGCTGCACATCCTGGCCATCTGGGTGTTTCCTACTCTTGTAGCAGCTGAGCTTTAAGGATCGTTATCCTTTTGTTTGGGAGCATCCTGACATTTTAAACCACCCACTGCTCAGGTACCTGTTGAACTGTTTGACCATGCTGCTGTGGGAAAAATATACAACAAACTAAGATCTAATCTCAAATTTCTACACAACCTTGTTCATCTACAGCAAATCCAGAATAAAGTTTTAACGTTCCTTCCACTAAGTTATGGACTAGCTGGTATAGTACTCACACACTTCTTCAGAGAGCAGCTACTATTCTTGTGTTTAATATCATGCTTGGCCAATTAGGAGTAGAACTTGCCCTGTATTTCACCATGAATTGCCTCTATCCAGTGAATGTTCTATTTTGCATCAGTCTGTAGTGCAGCAGATATAAAAATAGAAATGTGATTGATGCATGCAGTTTTTCACTTTTTCTTCACTGAAATCAGGCACACGATAATCAACTGTTTGAGATGACAGTGAGTTTAAGATTTCTAGACCCCAAGTCTTTGAGGAATAACAGTTTTCTAAACAGCAGAAATTCTCATCCTGAATCTTTTCTATGGCTTTTTTAAGTTAGTGTTGGAGTTTCTCTATTCTTGAAGGCTTTTTCATTACTGATTAAATGGGTATTTGGCATGGTGACAGCAGCATCTGACTGTCAAGGATAACCTGACAAAGTGCCTTAACAAAGAAGATTACTCATCAGGGATATGAGGAGAGTTTTAATGTCTATTTAATCCTTGTCTCCCTATTGAAACTTGAAAGGCCACAATTAGTACAAAACAAGATGATAATTTTGTGATTTGGATCTGTCCACTCTGAATTTCAGTCTTTCATTTCACATAGGCCACACAAAAGCTCTCAGGTGATAACTACACTCACACAATGCCAACCTAGGCTAGAACATAAATCAATGTCCTAGAGGTGAAACGCTTCAAATCCTGTTAGTGTGTTACTAAACAATCTGTTCTCCCACCTTAAGGACCCTTGGGAGTTGTAAAAACCAAGGCAATAACACAGCCTAGACTGAAGAACACATTCTCACACATCCTTTAGTATCCTGCACTGGTCACCTTATTAAGATTGTCTGCACGTGTCAGTACGGAAATAAATATTTGGCCATCCAACTGCAAAAAGAGTTCACAAAAATTAATGGCAGCTATAAAAATCACATCACTTTATTTAGACTGAGTCTATTCTTACCATGAGCTTTGGAATGTGACAGCTATATGTGCTGTACACAGGATAAAAAATGTGCTGTAGCATAACTGCAGCTCCATGAAACGTCATAGGAAGGTTGCTTGGGGTTTTTTTGCAGAGTACTCCATAAGAAAAAACCCAACCAATTCATGAATTCACCTTGAATAAATAAAAATATTTTAAACAAATATCTGTTTCAATTTGTAATTTTTTTAAGACTGCTTCAATTAAAAAACCTTCTTAAGTTTAAAACATTCAAAATCAAAGTATTTCCTTTTGATTCAAAACACAGTAGTTTATAATTTTTAGTTAAAATTCATATCTTTCAACATATTTTGTATTTTCAGTAGCCCTGGACAGTCAAGAACATACCTCATGCAAGCACTCCCCATTCTCTGCGGAGTCCAAATTACACACTACCTCGACTTATTTGTTAAAGACCTTCTGCTTTGACAAGCTCAAGGAACAAGTCATCCAATCAAAGGTAAGGAACATCGAATAATTTGTATGCCTTGTAAAAAAAATAAAGTTACTCTTTCTCTTTATGTTCTGTGTATAATATTTCAAAATATTATTACTAGCTAATTAAAAAAAAAAATTAAAGTATTGCAAAATGATTCCAGAACTAGAATGTCATATCAAATTGAATGTGTCACAGCCATACAGCAAGGCATTTTTACTTCTCAATATAAATAATAATTAACAGCTTGAACTTACGACAATTTGCATTTTCAAACCTCAGCTGTGGCAACAGTCACTTGTGTGCTGCCGGCAGGGGTGGCAATGCAAGAGCTCAGAATTAACTAACAGCCTTTCCCGCTTCCAGTTTGCTCCTCTCTGGTTCTTTAGCTCATGTCAATAGCAAATTGCTCTGCAGGCTCACGGAAAGAGCAGCCAGGGCACCTTGTGCCCTGCCTTACAGCAGGGTAGCTTTCCTCCCTTTCACCCCGAGACCCCCAGCAAGCTCAGCTGTTTTTCGCATGCCTTGGTGCTACTGTGTTTGCAGAAGCTACACTTCTCAATTTTGTTCCACAACTTTTAATAGTGCTTGGAGAGATATCAGTATTCCCAAACCAGTTAATCAAAATTTACATGTAAATAAATGGCTTTTATATATAAATAGCTCCCTTGAATATTTAGGAGATATTTATTAGGATAACATCCTGGAAGACATTAAGATAGATAGGATAGGATATATATTAGCACAAATTGATACAATTTTTAAAGGGAGGATGAAGAAGCCCTAGAGAAAAGTCCTAAGTGAATTTCAGTATCTATGTGTGATAGTGAATGTGATACTACTGTTATCACATTACCTTTAAATTGTGAATACAGAAATGTATTTTTAACAACTGGCTTTTCTTTGATCAAGATGAAGTGTGATATAAATATTTTTTAAAACAGAAAGTAGACACAACAAAAGATAACTAAAAAATGCCCAAGTTTTCAGATATGAAGCTCAGATCTGGAAGTCTCTTACTCCACTTAGAATTTTATCATAAACCACGCAATTTGAACACTTTTTTCCCCAGATTAATACCACACAAATGTTTTCAAACAACAGCAAAAAAAAAAAAAAATAGTTGTAGTATCCTGCATTTTTAATCCAAATATTTCATTTTGACAGCTATCAATTTAAACCACATATTAAGCAGCACAGAAGACATGAATTTGGGAAAATTGCATGAAAATAATATTATTAGGTAACTCTGCTTCTGAAATAATCTCATCCCTGATGTTATCTTTTCTGAGCCATTCACACTCATTTTATAAATCCTTTCCTGCATAATGCTATTTCAGGTAATTTAACTACGTATATTAGGAAAAATCTAATTATGTTTTTCATAGTCCTCATAATTTATTCCTAGGGCTTTGTATATTGCTGTCAGTTGACTTGTCCCAGCTGGGGAGCTGACTTTTTGTTGTCACTGATTTTGTCAAACAAAAATATTCAAGGACTGAAAGATCAGGAGACTTTTGGAGGGTATCTTTTAAATCTGTTTGTGGCACTATGTTACTCTGCATCAGAGCCTTTGCATGTTCCACTAGCGTGACAGTTCCAGAGGTGGATCAAGCAGCAATCTCTCTTGCATTCTTGTGCATGGCATTATGAAGCTGACTAAAGGAAGTTGTCTTTTAAGTGTGGAGATGCTAAGTCAGCATTAACATTTCTTCTTGTACATGGGAGAAAAGAGAAAAAGCAGCAAAAGGGCAACTGAATGTAGCCCTCATTATTTTGGGATCACATTTTGGGGCCAATCTCCTCTGGCACTGAGTAGCTGAACTCTGCTGAATGAATGAATTTGAAAGGGCTTTTTGCTAGGTATGTATGAAAAACTTTTATGCTGCAGCAAAATAGACTCATAGAAAAAGGTGTGGTTTATACACCTAAATAAGAACTGCGATGCTAACATTAATCCATATTCACAGATTTTCAAACGTCTTCTATATACATATATACCTATGTATATATGCCTATATATGTCTATACATATATATTTTCTCTATTTTTTGCATTCAAGAACTTAAGAATCACTTAAATATAGGTCAGTTCATAAGTTGTTTCCAGCTTACAGATACAGAGAAAAAACCCTAAATGTAAAGGAATATCCTTTAATTTATGCTTTACCCTTTAAGCTACTTTCCTGTGTAGACTCATCAAGATGACTCATTTGGAGAGCTCTCAAACCAGTGACTACATCTTTCTCTATGCCTAAACCAATGACAGCCTTGTCTGTATTTTTCCTTTCCAAAACACTACTGAAATAATCTTGTCTAAACACCAGAGCAGTGAAAACCTCAAATCATTACAAACACAAGTCTTGACCCAGATCACACTGGGAAAAGTTCAAAGAAAAAGACTAGAATAGAAAGCCACTAGATGTTCTCCCAGCCCAAAGAGGGAACCAGCTGTATTTATGTCATTTTTCAGTGGCTCTATATCAGCCCCTTCTTTTTCAGCCTCCCTTCGATAAAATGTCTTACGGAAGATCACAAGAGGTTCCCTAACTAGTGAAAAATAAACAAACACCCTGAGTTCTATTTTAGAAAGATATTTTAAAAATTCCTCTTCATCACATCCTGGAGAGTCTGAAAAAAATCCTTCAAATCCTTGAAATCTATACTCTAAGGAGAGGATTGCACCTTCACTGCAGAATAGATTTGCAAGTATACTGCTGCAGACGGACACTGCAGTAAAAATTTCCCAGTTAACAAAAGAGCTGCAGAGCTTTCACACACACACACGCACACACACACACACAGAGGCTTTTTTGTTAGAATGTTGCAAATTAATCCTTTGCCCAGGAGGCTTTCAGAGCCCTAACATTAAAGTTATGCATGTTGTGAAAGGAAATATATCTGCATGAATGCTGTGAAGGGAAATGGATCTGAAGATGCTGTCAAACAAATTAAGGCTATTGTTGAATGTTTGCATTTCACTGTCAGACACCAATCGGCTTCACTTGAACTATCTGCTACAAATAGCAATGAAAATGCAAGACAGTAAATTATCCAAAATTACAATTTATAAGAAAATACTGAATTAATTTAAATGCTTAAATCTTGAGGAAGACACATTGATCTCTGAATGCACTGAATGAAATCAAGGTCCATACTCCCACGCATCTTTTATTATATCCTCTCAGTTCGGCTTAATAGTGGAACAAGAAATTTTCATGGTAAAACATCTCTTAGGATATAACTTAGTTAAATAAATGTAAATAATAAAATTTAAAATAAATAAATAAAGACATACCACACCACTCTATTGTACATTAATACTAAAGTTAATGAAGAAAAAGTCAAGCCTCTTAATTTTTCAGGCAAAGAACTCCAGTTTGACATTTATTTGAGAGAGGTCTCATCCCAAGAAGACCACACAGTCTGTACACCTTACGGTTTTAGAAAAAGTTATAACCCTCAATTTTATCTCAGTCCAGATAAGACCATCTCCTTTCACACCATCAATTTTAAAATAGAACAGTGCAAAGAAATCAGTGAGGAGCTCTACTTAATAATTAATATTGCCAACCAAAATTCAAGCACTACACATTGTACAGCTGCCCTAAGACATGCAATAAATAGCAGCTATTATCAACCACAGTAGTTAAGAGTTCCAAAGCATAACCATATACTGAGTTGTGTAAAATACCCTATTTGGTGTATTCATTGTGACTTGTTTTATATGATTTTCATGATATATCCATTCTAAGCACAACAGAAGACATAGCTTCTGCTATTTGCATTAGTACTACAAGATAACATGCAACTTATTTTAGTCTTCAGTGCAAAATAACTACATATGTTATTTAAAGTATGATGATTATAGATATTTCATCTTTATTAAATAGCTGAATGTTGGTGTCTCTGCTAATTCAACATGGAATAGAGTTTAAAGAATGAAATTGGGAGTTTTATTCATATGTTCACTATGGAAAAGTTGTTCATGAAAAGACAGGTGACACAGAGGGTTAAGTGCAAAAGCTCTTTGGCACTGAATTTAAGCCAGGACTGAACATGAGCTTTACTGTTCTCATACAGCTAATCCAAAGGAAGTCGGTGAGCTTCAGAAGAAAACATCAATTTGTCACAACTGATAGCCTGTTCTACAGATATATCTTAGTGAAATAAAAGAAGGTTATTCCAGGGCAAAACTGTCAGTTACGTGATGAAACTCCAGTACAAAAGAAACACCTCTCAAATGCCAATAGGGTCTGTCTAATGAATTACAAATGGAAGTAAAGAATTTTGTAAGGCATCTAGGATCAAGTGAACAGGTCTAACATTTTTACATTTTTTTTAAATGTGACAAAATTTAAAATGTTTCTACCCCTTCTATATTTAGATCCTGTCATTATAAAAAAGCAAAGCTTATTAACATGGATATTGAACTTTTTAAATTCAAGATATAACTCCTGATTATTCTTCAAAAGCAAATTATTTGATAAGGAAAAGCAAGAATTTCAAGGATCTTTTTTTTTTTTTTACACTGGACTACATTTTTAAATTAGCATAACTGGTGCCTAATCACATTAAAAGAATAATTTGATCAAATAATAGAAAACTGCAGTTTAACAATGCTAGTGCATACTATAGGGAGAGAGGGAGTAGCACATACACTTTTCTGCCACTTATTATCATACATAAAATTGTGAGATTAAACAGAAAACTACTAAAAAGTTTAGAACACTTTGGGTATTTATTGAAGCTAGTTGAACTTCAGGTATGTATTTGGGCCTTTTGAAACCTGCCATCAGCTTCACCAAGCGGAACACAATGTTTATTGTCTGCCAGTGCCAACTGGCAAGGTGTCATCCAGAAACTGTTCAGTCCTCTGCTAAACAGTAGTTGAGATCTCATTTTGAATTTTTTTTTAGGTCATTTACATGTCATTTCATAAGCTAAAACATAAGAGTTTACGGAAAGTAAGGACTGATCTGTTGTGCAATTTTCTTGCTTCTCAATAACTGCATTGAGCTGGCTGATATTTTACACATGCCCTCATGCATAAACCCAAACATCAGGCTGAAAAAAAATCTCAAGACAGTAAACATCTATCAAGGCTATAAGAAACTGAAAATGGGGACTTATTAGGGATTCTGACAATAGGCAGGGCTAGTAATCCCATTAAAAAAAATATACACATACACATTGTATCACACATTCGTTGTTTATGATTACTAAAAACTAATTCATGGCAGCAGAGAATCAAGCTTTGTAACTTGAAAAGTCCTTTTCTCTATTCTTTCTTTAGCCTGTTAAATAGAAACATTTAACTCTGCATGAGATGTGATGTGAAATTGCATAGGGAATGGCTTGTTTTGGGGACAAGTGGTTGATGGGAGTTGTGGATCAGGCTTGTAGTGGAAGCAAACTTCAACCTTACCTGTACAATAGCTATAACTGTTCCATAATAATAAAAAAAAAGATTAGGTCTAAGTATATTGTTTTGTCACTCTGGCACCCTGGAGTTGGTAAGAACCATTTGCACCATCCAGTTAAGACAAGGTATTCTACAAAAATTGAATGAATATATGTTTCTAACCTTTCTAGGGGAAAGATTTGTCAGATGCCACTTTCTTTTAGTTTTGGTTTGGAAAAGGTATTTCAGACAATTGAGGTGTAAAAGCACATACAGTGCTGCAGAAGTGGTTAGTACAAAGCAACCTCCACAGGCACAAGACACTCACTTATTTACACAGAGGTCATGGTGCAGAGTTAAATGGAAGAAATACTAAATATTGAATTACACTACATATTCACCAAATGGATTATGATATATCTGTATCTTAGTCATACTTCAGCAACAATTAAAAACTCTTTTGTTAGAAATTTTATATTTTGAAAGAATTCTAACTAGAATTTGCTTCTATGTAATGAAACTAAAATCAACAGAAATAAACTTGAGACATGCAGTGTTTAATATATAATTATACACTGTATAATTATGCACTCTGCATAATCACTGGTTCTGAGCAATTATTTTTCAGCAGACCAAAACATTAATCCCATTCTACTAACAAGAACATTTTTTTAAAAGTTTGCTTTAGTGGGATGACAAGATACCAAGTTGCCAACTATCACTTCTACACCTCCAAAAGAATGAAATAAATGGTAAACTGATCTGAGAGCTGCTCTCAAACCAACCACATAATTACAGAATCACAGAATCACAGACTAAATTGAGCTGGAAGGGACCCACAAGGATCATGGAGTTCAAATCCTGGCCCTGCACAGGACAGCCCCACGAGTCACACCTTGTGCCTGAGAGCATTGTCCAAGCACTTCTTGAACTCTGTCAGCCTTGCTGCCGTGACCACTTCCCTGGGGAGCCTGTTCCAGTGCCCAGCCACCCTCTGGGTGAAGAACCATTTCCCAATATCCAATCTAAACCCCCCCGACATAGTTTCAAAATGTGTAGGAAGGCATTATTAACATGCAAGGGTTACCATTTTGCTGATAAGAAACTACTCTTACTAATGATCTTCCAAGGATTCTCATCATATAAATTTTACATTTGCATAGCACAAGTTTTCATGCTTTAGATCTCTTCCTGTTATATCATGCCTGATGTCCTGTCCAAAGCAACTTCAAGCTACATAGTCTTACAACAACAGTAAAAATATTTTTAGGAACAGTTTCTTCCATAATTATTTTTAGGTGGCATCAAATTAATAAGTAACTCAGAAATGTGAGAGATGATTTATATTCATTAGTAAAAACTAAGCTGCTATCAGCTCACAGAGTTTACAAAACATTTGGATTTTGTAGCATTTCAAACAAAGTGTGAGAATGTGGCCATTTTCTTTTGGTTGCAGAAAGAATTCTGAATACAAATGATTAGATTTCTCATGTGTCCAACTGTTAAGTTACATCCTTTTCGTTTCTGAATAGTTTTCTTCTGCCATAAGATTAGGAGACCAGATAGTTCATTATCTGCTTTAACATATTTTGCATGTCATAAAAACACTTTAAAACGGCAGTCAGAAGTAAAGCTGCTCTTAGATTTGGCAAAACTGTTTGTGACTATAAATAAATGAGTCTACATAAAAGTTACTATTTTCTTCATCCTTACAAAATACTAAAGTTCCCAGAAATTCTTTCAAAACATTGTACTCATTTGTGATTTTAAAAAATTCATCTTATTTACAGTACTTTATAAACAGCAACCCCAGAAAAATTCACAAGGATCTTACTTTTTTAATTCAAATGGGGTCAATAAAAACGAAGAATTAAAAGATGGAATAACAGAACTCAATTGTGAGTGAAGAGAAATAGATTTTGCTTTACTCTTAGGAGTTACTATACTGACCTCAACAGGTATAAAGGTGCCCTGGCTACATTGAAGGGCAACTGGAACATTTTTGTAAGCACCATATAATTTATTTGCAGAAATGCAGGCTGGCTGACCTTGAGATGTCATGTCTGGATACCCAGTGCTCCTGTTGTAAGATCAAGTCAATGATTAGAGGATGGAGTTACAACTTTTATTGCACCAGTCAGAAAGGTTTTTGTAGAAAAATGGGGTTTTGTAGCTAAATCTTATTTTAGAAAGTCTTTTGACTATACATCCACAACTGGATCAGAAAAAGCTGGATCACATACTCAATTCCTTATGAATTGTAACGTAGGCACATAAGATTTTAAGAAGATTAATCACCTAAAAATGCAGACAGCTTGCAGGAAAATGCCTGTTTGAATCTCCCAGCAAGGCTGGTAGCCATGTCAACAATAAGACTTAGGCACCATTTAATCAACTTAGGAAAAATGGGCCACTTACAAAATCCCTGCATCCAAACTCCTGCCATCCTTTAGTGAGCAAATAATCAGCAAGTACAAATTCTGGGTTCCAGTCTCAGCTTCCAGTGCATATTATTCATCAATAGTTTTACGTGTGAACTTTATAAGAAGCGGACTGGATCTGACAGTACCTTGCCTCTACTCAGGTGGGCTTCATGGCTGGGCTACTCTCTGAATCCTGGTCCCTGGAAGAGAAGACTTAGATCATGTAAAATACCCAAAAGACTGGAGAGAGAAAAATGTCAGTAAGGAACAGAAGATGTAATCAAGATATAACCAACTAATCCAGCTAATGGAGAAAAATAGCCAGGTTAGGATTAAAAATACTTTTTAAAAATGGCCAGATGAGGAACCATTCTCTGGAGATGCCTGTTTTTCTCCACTGACTAAAGGTAGGCTGGGATTACTAGCTTAGACTAGCTTTAAAAGCAACAAGCTGGAGTCTCCCAAGCCCAGGTCTGCCGAGCAGTGAGACGCTTGCTCAGCAAGGCAGCAGCCACCCCCACGATGGAGGAGGATGGGGCAGAACTTCTGCATATTTCTCAGTGGAGGATTGACTTTTTCCTTTGGAGGTTCACAAGAAAATATGACTTAGTTCCCTTTTTCCCTCTAGGAAATAAAACACTAGTTGTACAAGCCTGTTAAATTTGGTAAATGGGGAAGTATTTGGCACCAAACAGAGTTTTCTCAGGTCTCAGCATAGTGTCTTGCACTGTGGAGTGCAAGGCAGTGCAAAGCCTTAACAATCGCTTGAATCTGGTCTTTGCTATGGCATGTCAGAACCTGGCAGAGCCATCATATAAATAAATGAATTAATAGTGTTAATTATGTTGTAAATTTCATTTTGCATACTTCCTTACAATTTCTGGGATTATCAAAGAACAGCAAACCATACCGGAATGGTGGCACAAAGTGGTCAAACACTACTTTAGCCCATATTTTTGCTTCAGGGAAGCTGCATGGTGTAAATCATCTAGCTATGACATGTCTACCATATCAGTAGTGAGGTTTATTTCAAAGGGAGCAAAATTTTCTGACATAAACAGTAAAAAGCTGAGCTCTCTCACATTAGTCTCCAAATAATCTCTAGTACTATAGAAAGATGGAATTTATTAAGGATTTAATGAAAACTACTGTTTCATCAAACTCCCTGCAGACAAGAGAACTTAAATTATATGTATATGATGTCAGTAAGCACTATAATTATTTGAGGTTCAGAAACAACATAAAGGTCAACAAAATATGAAAGAATATTTTTAAACTTTTGTAGATCTGGTGACAAAAATATTTATTTGTTAAAATTTTTGAAAAACAAGAAAGCAGAATGCACTAGAGTCATCTATCGACCTATTGCTCCTTGGAAAATCAAACAGAAATAAAATTATTTCTAAAATTCTTTATGTAATCTGTTGAACAGAATATTATAGAAACTTCAAGTATTTAAATAAGAAAACAGCAGTACCCTAAGGACACCATGAATTCAGACAGAAGAATGAATTTCCATTGCTAAAAGTAAGTGTGGATTTGAGTTCAGACTTAAAAGAACAAGTAACCTGCCTTTTAACTCATTTTACATTTTTTAAACATATAATTATCTATGGATTGGTGATCTTATTAAAATACTTTATTCTTTGCTGTGATTTTCACATTTTATCATTTTATCTCCAATATATTTTTTAAAAATCTTATTTCCAGAGAGATTCAGCATATAGATATCCTTGTATAACTCCTTTCAAATTCACCATTTACTGACAGCACTCTACTAAAGAGTACCCTCATAAAATCCCTAAAGATTTACTCAAAGCCTATGCTTAAAACCCATTGAATCCCCATCCTCCTTGATTTATCCAACAACTTCAAAACATATATAACCTTTTCTTCTTTTTAAAACACTTAATTACAAAACTTTGACTGAGGAAAAGGTTGGCACTTGCATCAGAGACAGGAGGACCAAAAGTTGGCCCTTTTATTTTTAATCTTTTTCTCTGAGCCTTTACAGAAGCTTGACACTGCGAAGAATGCTCTTACTTGAGATGATCTTACTTCTTTGTCAGAAAAACAACTCAAAGAATGATTAAAATAGTGAAAGTTTTGAACTATTCAGACTAAATAATACAAATAGATTTTACAGAAGAAGATACACAGTATTTCCTTGATATCCCTTTGAAAAACACAGGAGGAAAGGGCAAAACTCTAACAAACTAAAGAGAAGTCCTCTCCCAAAATACCTGTTTCTCAAGGGGGACATGAACAAAGTCAAAACCACTGCAGTTCACAGCATTTCAACACTGTTTGTAAAGGCTCTCAAAACTGGGAGCCCTGCTTTGCCTTCCACTAAAGGCCTCTCCCCTTCACAGCCCCCAAGTCTGAACAGAATGGAGTTAGAAACTGCTCCTTAGGCTGAAAGGACAAAGACAAGTCAACATCTAGGCTTCTCACATGCCCTGTTTACTGTTAGCTCATTTGAGCTGGAAAGCCAGGGTCTTTTCTTTGTATGCTTAAAGAAATTAATAGAAACTATGCCTTTTTAAATTGAGTTTCTCTGCACTAGTAGGACTTGAGGGCACATCAAACCTGTGTTGAAAGCACAGATTATTTTCTGTTTGTGGATTGAGAGAGCAAGGAGAAAACAGGACTTTAGAAATTAAACTAGGATATATAGTACCACTGAGGGGACATGGTCAAAGAATGTACCTCTGTATTTCACGCATATCCATTTTTCTTTTGTCAGTCATCCACTATTACTAAAGGCTGTGAAAAATATAAGAGGATATTTAAAATCTGAAGTGAAAGGCCAGAAATAGGATAGAAACAGCTCAGTGTTATTTGCCTCTTCATAACAAGAAAATAAAATTCATAAATAACCACATAAGTCAGGGAGGCTGTGTGGTTTACAGAAAGAACCACTGATCATTGTTGGTTGAGCAATAGTCCTACAGAACAAGGCAGCTGCAGTCACAAGTGCTGTGTTCACAGCAGGCAGCACAGGAACAGCTCTGTCCATCCATGTAATCCAATATCAGGTTTCTGTGCTCCTTAATACAGTTTTGTGACCAAAAGCAATGGTTGGCTCTTGATGAAGTCTGATTGCCACCAGCATCAGTGCTTTCCACTCACCTCATAAACTGCTGAACTCTGCCCACCTGCTGTGCATGGAGCCTGACATGTCAAAAACACAGCAACATAAATGTATTAGAGTTTTTAACCTCATTCAACCCAATCTCCTTCATTCAGTCAGGTAGATACAGTAGAGGGCTATTGAGACCAGTTTCTCTATTGATAAAGCTGCTGCTCCAGTCATTATCAAAGTGTGAAGTCAGTCACTGTCTCATTGTTAGAAATTTCTTTGTATTTCCTTATGAGCCAATGACTGAAATTGATAAATGATAATTGATAAACAGTGATACTAACTATTGACACTAATAAGAATATGTCAGTCAGCTTCTGCTAAAGAATGGTTTTTGTGAGTCTCTATTCTCTAAATGCCAGACTGATGTAGTTTCATGCTATGGGACTTCCATACATACTCTGCAAGGAATGATGTTTTACACAGAATCACTGCTCCTTTGAGTCATAAGAATCCCTGTACTACAATCCAGCATCTGTTTTCTTTTGAAGTGCAACCAAAACCACTGAAAATCCACTGAGTCCAGTCTGGACCAGTACCGGAAGGAAATTTTCCAAAGACACATTTAGAGGGAGTAAGAGGCAGTGGGGTTTAATGCTGTACAGGTTTAGCTCCAGACAGTTCTAGTGTCTCTCTGGATCCAAGGAAGCTGTCTTTACTAACCAAACACATGCCTGCACAGTTATGAGCAGTTCTACACAGATGCTCAGATCAGTGCGGACAAAACCAGTCTAGTTACTAGAAGGAACATAACTCCCATAACATGGTACTCCATGAGTAGTTATACCCAATTGCTCAGTGAAGCTGGCTGCATAGGCAGAGAAATGCACTCACTGAATGGCTGCCGGCACCTCTTGGGCACATCTGCATGGTGATCACTGCTTTATAGACATGTCCTTGCAACTTGCTAGCTTGGAGAATTAGTATTCTTTCCCTGAACAGCACTAGCACTTTTCTCTCACTTTCAGACTTCTGAAGGAGGTTCAGAGGACCTTTCATATGTGAGGGTTGAAAACACTGCTATTTATCTTATGTCCAGAAAAAAATCAACAGATCCTTGATATAAATGCTTGGATCTTCCCCTAATAAATCCCTTAAGATGACCTTGCAAGGTCCTCTCTGGTTGTTTTCAATCATAAACTCTTAGCTGGAAGATACAATCCCATGCTGCGATTCCTTCAAAAAGAAACTTCTCTGTTCCTGTCAGCATCAATGCTTCCTTGAAAAAGAAGACAAGCCTGCATTTTCTTTATTGTCTGACAGGAAGTAGGAGCTCCATGAAAAGGATTCCTCCACAGACTAGAAAAAGAAAGAAAGGCTCCTTTTCAAAACTATTAAAAATTTATATTTAAAACAATTCTCTTTTTTCCATCAAAGATCCATTAGGACACTGATGCTACCAAAAGACCAAACCCATGAAAATGGTATTGCTTCAATATTGAAAAGAAACAGCCCACACTGTTTATAAAATTAAAGAAACAGGAGAACGACAAGTTAGAAGAGTAAATCTCAATGTTCTTCTGGAAGAAACAGCCCAATTCACAGAAAGAGAGAAACAATAAATGTTTCTTCATCCTGAGTGTTTGATCCAATAAACGGAACAAAAATCATTAATAGCTTCCTAAATATTTCCTCTTACTTACCATGAAAAACACTCAACTCCTACAGCAGAGCTCCACAGAAACATTGACATGAGAAAGGTTTACTTTAAATACAGCATTACCTCACTATGATGCAGAATTATTTATTTGTGGCTTTTACAATTATTATATATCTCTTTTTACAAAGTTATTCATACACAGCAAATAACCTTGCAAATTCTCAGGGTTTGATTGGTTTTTTAAATAAGCTAGAATTTAAATATACTGAAACATACAACTTTGAGCAAAAAAGCCAGTCAGAGCATTGAATTTAAATGCTCAGCCATACTGGCTTCACTTATGAGACAATCTCTAGCAGCAGGAGATAAATCAGAGCACAGCAGTAAATTAAGTCTTAATTCATCTGATTATATAATTTTATTCTTCTCTTTCTCTCTTTTTAAATCAGTGCTTGAAGGAATGAATTTATTGCTGAGGCTTCTCTTCCTGTTCTGAATGATGGATTCCACATTATTCCTGGTATTACATATATACGTAATTTAGTACTTCAAAACCAATATTCTTTGTTTTATAACTTAGCTAAAAATATCTGCCTCATATTTGTTACTGAAACATTAGAAAATCAGGGAACTGAGAGAATAATATAAAATATGTAAATGTTCTACCAAAATGTGTTTTCATCATATTTTACATTTTTTCTTATCAGATCTAATTTATTGCATGAAACTTTTCCAAAAAAACTCGGATGTGAAAATCTGAAAGTATAAAGTAGCTCAGTTGCTTTATTATGATGAAAGACTACCATTGAGCTAAAACTGGAAAGTTTAGAGCAAACAGATCCCCAGATAATAAAATTATTCAAGAACTGAAGTCTACAACACCCTGGCATTAGATTAAATCGCCGCAGACACAACTTAATTGTGGTGTTAGTGGGAAGCAGGTAAATGCAAAAGTGTGACAAGTGGACACAGCTTAGGGAAAGAAGCTGGTGGATGAAATCTATCTGGGAATATTCTTCCCTTTACTCCTTTCAGAAAAGAGTAGCAAGACTTTCTCTGTGCCCTGCCTTTCCAAAGCTGATGCACAAGGAAAATACTGTTGAAGGACTTAGAAAAAAGTCCTGCCATGAGGCAGGCACTCAACACCAGCAGACTGGTGATCTTGGCAGGTTGCCCTTCTCTTCTTACCAAAATGGTTTTTTAATCTCTCTCTTTGGATTAACAAACCCTGGGTTTAAAACACCAGCCACTTAGCTCCACTCATTTTCTTTAGCTTTGTCTTGCTTTTTAGCTAGATCATTGCCTCTTTCCTTCACTAACTCCCAATAAAACATCATTCAATGAAAAACCCTTGTATTTTAACTAGGTTTGGGAGGTACTTCTTGTATAAGAGAATAACAAGGAAGCAGCCAATTCTTGTAAAACATTTGCTGTTTGTCCTCACAGTTTATACATTAAGAGAGTCTGAAATAATTTGTGTAATAACCAGCTGGATCTCAATATTTTTCTCTCAAGCTGTTGTTTCGTTCAGTTTTCTCCCTCTCTTTAATACAGCAGTTTTCCCACTGAACTTGCTGTTCCTTAAATTCCATCTGCGCTTTCAAACTATTACCCATCTGTGCAGCACGAACTGCAAATAAACCTTCGACCATGTGCTGGGCGAGCTTACTCTGGTTTTGTTATGCTCTGTAGCCTCTTTCATGAGCTGGTGAATAATCCTTAAACAAGGCCAAAATTAGTTCAAATCATACAACATGACTATTTCTCTGTCATAAGAAAAGAGGAAATTAAATCATTTTTTTTCTACTTAGAAAACGCTGGTATTTTTTAGTGTAAAAATGAGATTTCCTCCTAAAGACACTAAAGCATTTGTTGCTGTATCCTCTGTGTATCTGGCTGTGATTTTCAGAAGCAGACAGTTATCGCCTTTGTGCTGGTGTTGGCTGCAGTAGCTGATTTTCTTCACAGTAGCCAGTGTGGGGCTATGAACTGGATCAGCACCCAGGAGCAGCAGCCGAAGGGACTCTCAGAACCGCCTTCCCTTGGCACCAAGCTCAGCTCTGCAGTAGCACTCACCCCACCTATCCAGCCCCACTGCACATCATGAAGCCACAGTGAATGTCTGCCCATGGCCTGCGTGACTTGGTGTGTCACAGCCTCCAGTTTGTCACTAGCGAGCGAGCTCAGCAGCTGCACTTCTCAGCAATGCAGTGCAATGCAAGCTGTTCTAAGAAAGCTTTTAAACAGTAAGCAGTGCAGAGATGTCTCCACCCTACAGGTGTTTTCTTCCTGATAACACAGTTTTCCCTTCTAGTAGAAATGAAAAAAAAAATAGCAGAGATTACATATTTTGCCTACATGTTTCAAGAACTTCTGCATTTGTTTATCTAAAATCACAGTGAATGGTAGCACCACCTTCAAAGATACAATCCAGAGGCCAGGTCATGCGTCAGCCCAGGTTTTCACAGAACGATATACAAGAAAACTACAACAAAGAACAGTCACTTGGATCACAGAACATGACAAACATGTTTTGCAGGATTATACAGGATTTGATTTCTATTGCTTCCTTAGCTGCTCTAGAATAGCTGCAGTGATGATTCCTCAGCAAAAATGGGATATGATATTTGCAAATGCAAAGCTATTAACAAAGCAAATGGGTTATAGTACTAATTAAGAAACCACTAAGCAACCATGCATGACCTATTCCTGTTTTGTGCCATGAGACTCTATACACTGAAAGCAAATGAGAAAATTCAGCAAAGAGGATGACCATGCTGAGTTAAATGAATTCGTCATTCTTTATTAAATTAGCATTTGTATTCTAAAGTGTTGTTAATAACGTTTGGTTCAGTTAATACTGAATCTGAATTACAGCTAATTATATCAATAAAGTAGAGCTCTGCAAATCCATAGTATGAATTCTGTGAAATTTTACATTAAAAATTGTAATTTTATATTCCCCTATTCTCTATTACTACAGTATTCAGAATTCTATGTAAAAACTATTTATCAATGTTTGAATTAAAAATACATCTTCACACAAATATAGACTGATTCCTTTTAAGTTTTTATTTTAGAAAAACATGTTTATGTCTTAAAATCATATACTATGTAATTTTTTTCTGATGTTTATCCTTTTTCTGAATTTGTAAGATCTTGTAGAGATCTTACAAATTCAGAAAGCAAATTAGAAAGCAAACATCTTGTAGTATTTCTAATATTTCAAAATAGGACAAAAAATTGCTAAGTCTTAGGAATGAATCCTGGTGGAGACAGCTGGAGACTTTTGCTCAGTTATGTTGTCAGATACAGAATTTTTTATTTAATACTAAGAAATACTATTTTCGTATTCTCTGAATGCACAAGTGTCACATCCCCTTTGTGCACCAGATCTTGAAATAACAGTTTAGCTTCTGAAATTAAACTGACTGCTCTCACAGCCATTCTCTTCATTGCTATCTCTAGATGCCTCACAAAAAACCGATTTAATCTAATTTTCACTGGCAAAACTGTAGTCATGTAAAGAAAACACTACCCAGTCTGCTAGTGAAAGGCTTTTTCTTCTTCTTCCTTTTTAGTGTGATTGCTCGAAGTCCAGCTGATCATTGGATGCAGTGCCATCACTATAGCATGACAATCTCCCCTGCACCGTGTGCGGCAGGGGAGCCATCCTGTGAGACAGAAACTACCTTCCTTTCACTACTGCTCCATTGCAAGCCAGCTTGATTTAAAGCCAAACATGATGCATGCCCAGTGTTGCATTCAGGGAGAGTACAGGGCTCCTTGATTTAGGCTAGATGAGTTATTTTGTAACACCTGCCTTCTTAGCACAGTTGTATAAAAACAGGAAAACTAAGAAAACAGCACCCAGTCTGCAACAACTTGAAGCTATCAAGCAACCTGCACAAGTCTGCAAACTTGCAAATGCATCAGAAAACAGACCAGGATGGACGTGCTGGGGGGATAACACCTGCCTGGACAAGTTGAAATAGCTTCATTCCCACCCGCAGAAAAATGAGGTGATCCTTTGATCCAGACTTGTCATAACCCACAGCAAATGTTTATCCATATGTCAGTGATGCCCAGACAACATTGGATTAGTGTAGTTTGAGATGTTTTCTTAAAAAAAAAAAAAAAACAACACTGATTTCAGTTCTGGTTTCTCGCACTGAAGAGCTCTTGAGTCAGGACATCTTGACCTCATTCAGCTGTAAATCACCAAATGTTTTGGGCATCAAGCCCAAACACAAAATTAGACTTGCAATATTGTGTATCCAAAGAGTGGCTGATTTCTTTGACTAATGCTTGATTTCCAGTTGTAGAGCGTAAGAAAAGGCTTGTTTAAAGTTCTGAAATTTACCCGGTATTTCAGTCAGTTTCTTGGGGTAGTCCCATCACAGGAGCCCCTAACTCCCTGACCATAACACCAGCAACACCTGGAAATGGAAGCTGATATCTGGAACAGCCATACATTTGGTGAGGAATATTTTTCATCTACCCCTTGCATGTATACCTGAAAATTATAGTATCCAGAGTACATACTTTACAGAGGTTTGAAAGAGATGAAATATACTTACTTTGAACTAATTTTCACACATGGGGTATATGTATATAGGGAGGCATATTAACAAGTTTCCAAGACCAGTTTTCCCTTAAAATTCTCAGAATTTTAGAATTAAGAGTGAAATTCAATCTTTCATTTCTATGATTTACATATATAAGTCCCTAGTTGTACTAAAGCTTCTAAGGTGAACCTTCATTCAAAGAGCAGGCAGTTTTTTACAAATACGTAATATAACTTTATTGGGGACTTACAATCTAAATTAAATCACATGTTTAGGAAACATTTTACTATTCAATATTCATGCAATTTGTGTTTAGCCAGTGGCTATTTGAATTCATATAATTCTACGTATAATTCTAATTCAGTTCATACATATACATTGGAATTCAATCTAATTGTTTTCCCCATAGAATTTTTTTAACGTCGGTAATAGTTGTGGAAAATGTGAAAACAACAGGTGAGAGGTTGACAAGTTCTCAAATAGCTTGGAGCAGTTAAGAATAAGGGCAGCAGCAATATGGCCTATTAACAGTGCCTTCATTACCAGGCACAAAAAATAGCTGGCTACACTGTAAAATGTTTAATATTAAGTAGTGCAAATCAAGTTCTACATTACAAATCTCTTTCAAGAACCCAAAGAAGTATGCAGAGATATTGTTTGAGGAGAAGTCTTTTGGGATGTGTGAAAAATTATTTCTTTAAACAACAATGAAAATTTTGCTTAAAAAAGTAAAATTATGTTCAAAACGATCTTCATGATGTTTAAAAAATAATTATACAACTTCTATTGAATGCAAAAGGCTCTTTGGGAATTCTCATGATGTCATAGCCTGGCTGTGAGGGAGGCTGATTAACAACAAAACAGCTGGGTGTCACTGGAACTCTAGGAGACAGCTCTACTGAGAATTGTAAAAGCTCCCTTGAAATCTATAAATAAATAGAGATAAAAAGTCTACTGACATTATAGCAGAATTTACATTAACTTAAGCCATGGCGTATCAATGCATATGTATGTAACCTTTCAACTAAAAAGAAATTAATACTTCAGAATATAGAGCATATATGTTCTATGAATTTGATGCAGTTTCCTGGCACAACCAGGAATTTTACTATGGGCCAGCGGAATTCGAATTTATTGTACATTATATTCACTTGCAGTTCAGAGGAAAGAAATTGATAGTGATAATCTTCCCTCATATTGAAGGTGAAGGAAGTTTGTAATCATTTTGGATTTTTATGCAGTATCTACCTCCAATATATCTTTGTAGAAGATCTAAATGCATGAGGTCAAATCAAAGTACTACACACTGAATAATCAACTCATGGTCCAATAGTGCACTGGAAGTGCAACAAAGTTGTCTCAGGAAGGCAAACAAACAGCAAGTTTTCTTCCTGGCCAAAAACAACCCACCTTATTTGCCAAGTTCTGTGTCTGCATCCAAGACCTACACACTCAAATCACTGTGGGTGCACACTGGACATACTTTTTATCCTGGAAATCTTCTCTGCTAGCAATGATAGCTACCAATCAAGTCAAAAGCTTTCATACCATTTTTTAATGCCTTTGAACTGCAGTATTTTTCAAATACATAAAACTACTGATATCAAACAAATAGCTTTCTGTCTAGCTTTAGGTTTCAACTACTGCATTTAAGCTGTTGTCACTGTTAAATATGCTAAACATTTTAAAAGTCACAGTCAAAGTACACAGCTTTGATCACAAATAAAACCATCATGGGAAGTTTAAATAAAGTAGAACAAACACAAATGAGAGGCTAACAGGGAACTGGTAGCTAGTATTAACATGGTCCATCCAGGATTTACTACTAATCCTGATAAAAATATATTAATATTCTAAAAACATCATTATAAATTATTCTGGAAAATAGTAGGAGAAAAGAGAAACATAGAAGTTGATCCCTTTCGTTGGAGTAATGCTACTACAATAATTTTGTTAATCCACCATCCTAGCAGTATAAAATCTAGTGAGTAGTATGTGACTGATATGCAAAGTATTATGCAAATTATAGTCAAACTACAATGACTGATAGCAGGTCAAAGCAGCAAGCATTAATATTCTACTAGTGGCACTACAATTACTGTAAAGTACTGCCTGCACACCACCAAGACAATTAATGACATTCTGTACACGTACATTAACCTACATTAAAATTTTTCTTAATCTTCTTTATTTCAGTTACAGTGAAAAGAAACCTATTCACTACTGCAGTGTTTTTGCTTTCAGCAGGACATACAGAACATTTCCAGCTAATAAGCACTAACCCTTCTAGCATATGAGTTTCCAAATGCCACCATCACACATTACCCAGAGGATATACATTTTAATCTCTCTTAACGTGTCTCTGTCCCAGTGAGCCAGAATTTTACAGCATACTAACTAAACAGGAGTTAACTTTTTGTTTCATTTTCCCTTTCAAACCATATTACCTGTGACAAAATTAGGATATCATTATACATAGCAATGCACAGTCACAGCACTGTAAAGAGTAATATAAGAGTCAAGTATTTAGCAAAGTGTGACAAAGACTGTGTTCTCCCAGCAGAGCCACTGCTCTTTAACAACCATCTCACACCACTTTCGGAGTACATTTATAAACACCAAAGCTGATATTTTGAATGTCAGAAGAAAACTCATCTTAAGCCAGGAAATTAGCATCACATGACAAAAACAGCACAGAGAAAAATAAAAATTATGGCTAATAATGGAGGGCTGCACACAACTTTGAGCAAATCTCAAATATTTTGCCTAGATTGAACGAAGTGATGTAGATTGACACTAAAGCAGCACTGCTGTTCACTAAGCAGAGATCTCCAGGTTCCAGTATTATAAACCAGACCCCTTTCAACAAGTTACTTTTTTCTTCTTATCCCATTCCAATTCTTGTAAAGCATCATCTATTTTCACTCCTCAGACAGAAAGGTAAAAAGAGAAATCGTTCCTTACTTCTTTCGGTCAACACAATAGGTCATCATATGAATCATCAGGCACAATCCCTTCCTTCAGATGATTCTTTTTCATGTTATTTTTAAGAGTCTGCATAGGTTAAATATTATACCATTTGGTGTCAGATTTATGCATTTTGAATAGATCCTATTTTGGGAGAATTTAATATTTTGGGAAGTATTCAAGGGTTCACTTTTTCTGGTAAGAATATTCTTAGTACAGAACAAAAGCCATCTTTGAAATCACAATATATTGTGGCACAGACAACTCTACACAAGACTACTTTTTTGTTTAAAAGAAATCCATGTTCTAGTTAAAAGTTTTGCATGTTTTTTCAAAGTAGTGCAATAATACAGGAAAAATATCATATTACTTGGTTATAAAATAATACTTTTTTTTAAGTTTGGGGTTACTACTGCAAGAAGTATATGTCCTCCTGAAGAATATGTCAAGAGAATTGATTTTATATCAGTTGCTACTTAAAGATCACACCATCTATACGCAAGTTAATCAATTCCCCAGCTGCAAGTTATCTCTGTTTTATGATGATGCCTGTGGTCTTGTAGCTAATCAGTTTCCTAAGTGTGGGTTCTCTCTATTCTACCACAACTTCAGTAGTGGTATAATCTGATTCACAACTTTAAAAAGTTATAACGCTACTACTGGTTCTTCTGCACATAGAGGCACTAAACATATTCTTTGGCCATTCCTAACAGTAATATTGTCTTCAACAGGCCAACAAGACTGAGTAGAATGAGTTAATATTTGCACAATCCTTAACTTTAAAAAGTTATAACGCTACTACTGGTTCTTCTGCACATAGAGGCACTAAACATATTCTTTGGCCATTCCTAACAGTAATATTGTCTTCAACAGGCCAACAAGACTGAGTAGAATGAGTTAATATTTGCACAATCCTTAACTTTAAAAAGTTATAACGCTACTACTGGTTCTTCTGCACATAGAGGCACTAAACATATTCTTTGGCCATTCCTAACAGTAATATTGTCTTCAACAGGCCAACAAGACTGAGTAGAATGAGTTAATATTTGCACAATCCTTAAGCTTTTATTTTTAACATCTGCACAACAGTTAAGCACACATGGAAGGGCTATGTGCTGTTACCCACATATGGTTTCTCCAGCTGAACTGAAGCAGCCAGGCAACAGAACTCACTGGACTGTTGGCAAAAGGAGCTGCCCTTCACTGTGTTCTCTCTGCTTCTGGCCTCCCTCTGTCCAGCTGTGCATACCCACTCCATTACAATTTTGTTTTATGATTAAAATTCCATTGAGAATGACGAAAATATGACTGAAGAAAAATATCCACTGGGAGAGCAGTGCATGTCATTTACCTTAGCTTTAGGAAGGCTTCCAAAACTGTTTACCACAGTGTTCCTTTATAAATATTGTGACATTACAGTCTGGAGTGGTGGACAGCCAGACATGCAAGAGACTGCTGAGATGACAAGGCCCTGAGAGTACTCATGGGCTCATGGGTCATACTTTGTCTGCAGGCCAGACAGAAGTGACATTGCAGGAGGGTCCTTGGACATGTCCTGCTGGACACCTCGATTAGGGACTTGGAAGAGGTAATGGCACGCGCTCTCTTCAACTATGCAGATGACACCAAGCTGCAGGAGCCAGTTGATATGCTGAAGGGTAGGCCTGCCATTCAGTGAGACCTTGGTGGGCTGGAGAAATTGGCTGACAGGAGTTCCAAGGATCTTCTTCAAATTCAGTGAGAAGAAATGTAAAACACTGTTCCTGGGAAAGAAGAACCCTTGCAGCCGCCCAGGCTGGGGAGGCTGAGCACCTAAGAACCCTTCCAACCTGAATTACCTGTGACTCTATGATCCTTTCTTTGAAGTAGGTATTTTATAATCCAATCACATCTGACAGAACAGTTGTGATGTTTTATTTAAGTGTACTGCTGCACCTAACAATCTGTCTCTCTCTGGAACACATTACTGCACACACATTTTTCCCAGCCTCTCCATCTTTGCAGTGAAAGTGTTACATGAAGGGCACTACCCCCTCTAAAATCACTAGTTTTCACAGAAATCCAAACCTTTCAAAGAATTCCCATTTCCTCTATCCCAGGATTGCTCAGTACCTCTTCAACAAGAGATTTTACCAGTTCAAGCCACTTGGATTCTCAGCTTCCTTTTCCTTCAGATAATTAAGCATTCACTATTTAAGTATTTTCAGAAGTACTGGATACCTGATGTTTGTTTGCATGCTTGAAAGGAAACAGTTCTGTATTTGTATCTCTGAAGTGTTTTATCAAAAGCAAAAATATTTGCATCCTTGTGAACAAGAGATACAGAAATCATTTGAGTCACATATTATGAATCCTTCCCTGTAAGTTAATTGCTGTACAGCAGAGTAGTCTGGAACAGGTATGTTTCCTTTGCCATCAAGGATGTCAGACAGTAAGAAAAGGGAACCCAGTGATTGGGCCAACAGTTTCAAATTTAGAAGAACCTGCCTCAGTTCTCTAAACTTCTATAGGTTTTGCATCCATAAAACTGGAAGGTACAGTAAGAAAATTAATCATCTTACAGTATAAAATAAAAATTTGAAACACTCAAATATGATGTTAACAAAGGTGGATCATGTACCCACCATCAATATATAATCTTTCATATGTTATGATACAAATTGTGACACTTTGTAAATTTCTTGAGAAATTAAAAAAGAAAATCAAACTCATTTACAGGGGTGAATTAAGTCTGCTGCAAAGTAGGTTTCCAAGAGATAAAGAAGGTATATGTGCTTGTTTTTAACATTAAAAACATCAGAAGCTGGGTTTCCTGCAGTGTTTGTTCTGAGATGTTTGCTGAAGGGCTAGCGTTGTTAAAAGAATTCAAGCAAACAGGGACATCATATTGAGCGATACCTTGCTTAGAGCTTGTCTATGTGTGACGGTACAAAAATTTCTCACTGTTTTAATCAGCTGTATCCTGGAGATGTTAAGCAACATTCAGGGCAAAAACCAGGTAGGTGCTAACAAAATAATTATTATGTAATGGAAATGGTATCTTCACAAGTTAAATTCTAGAGATTTGCAGTGAATTTTGGGGGACCAAGCGCTTCTACTATTTTAAAGAGACTACCACTCAAATATCTCAGTTATGATTGCAGTACCATTCCTACACACTCCTGGTGGATATCTACCTGTAAGCCACACAGAACCTCTGCAGTTTTTCCAAGAGCACTTTCTTACCACTCATTATTATTTCTCAGGCAGTTATTTCCTTTTTGGAGTTGGAAGTGGTGGGGCATGATTTTGTTGGCTGCTACGCTGTGAAGTCTTGTGTGTGACCATATTTCAAGCACACTTCTCACAAGTTCCACACAGAATATCAGATCCTCTTAAGAGATCTGTCCACCCCCACATCTTACTTTTATTTCTACAGAGGTGTTCCTAGAAGATTAAAAAGTCATTCAGCATAGCTCTCCATCTAGGGAACTAAGCCATAAATATAAACTCAAGTCAAAGAGTGCAATCATCTCCTAGCTGTTTTATAACAAGTATTTGTTTTTTATAAAAGAACTTCCAGGTATCTGGCCTATTTATTTTAGTAAAGTAGAGCTCATTATTTGAGCACTTCACTGTGAAAGGAGCACAAACATCCAACTGTTAAGCGCCAGAAACAATCTGATTGAGATGGGGATTTACTTGATTCCCTCTTTACCATGACCCCCAGCCAAAATGGGAGGACTTTTGAGATTATTTACAGAAAACAGTTGCTCATTATGATAAAGCATATCTTCTGAACATGAGTAGCTGAGCAGACAGGAAGCAACTTTACTGTGCCTTCAAAACCTGATAGGAAGGTTCCACACAGGCCATGATCTCCATAGTGAGCCTCATCCAGGGCGTCAGTGAGCAGCAGGCAGATTTCAGTGCCTCTGTTCCCTTCTCATGAACTGCAGAAGATTGAGCCTCAAGTTTTCAAGGCAGAGTATTTTCTTGTATTCTTACAGCACAGAGAACAACTAAACCTGTTCAGAACTGTGTCTGTAAGATGGAATCAAACTGTGCCTCAGGCGTGTGTAACAAATAAGAAGTCCATTGTTTTCCAATCTGCAGATTTAGTGGGGCACAGAAAAAGGTTGTAATAATCTCTTCTTCTTTGACAAACATTACACAACCATGTAAATATCAGTTTTGATAGTCCTGTTTCCTGAATCCTACTCCCTTCTTCTAAAAATCCCCCCTTCCATTAATCTATTTTAATTTCCTACAAAGACTGAATAAATAAACAGAAAAACACAGTATTGATTACCAGCATCAAGATAGCCTCTGTTACAGTCCTTTGCACTACAAGATGTTCATCAAAAATCATCCATCATTCTTTCAGCTGGGGAGCAATGCTAAAACCAAGAGGATTATTTTATTTTCTCATAAGGGCTTAAAACTGGAGTTTTTAACAGCCATCTTTGCATCCCCAAAAATCATTTTATTTTATAAAGGAATCCACATCAAAGATTTCATGCACTGTCAACACATTCTCATCATTGTTTGCCTACACTCTTTGAACTATTTCCTTTTAGCTACTGAAATATTAAAATTGCATTTTCCTCTGTTCTGTCAAAAAATTGGGCAGCTTAACAGGACAGTATTCTATAGTTCCTGAACATTTTGTTCTCTCCAGAGAAACTGAAAGTGGGAACTAAATGCATTTTTTTATGAAAAATAACCGTCAAAATATAAGAATGATGGGTTTTCAGTAGCATGGGAAAGTGAAGAGGAAATTTTCATCCATTGGTTTTTCATAATAAATAATGAATGCTAATTAAGAGGTATAAGATGAAATCAGACAAAGTTAAGTGCAAACGGCAATGTTTGGACAGATAATATAGTTATAACAATCACTGACACAGGATATGTAGATATCTAAAGTTTATATGGGTTCAGTTAGAAGAACTCATGCAAGAAAACTATCACTGTCTATCCAACACAAAGATGGAACCTCTGATTCAAACAGTCCCCAGATGCAGACAGCTGCAGGGTTATTACAAAGAAGGCAGGACCTCTGAAAGTCTGTCCTGTTCTCTGCAGTTCACAAGGTCCCACTCACCAAGGAAGCCCAGGCTGAACTGACCCAGGATAGCTGATCTCATATAAAGCAAGCCCCATGGATGAATTTTAAATGACCACCCAATTCCAGTAGTTCAGTACAAGGCACAGAGGGCAGAGCTGTGACAGTCACACATGATATTATGTGTTTGAACTTAGCTTTAATGAATAGTTCCTACTAATTTGTTGATTAGTCTGATTCCATCATTCTGTTGAGAATAATACTGTAATTAATAACAGTATGCTCTCACGTCCCTTCTTCTCATAAGGAATGAAAATGTTAATCCTGTTTTACAGCTGAGGAGTCAGAGAACAGGGAAAACAAGCACTTCCCTTAAGATGACCCAATTTCAAAGATATATTTCACCAAAGATTTAAGTGTGCCTAGAGAAGTGTTAAGGAATTTTAAATTACTAAAGATCACTCAGAACTGTATTTGGAACACAATTATTATTCTATACAAGGAAACTAAGTATAAGCTAACCACTTAGTAAATACCACCAATACACTGTGACCATTCTTATACCCTCTGCTCAGACAGCTACTTTGCTAATAAATCAGAAGTTCCTTCATGTGAGTCTCATACTTGCCCAGAAAGATAAGGCAAATGAAGGATTTCATGGGATACAAACAAAGGTAAAACTCCAACCATAAGATTCAGATTTCCAAATGAGTGGAATATGAGTGCCTTAGAAAATAAAATCACAACTAAATAATGAAATCCTGACATTTTCTCATGCCATGAATATTCCTTATTAGTTTATATTTTCAGTATATGTTTGGAAAATTTATTTTATCCATTGGAATATACTTATTTGCTTCACAGAATCAAACTGCAGTAAGTATTTAGAAGACAATAATTTTCATGGACACTTCCTACCAAATATTTTGAACAGCATTTATTTTTGATAGCAAAACTTTTCTAATCATTAAATCTATAGACTTCTATGAAGTGTCAGGTATTTAATGGCATAAGATTTAAGAATTATAGACCAGTTACAGCTGTGATCCCAAAAATATTTCACAGCAAATAAAGCCTATGGATGCTGCCAGTCCCAGGACAGTCAATGAAAAGCTGTGAGTGACTTCACACTCACAATATGATTCGAAGTGATTTCTACAGAAACAGCTTGAGAACTCTCATTGGGTTTGGTCCAAAGTCTTATTAAGTTAGTGGTAAGGCTTATCTGTCTTCTTTGTCTTAGATTTTTCCTCTATTCAAACAGCAGTATGCTATATTGTTCTGTTTAAAGCCTGTTTCTTTTCATTGCCTTCATTCATTTTTAAGGTATTTATAGAAACATCATCATGAATTATTGTACAACTGCTAATAATGGACAAATAACTCAGAAACTCGTTGACCTCCCAATGTTTCCCACATCACAACTTTGATAGCTGTCATACAACTAATTAATGAATTACTGAACAGTTAGAAGTGCTGATGTACAAGTCACTTTCTATTAGTGCTTATTTTTGAAAAACAGAGTACTAGTGAGTCCAAGAAAACTGAGAGAAGAATTAATGTTCATGTTTTCCAAAATGCTTTCTTGTAGATAAATAAACTGAGACACAAATATTCATCAAAGTCTTATCTAGAAAGAAAACCTAACAGGAGGTTCTGACATTATGTCTGTTCTACACCCCAAAACACTAGCTCATCATTTTCTCCAAGAACACTCCCAGAGAAGCTCCTGTCTATCATCTTCTAAAACTAACTTTAGATGAATAAAGATGGATCTGATAGTAAGGTATGTGAGAAATTTCTGAAGCACTGGTCTTAGAAAAAGAGCCGTGTTACAGGGCTTACCCTGTAGCACTGAGCCTTTACCAGTAGGAATATTTTATATTTTCATTTAATAGCTCTTCAGCACAATCCTACTCATACATTTCAATGGGGGGGGGGGGGGTTTGTACTGTGAAAAAAATTAAAACCCCATTAAAATTCCAAGCTTCCAAACCCCATTGCCACATCTACAGTGCCCCACAACACTTATAGCCCTCAGGCTGCCATGGTTCAACTGCAGATCCTAGTTTATAGCAAATGGATGCAAAAATGCATTGCTTCATGAGCACTGATGTACAAATGATAGTTTGTACATCAGTTTTTAAATGCTTTGGTAAGTTTTATTTTATACTTCAATAGCAATGAAATGTTATGTTTAAGTAATGTTGAAGATATTTCAAAGCTGTATATACTTGATACAGGAATATTTGGAGAGCATTAGAGAAACAATAACTTTATTTACTATAAAACAAGGTGCTCTATATTAATTAAAATGTAATATTGTAATACACAGAATAGTACAAGAACAGCACTGTTACCCCAAATCCAAGCCAAAAAAAATAAATAAATAAGCCATCCTGTCACAGAAACATGTACTGCTCCTGTCATGTTCTACCCTTAATACACCCTGCAAAAGCAGCTACACTACTCTGCATACCCCAAAACTCAACAGCTTCAAGCGAACTGGAAAACATGAGACCCCTTTGTTGAAGAACATTGTTCCAACACTAGAACAAGGAGAGATATAGCTCATCTGCTTTTGACAGTCCCTAAGAGGTGACCTACTTTTTCACGAGGATTTAAAAAACATTATTTTAGAATGTGGTCTCACACATAGAACTAATATCTGAATATCATCAAACAGTCTCATATGCTGGAAGTGCCACTGTTTAAGAAGCCCACTGCTGCATCCTACACCTTTCTAGATGTCTGAATATGTTCTAAATTAATCTCAATATTCAGTGAAACACAACAGACTCCTATCAGGTATACAAAGACACCAAGGACTACACAAAAATGATTCTATATCAAGAGGGTGAAAGAACAATCTCTTAGTGACACAGAGGACTGTGGAAAACAGGCCACATTTGCTCCCTCAGCTTAGAGAACCAGCCCTCATCAACGTAGGGTCTCCATAACAAGGGGCAGTTGCACATTATCTACTATACTAACCCTTTTTCCCACTGGGAAACATCATCTTTATCAGTACAAAACTGATTTCTCAGCACCTCTGATGCCATGTAAACAAGAGGAATTTTATTGCAGTTATGCAGCTGTAAGCACACCTCTTTTGTCATTGTAATTCCCTACGTATTTTTTCCAATATTTGGAGCAGTGAGATTCAGCGTATCAGCGTACGGCCCTGTCTCCTTCATTCAACGCTATAAACTGCAGTATAGGAGCTCTGCCAAGACTAAACAGTAGAAAGTTAGATACGCTAAAGAATAGTTTCCGGCCACAATGCTCTGCGGTTGCCTCACTTACATAAGCAGTGACAATGGCATATCCTGAGACACCACCTCTGTCAGCAGGAGTCAAGCCTACAGCTTTTGTCACTGCAAACACACACTGCTGTCTAATGAACTGAAGTAGAGCTTAAGAAGCTTAGCAAGTCAGCCGGTAGCGAGAAATATGACTTGAAAGAAGAGTTTATGCGAACAGACCTTCAAATCATCTGTTTAAGGAGACAAGTTTCAAGTAGTTCTACAATTATTATACCCTATAGAGCAATTTATTACTCTAATCTAAATTTTCATGTGGGAAAAATCACCCAAACTTATTAATTACCAGAGTACTTCAGCTAGTAAGTTATCTTTCTTACATTACACTGATAGAATAAAGGAAGAAAATTAAGAAATAGTTATCAATAAATAAAATTATGTCAGGTATTTGGTATAATATAAATTTTTTTCAAAATTTTCTAGCACATTAACAGATTTCAGCAATATAAAAGCTTTGAAATGTGATTGGTTTACTGAGGTCTTGAGAAAGTTGCTTTAAAAGCTTATAATGTAAAGCAAAATAACCTTATAGTGCAGAAACTCTTTTTATTTAAATTCTGCCCTTTTTAACAGCTGTTTAAATGAAGAAAAAAGGAGGTTTTTTCCAAGACATTGTCATATAGGAACTTGTTTATTTCAACTCTCATGGTTTCTAATGCTATTAAATTAGAAAATATTAAAAAAAGCACATTAAAAGACACTAACTTCCCAAAAGAGCTAATGACCAAGGTGGATATGAAATCAATAATGTGTATTATAAATCCATGATAAAAAATCATGACATTCACCAAAGCGTTATGTCCTCAGCTTATATAGGCCAAACTCCACATTAACGTGGCTGAAAAATAGGTTGTTTCCCTACTGAAAAGATGATTTCTTGCAAGCAAATATGATTCAACTCCAGGAAAAGCACACAGCACTCAACTAAATGTAAATAATGTGATCTCCACCCTAAAGAATTTGCAGTCCAGAAATATAAATGCAGGCAATCACCGAAGTACCAGCCACCCAGGCAAAGGGGCCCCCCAGGAGCCTTTTTGCTTTCTGCAGTAAGTTTTAAATAAATCTTATAAAAAAGAAGAAAATCCTTCTATTGTGTTGGGAAGATTATCTGGTTTGAAGTAAGTTATTTTGACTTTCTCACTGCAGTGCTTCAGGATTTGTCTCTGCTGCCAGCTTGTCGCAGGACAAACAGCAACAGAGCTGGCTCTGCCCTGCAGCCACTCTCAGCTACCCCAGCCTCACAGCCCCATGGTGCTCAGCAAGGGGATGCTTCCCGGCTCCAAGCTCCCTGCAGCTCACAAGGTGCTTACATACATATATCCAGATCAAAAAGCCTATATATTCTGCTTACCTATAGTAATTACTCCTGGAGAGAGAATATATCCCATTTTATCAGACTAACGAAGATTCTTACAGTGCTTTACAAAATAGAACGTGTTTATTTTAAAAAGGCCATTCATTACAAGGCTAGAAACCAGACTCCAAAAAGGAAATATTCTAGAGTCCTTCTTGGCTACTGTAGCATCTCATGTAGAAAATCCTTTAGCATGTCAAAGAACTTTAACCTGGAGAGAAGGCTATACACCACACTCATTAGAGTGTTGCTCTGAGCCTGGGCTGTTTCTCTGTATCTCGTTTTATGACAAGCCCAGCTCCCACATTTTTCCTTCTCTCTTCAGCAGGCAACACACTTGATAAACAGCTAACATTTGCTGTTAGTTCCTCATTTTATGCAGTCTGGGGCTGGTGAAAAAAAGGCTAGATAATAGTTATTCAACACAAACCAGGTCTCAGCTCCCATGTTCTGGAGACCATTTGCCTGTGCATTCTTCTCTTTGTTCAAGAATAGCACATGTTTCAAATAGCAGGAGAATGCATTGGAAAGAAGTTTTCTGTAGGCATAGCAGACCAAAAAGAAATACTATATCCCATGCTAAAATCTGAATTTTTTGAACCTTTCCAAAGTCTGTATGTTCCTGTAGACCTCTATTTTTTTACGTGACCAAAAAATAGGTACCCAAGAGTCTATTAGAACAGAAAGTTTTCATTAGGCTTTGTAATATAAGGCATAAGCTGCTTTTCCTTTGAAACCAGCCTTTCAATATTCCTTTTCAGAGGTTCAGGCTTCCTCTTAGAGGGAAAAAGACTTTACTAACATAAGGTTGCTAATGAGACAGGGCTGACTGGCATGCATAAACAGATTAGCACTATTAACCATGTTGATAAAATCACTCCGCTTAGGAAAGCTAAAAGCCATTATTTTCTCACCTGTGTAATACTGAAAAAGAGATCCAATTAATAGGAGAATTATTTCTCCTTTTTCTCTCAAACTTTAAAATAGCTGAGGAAAACTGTAAAAACAACACTATTTACATCTTCTATGAAATGCTGATATTCAAAACTATCATTAAATCTGGACTGTCATTTGGTCAATTTCAATATCTGTGATTAATTAGCTTTCAAGAAGACTCATCCAAGCCCATGTTATACACTTGCCAGTTAAAAACAGGAGTAGAAAAACCTGCAATTCAGATGTTCAAGTGAATACAAAGCATGTACCATGTTGATTGAAAAACAACACAAATTCAGCTTGGAAAATATCCATGGATAATTTTCTCTTTTGATGATGTTCAAATCTTATCAGATTTCATCAAGACAGCTCAGTAAGTTGGATGATATATAGAAACTATAAAACAATTACTCACATGACAGGCTTATAATAGTAATGGTCTAAGATCTCTCAAATACATGGAATCATAGACTCGTTCAGATTGGAAAAACCTGGAAGACAATCAAGTCCAATCATTAACCCAACACTGCCAAGGCCACCACTAAACCACATCCCTAAGTGCCATATCTACATCTTTCAAAAGCCTCCAGGAATGATGACTCAAACTCTTCCCTGGGCAGCCTGTTCCAATGCAATATAATAATTAATATGAATTTTTCTTCAAACAATATTTTTTAAATTTAATAATACATTCATATAATCTCATTTTGAAGAGAATCCTCATGGCAGCATAATGAGTCAGGTGCAATTTCCTAACAGTATGGGCTGAAAGTCCCTAAAAGAGTGAATTACAGTAATCAGCCCTTGAGATGACAAAAGCATTAATCAGCATCTCTGTAGCTTTATGCTGATCAAGGTCTCAGCTTGGCAGTGATATAGAGACTGTAAAAAGGAGCCTTTGTAACAGATGCAAATACTCACCAAATGGTAAAACTAAGAGCAATGTGACACTTTGTGACCAGATGTATCAAATGATGCTAAAAGGCATTACAGAATGTAATAGCAAAAGGGAAAGATTAGAGGGAAAAAAATTATTTTAAATATTCTGCAACACAATTCGTGCTCTGTGAAGCACACCATTAGCACTGGTATTTTTCCAAATAGATCACACTTCTATAAATGAGAACTTAATTAAGAATAAATGGAATAACTTCTAAATTACTTAAACACTTGGTCACTAGAAATGGATTATTGTTTTTGGCAGACTTCTTCATTCTTCTAATTAAAGTCAACCATTTAAAACACTTTTTTCCTATTAATCTGACATATGTGATGAAGGAACTATAAAATTTAACACCTTCTAATGAAACCATTTCCACCTTGCACTTCTTCTCAGTAAATGGTGACATTCTGTTCCCCAAGCAAAAGAAACAGCCCTACAGAATTCTCAGGGAGTGAAGCCATGGGCAGTGTTTGACAGGTGAAAAAACTGATAAACCACCAGCTGCCTTTCGGTGACTTTGCTGAGAGCAGACAAGGATGGAGACGGCACAGACTGTCCAGGCAACCTGCTCCACTGCCTGATGGTTCTCACAGGAATAGCCTTTCCTTAAATCCAGTCTGAACACCTCATGTTGTAACTTATGTCAAATATTTCCTTTTCCTCCCACCATGCACCACTGTGAATTGCCTGAGTCTGTCTCCTGCTCGACACCCCCATAGGTATGGGGTGGGGGGGAACTTCGGTGAAGCCCCCTTGAAGTCATCTTTTTTCCAGGCTGAACATCCCCAGCTCCCCTATCTTCTCACAAATACTCCAGCTCCTGATCAGCTTCCTGGACTGCAGTTCATCTGTGTCCTCTCCCACTGGGTGGCCCAAAACTGGATGCAGTATCTAGATGCAGTGCTGGAAAGAGGCAGATAATCTGTTCCCTTAATCTGCTGGTTGCAGCCCTGCTTACACAGCCAAGGAGGCTCCTGGCTGTCCCTGCTGGCACAAGGCTGGTCCACACTCACCTGCCCACCAGGGCACCAGGTGGTACCAGGCTGTATGACTCCTCACACAAACAGGAGCCAGGAGCACTTCTCTCTCATGTGGATAGATGAAATAGTGGCACCTGGGGCCAATTTTCCTGCAAAAACATTGCCAATGTGACTAATGGGTTAGTAGTAGAATCATGCCTTAAGAGGGAAAGACAAGGAAAATCCCAAGTTCTTCCTAAAACTCTGGAACAAAATATTTTCCTAAATAATTCTTTAGTATACCAGGCAGCACCATTTCTTTGGGAACTTTAAAATCACTGAGTTGTATCACTTATCCATCAGGAACTCGACAAGAGTAAGGCCCTGCAAATTTGGATTTAACTGTCCTTAAAGGTTCTGTGCACTCTCATGTAACTTAGGTCAGACTTCTAAATATATCAAAATAATTCTTCATGGACACTTTCAAAACATCATCAACTGAGATGAGAGTAAAAATATACTACATAAAAATTCACTACTGGGAAATCCCACAAACAGCTCTAGATAAAATCCTCTGTTAAAATTGATTAAACACATGAGCCTCTGCTTTTCCTACTGTAAATTATGCACTAATTAATGTTTGCTTCCTACTACAGAGTGGCATTAACATGACAAGAAACAAGATCACAAACACTAAAAAACACACACAAAACACCTGATTAGCTCCCATTACTGAAAAAGGAACCGAACACATAATTAATTAGTCTTACTAATTATTGCTATTCCTAGATCTTATAAGATACCTTACATGAGTGTAACTCCTACTCGTATACCAGAATATCATCTGAGGACCTGAACAAACACTCGGCTTTAATTTTTAATCATCTCAACTGTCATTTCTAAGTACAGCACAGGAAGAAGTTGCCACCTCACTACAACATGATCCCACCTCATGGCACTGGTGAGGCCACACCTCAAGTGCTGCATACAGTTTTGGGCTCCTCATTTCAAGAAAGACATTGAGGTGCTGGGGCATGTCCAGAGAAGGGCAGCAAAGATGATGAAAGGTCTGGAGAGTGAGTCCTATGAGAAGCAGTTGGGACCATTTATCTTGGAAAAAGGGAGGTTCAGGGGAGACCTTACCACTCTTGACAACTACCTGAAAGAAGGTTGCAAGTGAGGTGGGACTTGGCCTCTTCTCCCAGGCAACTAGAGATGGGACTGGAGGAAATGGCCCCAGGGGAAGTTCAGACTGGACATCAGGAAGAATTTCTTCATGGGAAGGGTTGTTAAGTGTTAGAATGGACTGCCTGGGAGGTGCTGGACTCACTGTGCCTGGTAGTGTTCAAGAAACGACTGGACATGGCACTTAGTGCTACGATCCAGTTGACTGGGGTGCTTATTGGTCAAAAGCTGGACTATGTCTTATGGGGCTTTTCCAACCTTAATAATTCTATTCTATGGTTCTACGATATCCTGTCAATGTGAAAACTTTCTTTTGCTAACCTGACAAGCAGAAACAAATCCTAGATTCTGAATACTTGTTTAGGATTTATTAGTTTTCACCAAGAGAACAGAATTGTACAGACACCTGCATCTGGCCACAGAACTTCCTATTTTAATTTTAAATATGTTCCCCAGTGTACGCTTTACAAGAAGTCTTTCTCAAGGTATTTAGTTTTTCAGGATCTTAATGGACAAAATGGGACCAACTTCTTTTGATACATTATTTTATCTCCATGTGTCCTGGTTCTGGCCAGGAATGAGTTAATTTTTGCAGTAACCAGGAGGGGGCATGGCCAGGACCCAGAGGTTATTCTGGACCATTTTGCTATTGCCAGTGGTGCAAGGAAGGGAGTCTCATCCATGGAGAAGTGCTCTCTTTTGGGTCTGCAGAGCGTGGCAGAGGGCGTGGTCAGGTATTGTCTGTTTCTGGGGTGTTTCTGTGTGAATCATTCCCCTCTTTCTTGCCCCTTTCTTACCCTCTGTCATTAGTATTGTTGCTGTTGCTGTTTGTTTTCTTACCTCATTGCTATTTCCAGTCAGTGGTCTTACCCCAGCCCCTGATCTTTACCTTTTGTGTCTCCAACTCTCCTCTCCAGCCCAACACAGGAGAAGGGGGAGCAAGCAGGAGGCACATGGTTTGGAGCACCACAGTGGAAGCATGAAACTGGGGAATACAATTGCTAAACCATGACACCACGCAAAAGAAAAACTGGATACTGAACCAAGAATTATGTTAAATAACACAAAATACATGGAATTATATGTAGGCAGTAGTGTCCCATCTCATCAGGCCAAGAAATGACGGTAGATGGGACTCTTTCCTTCAAAATATTCCTCTAAGTCATTTTCTGAAAATGCATTTCTACAAGCAGAATTTAGTGCATACAGCTTCACAAACTTCAGGAAAAAAATGCAAACAAGTAAAAAACAAACTAAAGTGCTGACCTTACCAACAAGTTTTTCTCATTTCATTAAGAAGGATGTAGACTTGGAACAACAGTATGAAGATTTGATATTAGTAATTTCTCAAATGAAATTGTGCTGCTAGGTAATTCTGACAGCTTTCAACCACAGATAGCTCACACTAATGAAGATGGATGCTATATTAGCAGAGAGATAGTGCTAAGTTAAAACACTGCACATCAAGGGAGCTGGGTCCTTCTCTTGTGTGGCTCAGGCTTCAGACTCATTTTGACGGACAGCTTAATTTATGGGGTTTTTTCTCTGAAGCATTGGAATTTACCCCACTGGTAAAGCAAGAAAGAGAGGATCCAGTACCATGGATGCTACTGCCTCACTGGAACTTCAAATGACTCTCCAGTTTCACATCAGAATGAATTTCAACTTCTCCTTCAGCAGAATCAGCAGGGATCACTGGAATTTTGACAATGTGACTGCCTCTTGAGATTATCCTGGAGTTGTAGCTGGATAAATCCTGGACATCTCAGAGACACAGGACATGGGCAAATCCCTCAATGTCTCTTGTTTGCTTTACTGTGACATTGCAGTTGTCTCTTTTTGGACTTTCACTACTTTTGTCTTGTCTTAGCATTTGTCACGGAGCAGTAGGAATCACTTTGTTGTGGATGACATGTGACTATCTATGGAGCAGATGTTCTCTAAACATCAGATCCTATGAGGCAGCTCTTGTGTGAACCCCTGAACAAGACATCTGTTGTAATAATTCACAGTGATTACAGGGGATTAGACTTAATGACAAAGTTAGTTTATACCTGCCCTATCTCACCTCTGTGTAACAAATTCCTTCTTTGCAATTGATAAATAATTTTTCCCCACTCTTAAAACTATTTCTTTTCAACAGCAGAAGACCACAAATTCAGTATGTCTTCTGCTGGTATGTAATCACTGACAATCATTTTTGTTTCTATGTAATATCTAGGGAAAAAAGTCTTACAAATTCCTTATCACAGGACCACAAGGTGCGTCACAGACAATTAGGCTTTTTTCCTTTCTTTTTTCTTAAACACGTTACTACTTGGTGCTTGAGATGTGATAATTCTGTTCTGCGAGGCTCTGTTCCTTCACTGGATGGCATGCAGAAATCCACATTTCCTACAAAGCCTATCAAAATTAATAGGTATTTTTCCTTTAGAGAATGATTAATGCTTAACATTTACCTTTATTCCCTTTTGGCTATATTTCTGTTTTCCCAAGATGTCATCCTTCTCCTGTGTACTGACAAGCAATGAGAAAAAAATGCTTCTGAAAAAAAACCAAGCTCAGTGGAATTAGGAGGAGTAAATACTGTGCTCACTAGGAAGTAATTAAAAGCCATAAAGCAGGAAGAAGGCTGGAGGTGCCTGAAAGGCATTATAATTAAAACCTAATGTATGTTAACTGTGAGTGAAGCATTGAAGTCATTGACATGAATGACAAAACTCCCACTGAATTCAATTGGGGCAGGATTTTATTCTATAAGAGCTCAACAAGAAGGCCAGTTCAGCTTCAGAGAGATTGATTGGAGGTTTGTGGATAAAAAGAAACCTTGCTGAAAATGGGAACTGGTGATTTAAACAGACAATGATTTGCACAGTTGTGAAATAGCCACAAGAGAAATTAAAACAGAGAATTAAAAGCAAATGAGTCAATCCTTAAGAAAGGGGAAGAATTTTTTTTTTTATTTTTTTTTAATATGATTAGTGGGAAAAAAAAAAACAAAGACCATAACAAAAGAGACAGAATCAAGAAAAATCCTGAACATGCAACAGCTTTATCCAAACTAATAACCAGGAAGAAAGTGATGAAGCAGTTAAAAAGCAGTGATAACTTTATAGAGCATAGCTACTGATAAAAAGCATATTGGGAATACTTAGAAAATCTGAATTCATTTGATAGCACATAGTCTATTTAACCATGAAACATAAATGAATTAAGAAAGAAAAGGAAAGAGAATTTGCCACTCAGTATATCTAATCTCCAGAGCCCAGTTAAGTAATGGAACCACACTTCAGAAACAGTCAATCCAGTTTCAGTGGTTTAAGTACCATGCTGTCAAAAAGTGTCAACACAATGTAAGCTTGCCTAGATGTAGTTAATGGATTTACAAAAAACCCCAAAAATTAAAAAAATATCACCACTATCCTTTAACAAATATTCCACTGAAAGTGCTACTTTTACAGGGAATGTAGCAGGCTAACAAAGTAGTGTTTAATTTGAAAAAATGAAAGAAATTTCATACTAGATGTGAATAGCAAAAAAACATGCATAAAAATATGTGCAGAAAATTAGATAAGAACTTGAAGTACAACTGTGGCAAGAAGAGAATTGTGTTAATTTGGCTGGTATATACAAAAAACTGACATCAATAGTCCACGAGCAATGGAAATGCTAGCAACTTCTGAGCCCACTAAGTAATGATACTCTCTCTGTCTGGACAACACTTAAAAAGTCACTCCTCACCAGGACAGCAAATCTTCTCAGCAATATAATCTTAACATTGTGTACTAATTCATGAAAAATCATGAGGTGGAAGAACTTCTACAAGGGATGTGAGAAACCCTGAAAAAATGGTGGAAAACAAGTATTTTTAACAATACCAGCAAGCAGACGATCTCCTAAAACAACATGCAACCTTTCATGATCTGATCCTGCAAATCAGCAACTAAAAATATGCACTTAATTACTTATTTAATTTATCTGTGCGAGATTTAAAAAAAAAAAGACACAAAGCCAACTGAGGGAGCTCGAGAGCTATGCAATCTTAAACAGTGTCTCTAGAGAGTCCTAGTTGGAGATTTCAGCCCTGGTGAGATTTCAGAGCCACCAGAGAATGGGCAGAGGATGGTGCTTCCGAGGCATCATGAGCTCTGTCTCCACATCTGTTACTCAGCTGGGCTGCCTAAGAGGCAGTGGGGTCTTCTGCAAACTTTCGCAGACATTGTTCTATTTCCTGTGCAACTGTACCTTCTCTGAAAGGGCTGGCAGCTGGCTACTCCAATGCAGCGAGCAAAGGCGCTTCCAACTGCTCTCATCTGAACAGTATCCTCAGGAGACACTCCTGGTATTTCTGCACTGCACTAAAAAGGCTTGGTAAGAAAATATTCCCCTGAGACATGAGTCGCAGTCTCTCCGCAGACTACGCAGTTTGTTCTTACAGCCATACAAACACTCCCTGGAGACCTGACACATTTCCTCACGCACATTCTCTAGGGGACATCTATTTTTCTCTCTTCCCAACGTCCACGTACAGTACACAAACTGCAAATAGGGCAGTCTAAAACTTCCAAAAAGCCCACATTACTTGTTTATTGTTACTCTAGTTCCACAAGGATGTAAGAAAAAGACAACCTAACCAGTAATTGTCCCATTTACTTTGTCCTACATCTTGTACCCACTGATTCATATTTAGATCTCCAGTTATTTTTAGAGTAGTACACTTATTTTTATGTAGCGGGTCAGGTCATTTTAGACATACAATTGGTACTCTTGTCTGCAAATTTTGGACAGAAAAAGTCTCTTCCAACACTATGAAGAGCTGAGAAAATGTTGACGAAACTTAGATTATCAACAAGAAAATCACTTTAATAGTTTCGCACATCCATTACTAGTAAGGAAATAATGAGCCTCTTTTTAATTAAGAAGTCACTTGTTTCTGTTAGTCTACAGAAGTGATATGCAAAGCTAAGACTAGAACATAAGAATGGTTTTGCTCATGAGTTGCATCATGGACACTGTGTAATATTATGCACTATTTTAGAGCTGTGAAAATCAGACATAAATCATTCCTGCTTCACAAGTCACCTGTAAGGAAGTATTTAATGTTTTTTTTACTCTACTGTGACTACATAATTGACAAGTATGTACTAAAAATGTTTAAACATGAGATTCAATGGCTTAAAATGAATACTGACACAGTAAAAATAGATTCCTTGAGAGAATTAACTAATCATTAATAACTTGAATTGACAAAGGTAGCACTAATCAAATTCTAGCTTCATAGTAATTCTTATAAAAATGGGTATAAGGGGAGAGCAAGCTAATGAAGTGAGAATAATTTCTGCAAAAATAGTAATAAATCTACAGCACATTAACTCATTACAGAATTATATTTTTATTTCACTATTTCCTTTCCAGGTCAAGAAAATGGCAGGTCACTTAGGACAGGCTGAGGAAGGATAATGCTTTTTATTACCAAAAAAGAAAGGTCAGTTTTATGTTAGAAAAGGGGATCAAGTATCTGAAAGGTGCTGACCAGAAAGAATGACTCCGTTACAGACATAAATATACAAGCTACGTTGAATACAATTTATTTGAAAACTCCATTGTTAACTAGAATGCTCAGCTAGCAGGATTGTTATGCCACACTAAATTACAGACAGACCTAAAAAAAAAAATCACATTTTTATTCCTGAAAAGTACAATACTTGAATATGACCCTCAAACTTGAGAACAAAGTCTGAGGTCTCCATGGGGGCTGAATCAACCTCCATGCACAGAATTTACCAGGCTGAAATGTGTGTGCACTGTAAAGCACATGCTTTTGGCTTCAGAGAGTGATCAGAACCACTGTACATGCATAAACTGCATGGACAGCAGAGGCCCAGAAGACCTTTCGGAAGTGTCAAACTTATAATGCATGGCTCTACAACACTGCACACATGTTCAGGAGCTTCAAATAAGATCATTCCTATGTCCAGAGCCCCAGATGAGACTACTATGAAATGCTGATGTGCAGCAGCTGGAGCAGGGGCATCTGGGCTACGGTTATCAAATATCCCTAAATCCCAGGCACATTTATAAAGTATTCAAAATGTGCCAAGATTTCTAAAGAATAGAGCTGAGAAAACCCAGATATGCATATGTGTGCTGGATTTGGCTGGGATAGAGTTACTTTTTTCGACAGTAGCTAGTATAGGTCTGAGTTTTGGATTTGTGCTGAAAACAGTGTTGTAGTAGGGGGATGTTTTAGGGACTGCTGAACAGCACTGACACAGCATCAAAGCTCTGCGCCTCTCCTGCTGTCTCCAATTCCCTGTCAGTGAGTTGGCTGGGGGTGAACAAGTTGTTGTTAGGGGACACAGCTGGGACAGCTGACCCAAACTGACTCAAGGGATATTCCATACCATATGGTGTCCTGCTCAGCAATAAAAGCTGGGGCAAGAAGGAGGAAGTTGGAGGACATTTGGAGTGATGGCAATTGTCATCCCAAGTAACTGTTATGCTTGATAGAGCCCTGCTTTCCTGGAGATGGCTGAACACCTGCCTGCCCATGGGAAGTGGTGGATGAATTCCTTGTTTTGCTTTGCTTGCTTTGCTTTTTTTTAACCTATTAAACTGTCTTTTTCTCAACCAACAAGTTCTCTCACTTCTCTTCTACCAATTCTCTCCTCTATCCCATAGTGGGATGGAGCAAGCAGCAGGGTGGTGCTGAGCTGCCAGCTGGGGTTAAATCACAACAGTCTTTTTGGCACCCAACATGGGGTTCATAAGGTTCAAGATAACAGATTTGATTGGAATGTGCCAGATTGGATTTATGGCTGGTATTGCTGTTTATCTATTAATTGGCAGACTCCTATTCTTGCAATGGGGCTTGCTTGCCTCCCTGTAAATCAGAGTCTAGTATTTCTTAGTGCCTGCTTTTTGTGTAGAACTGTACTGCTCATGACCTTACTGTACAGTGACTGGGAACATTTTCATCCAGCAGTGGCCATGTGCCTGGGCTGGCAGATCACCAAGGCATCACTGCTGCTGCTGCTGTGCTGCTGTATTGGTCAGGCTGAAACTCGAGGGACAGCTCAGGTCGAAGGGACTGTGACCTATGGCTAAGTCCACGTGGGAGCAGGACATCTTGAAGAGTCTGGCTGTGGACAAGCCCATACCAAGGTACCTCTCAAAGCATCTGTGCCTGTGGTTATGTCTGTGCCACAGCAGGTGTCCCTCTGAAGGGATTGTGATCCAAGGAGAAGTCTGTGTGGGAGAACGTGTGCCTTGAGGCATCTGTGGCTGTGTATGAGGGCGTGCTGGAGCACATCAAAGTGCGTGGCTATAGATAAACCCATGACAGAGCAGGTACAGCCCGGGAGGAACTCCAGCCGTAGGTCAGTCCTGCTGGAGCAGGTTTATTTCCGAAGGGATTGCAGCCCATGTACAAGGCCACGCTGGAACAGACGCACCTCAAAGCGGTCGTGGCGGTGGATAACTCTATCTCACAACAGGTATACCCCGTATCGACCCTGGCTCACAGACAGACTCTGGCTGATAATGGGTAAAATACTATTACCTGTGTTCTTCACATGCACACACTGAGAAGTTCAAATTACTTTTGAACCTCCTAGCCAGCTTCAATTTAAAATGTTCACCTAAAAACTTCATTTAGTCTCTGCAGCTGCTTCAATCACCAAGAGTCTTTGGCTGGCTTGGAGCTGGACAAGTAAGAAAGCAAGCACAAGGAGTTTGCAAAATCTTCTTTTCTTTTTTTTTTTTTTTAAGTCTTTACTTTAGTGTGAGTAAAGGCAGTTGCATTTATATTCCTTGAAATAAATCTTATTTGACACAGTTATTCTGACTCTGCAAGCCAGACTGTTTTTTGCCAGGAATAAAAGCTGTGATAACTATAAAACTGTGAGAAAAATCAATGTTTTATAAAAGGAATGGTTATTTTATATATGCACACACACATAATATGAAACCTTACCCTCTCATCACACAAACAAGGAAACAAATTGGTTATGCTTGCTGAGGAGGCCTTCTAACACTACTACTAGATATTTTCTGGAGGTGGGGCTGAGAAAAAGCACCAACACAGTTTAATCAGAGCTTGCTATTTTTTGTTATTAACATCATGTCTGATGATTCAGTTTATGGAAGTCTATGGATAATTTAAAAGATGACTGTAATGCCAGTTATGCTAATGATTTTCCTTTTAGACTTCAACAGATCAGGATATTTCCCCTCAGTTTTCTCTTCATGATTCTGCCTTGCACAATACTGATTTTAATTTGAAGTTAATTTCTCTTCTGCATTTTAAAAAAAACAAATTCTTCTTCCAGGCAAATCGTTTCTTCCTTTGGTAGTATTGTACTTATATTTTCTTACTAAAATACCAAGCCCTTCTACTTTCAATGTTTTTTATTTTTTGTACTGAATTCCACTTTAATTTGACTATGTATTACCTTCTGTTACAGCAATTCTCTGCAGAGAATCTGAAATAAACATAAAGAAATGCCATAATTTGCAAGTCTCTTGAGAAACAAAGTATGTCTACACTTACGCAGTCCTATTTTACACTGAAAATATTTCAAAATCTCAGCTTTTTACTCCGTACATTACAACACATTTTAGAATCTCTGGTTGCATTTGACGTTGCAGATTGACTTCATTATGTACAAACATCCTTCCTTGTTTGAAGATTCTCCAGGCAGACAGTTCTGGCTGCTTTTTGCATTTCCTCTGTATTATTTCAAGTACTAAGGAAAGCTCTCTGTTGCACTATGGCTTGCCATAATTCTTAAGCATCTTGGTTTTACTCAGCCTGTCTCTGTACACAGCAGAAGGGCTGCACACAAGAAATCACTTCTACAATTGCCAGCTTGCAGAAACTCCCTGCACAGCCTCATGTTGTCGGTGAGAAGGAACCACACGCTGCTGCTTGGTGGCCAGGGGATGTCACATTAACATTTTGCTCTGCCTCCCTCCCCAGCAGTCCCTGATGCTGCCTCTGGTCGAGGCTGTTGGGTGGAAGAGGAGGATGCTGCCACATGTACCAAGGAACGTGTCAAGCACCCTAATGGCTGGGTGGAATTTTCTCTAGATGCTTTCCAGGGAAAAAAAAAAATTCAATCTGCTAGCAAAGACCATACCTAAAAAAAGAAACTAAAAAAACCTAGGAAGGAACTAGTAGTTAAAATGTTTCTATCTCTTAACTGACACATCGATTCTGTACATTGCCAAACAAAGAGAGTTCTGACTAAATATTTGTCTCCCACTCTCTCCCTCTATGAAAAATTAACATGCACAGGATTGCTCTGATGAAGAACAGTATGAAAAGGGCTAACAATGAAAGAGTAGTATGAAGTGACAAAACATTCATTAAGGATTAAAAAGACAAGGGTGGCTTTACACATTGCCAAAAGCTTTTATTTAAACAGACTATTCCATCTTGCCCCCACTATACAGAAGCACACAAGGCTGATACCAGAATAAATCTAAACTCTATAAAAAATTTACTGACAGCACAGACTACAAGAGAAGAGCTTGTTTACCCTCATCCTCCAGCTTCTGCCTTCCTGCAAAATTCAGCCGTTTAGTGCAGCATAAATCTGTGTAACACTTCCTGGGACTTCTCCATCCAGCTAACAACTCTGGAGACAGAGACCGCTGGCACTTCAAGGGAAGGTGGGCAATCCCTTACTTGCTGTGCTAGAGGACCCTGCCACACGACAACTAGAAAAGCAGAGGAGAGAGAGGGGCAAGAGGAAGGTGGTATAACACAGCTGTATCATTTTAATTTTCCAAAATTGGGGCTGGTGGGAAAGAAGGGCAGGTCCACAGAGAAAGAGCATGCTCCACACCACCACCTGAAGGGGTTGGAGTGATAGCAGGGCCATGTTGCATGTCAGGGACCACATTGGGGTAAAGCATTTCATTCCCAGTGTGCCTTGCAGGGCCATGGCATGCAGACACCAGGGGAATCCCACTGTTTTTCCAACTGCCACAACCCAGATACTCTCATGCTGATGCATCTACAGCCACAACCAGGGCTCCTCTGGACTTCTATTCATAACAAGGGGATCATTTTCAGTCAAGCAAGTAATCTCATGCCTGTAAATTTCAGATTCCAGACTAAACTAGCCAATGCCACCCTGCTGTTTGCCTTCCTCTTTTTGCTGGCATGAGGAACATTTTCTGTGATAAAGGCTAGTGAAACCCTAAGAAAGATGGCCAACCCAAATACTCCAAGTTTTTGTGAACAAACAGACTATACAAACATGGTCCAGGATGCTTTATGTTCAGTTAATCCTATCTTGGGCCAGGATGGATAACATGACTCAAGAGTCCTTGAGAAAACCTTTCTATCTGATTCTGTGATTTGTTAAAAGGCTATCAACTGCCTTCTCCCCTCGCCTCACCACCATATAACACAGTCAACTCTAGTTTAAAACTAAAGTTTAAGCCCTGCAAGTGCAAGACAGAGTTCAAGCAGGCATCTTTTTATGACAAAGGAAAGTCATCCAGTGGAAAACATGCCAATGCTGAACTAATGTTGACATGAAACAAAAAAAAGAATTCATCATAGATTTGTTGGCATGTCCACCTCCACAATCCCTGGAGTCCTGTCCATGTGGTCCTATGACACCAGAGAGTGACATACAGAAGATTAAACTGGGCACTGGAACAATAAACAGAGTGGACAATGTCTAGCTGATGCCCAGCACAAACTGGCAACATTGAATTAGAGTAACATGGCACTGGGCACTGCCCACGCCCTGCTCAACACTCCCACTGAGGATTGATGAAAACAGCTGTCCCCAAGAGATGATTTAGCTGATGATCTAAAGTGAACAATGGTAGGAAAAGATAAACATGGGGAAGGGGCGCAACCCGTGACGGGCCTTCCATGCTGACTCAATGGTCATGCTGGAAACAGGAGACCCCATTCACAGACAGCTCCCTTCAATGTCCTTGCCATCTCCCTGGGAATGGATGGGAAGGATTCTCTACCTTTTATCAGGTTTCTGTGGACAGGTTTTGGTAGTGCAGGGGGGGTTACAGGGGTGGGTTCTGTGAGAAGCTGCCAGAAGTTTCTTCCATATCCTGCAGAGCCAATCTCAGGCAGCTCCAAGGCAGACGTGCCACTGTCCAACACTGGGCCAACTGGAAATGGTGGTAATGCCTCTGCAATTACAGATTGAAGAATTTTGAAAAACGTTATTGTACAGATGTAATTGCAGCCAGAGAAGAGTGGGGTGAGAACACGTGAGATGAACAACTCTGCAGACACCACGTTCGGTGAAGGAGGACAGGAAAGAGGTGCTCCAGGAACCAGAGCTGAGATTCCCCTGGAGGCTGTGGTGCAGACCATGGTGAAGCTGCTGTGCCCCTGCAGCTCATGGAGGTCCATGGGAAGCAGAGATCCACCTGCAGCCCATAGAGGAACCATACACCAGAACAAGTCCTGGCAGGGATTTGCAGATCCGTGGAGAGAAGAGCCCACACTGGAGTAGGTTTCCTGGTAGGACTTGTGACCCTGTGGCAGACCCATGCTGGAGCAGGCTGTGCTTGAAGGACTGCATCCCATAAAGAAGTGACCCTCTTTGGACTATTCTGTGGAGGACTTTTGCCCATAGGATGGACCCACGTTGAAGCAGTTCATGGAGAACTGTCTCCCGTGGGAGGGAGCAGGGAAATGACTCCACTCCCTGAGCAATAGGAGAAATAATGAGTGATGAACTGTCCATAAACCCCATTCCCTGTCTCCCTGCACTGCTGGAGCTGAGAAGGAGGGAGAGGTGGGGGGCAGGTGTTTTTAAGGACTTACTTTATTCCTCGTTATCCTGCTCTGATTTTGTTAGCAATAAATTCAATTAATATCTCTGATTCAAGCCTGTTTTGCCTGTGACAGTATTTGGTAAGTGATCTCTCTCTGTCCTTATTTCAACTCGTGAACCCTTTGTTATTTTCTCTCCCCTGTCCAGCTGCAGAGGGGAGTGATAGAGAGGCTTTGGTCTTTGGACTGGCATCCAGCCAGGGTCAACTCACCACACCCTTCCACGTGTCTCCCTAGAAAAGGATGTTCTAGGCCACGCCAAAAATACCAGCATGGCGTGTTTCCACACCACTGGCTTGGTGGTTTGATCACTGCTCTGCTGTTCTGACAGGGTGAAAAAAGAGGCTGAGAAAAAAAATGTCAGTTGCATTTTATCTGGAGAATCATTTGACAAAGGTTTGATGGAACAGTGCGAAGCTTTCCCTGGTACTGGACTAGGACATGCACTGAACTGGAAGGAGGCCAAAGGGCAGAAATCAGAAGGGCTGTAAAAGATTCAAGTGGAAGTATCTTTTAGCAAGAGACCTTTCATAGTTTATGCCCATTCTTGTTCTTGAGAGTTTAAAATACGGTCCCAGAAACTAAGGTTAATTATTGTCTCACCCTCAATGTTGAACACGTCATTCCATAAACTTTTTAAACTTTGTGTTAAGAAAGATAACACCTCCAAACAGTGAGAAATTAACCTGCATTTTTTGTATTTGTATTTAGCCTGGCTCTGACAGTAAGAACTGCAAGCATGAAGCAAGCTTTAGAGAGCCCTAGCAAGTGCTGATATCTCCTCAGACAATCAGAGGTGTTCAGCTCCCTAATCGATTGTCTTCTGCCTCCCTCTGCTACAATACCCCCAAAATCTCACTGTTTGGCAGAAGAGGCAGGGTGCCAAGGCTGGTGGAGCTAAAGACCTCTGTCCCAGTGTGGGTCAGGTGTCCCCACAACTGGGAGAGATCCAGGGCACAGCACAGGGACATCAGCACTATCCTCATGAGGATTTTGCAAGGACTAGAGAATCCAGTGCGCCACACCTGGAGCAGTCACACCATCTCTCTGCTAGGAAAACAAACAGGCTTCAAATGAGGTACCAAAAGAACGCCCTGGCAAATGTACAGTTTTTTAACCAAGTACATTCACTCCTCAGAATTCAAGAAATGTTAAACATTTTTCAGCATTTTAGTCCTTCAGGAAGGGACTTACACATTATGTCAAATTAGGACCAAAGACTTACACACGAGATGTGGTTTTCTCAAGACAAGACTTGTCTAATCTACTGGGAAAGGTGCATTTTTTCATCAGATTCTATTTGTTTTAAGGTTTTTGGTCAAATTTTGCACATAAACAGGTTAATAAATAGAATATAGCAAAAAGATGCTGCAAAAGTCAGAGATGTGTCCTCGAATGCCTTATCCTCTCCTGCCTTTAATTTTTTTGTCTTTTTCTCCTGCTAAAAGACCCAAACAATAGTGTTCAAGGGGAAGATTTCAAAGTCTATAAGTGTTATTAGATGAGGAGCCACAACATATCATATGGAAACTGCAATTGAAGAGGAAAAGATTTCTATCATTAAAGACCCTGGTCTTGCCAAAAGCAAATGGAGATGAATGCAGACTGACAAGCCCTGAAACAAAGAACCAAACTGACAGAGTATCAGCTAGAGAAAGATTCTGCAGCACAAAGAGAGATTGGAAGTTATTACAGAAAAGTCCTTTAAAGCCTTTAGCCAAGTATCTAGTTGTAGTAAAGAAAGTAAACAAGAAGTTAGGTAGTATTGCTGAAGGAATATTAATCAAGGCTGTTGATATCACTAAGATGACACAGCAGCTAAACTCGCAGAGAAAATACATTGTACACTTACAGTGTATATGCACTAGAGGAAAATACAACTTCCTTTCTGGCAGGCTGAGCAAAAGAGCTATGAAATACTAAGAGCAAATGCAAGGTTTGAATCAAGCTAGTAGTCAGAGGCAGTATCTGTGGTCCTTCCATCAGTCAATTTGGTTTTGTAGATGAAGGATTATTTCAATCATTACTAATAGTTTTAATGTAAATTTTAGGGATGTACACCTTACCACTATCACCAGAGTGGTAAAGCAGGTATTTGATATTGAACATACCCAATAACTCTGTGTGAGTGCTGCTTCTGTGGGACAGACCTGCTACAACTGAGTTTTCCCTTCCACAAAATGGTATCCTTTGTAACAATTGCTGTCCTTCTTGATATTTTTCTTAAGCATTTGCAAATAAGTATTGCAACATAAGGAAAAGATGTTTTCCTTCTCTTGAGTTACAATATGCTTTCCAGCCTTATTTAATAAGGGCAACCAGAAAGTCACTGAAATTGCTGGATTTTCTTTTGTTGCCTTTGTTAAACTCCCTACATGTCACTGAAGGGCTAATTAATTATTACCAGGACTGCATATGCCTGGGACATAGCTCTTAAAAACAATATTGATGATATACAAGTTACACTGTTGCCTAATTTGGTACTGTTTAACATTAAAGCACTTCCCTTTCCTGCAGAGTGAGAAATTCTGTGCTGTATGTTTTTAGATCACGGGATTTATAGGTTTCATGTTTACCATGTACAACTGTGTTTATCTAACACTTGTGGTTTAGGAATGGTATTCTCCATTTTAGTAGAATCACTAGGGGGGAAAAAAACCCACCACTACTTGATTCCCCTCCTCCTCCAGCTGGAAGCACAAAAGGCAAAGATCACAGGCTGAGATAAGAGCAATTTACTGAAAACAGCAATGGAACCTCCTTCTTCTCATAAGTGAGAGAATCCCTTTCCCCCACCCCTGGCAATGACATGAGTGAGATGGTTCTGAGTAACATTATTAGGGTCTTGGCCGTGTCCACACAGCTTCAGGCTCCCTCACAGCTACCTCAAAAAATTAACCCTGTCCTTTGCCAAAACCAGGACACTGACTTAATTTAGAAGGGATAAAGAAAGACAGATTTGTCCAAGTGGGCTTGGTTTTGTTTTGTTTTGGGTCTTTGTACAATACAATGAAAATAAATCTATTCCTGAAAGTCTTTTGGTAGAACTGAATAGTAACATATTTATCAAAAGTGAGACCACTTACTATATGAGCTGTTGATTTGGTTAAAATTTCCTGTTTATCTGTTTCTTGTCAGAGAAACAAAGTTAAAAAATAAAAGAAATGTCAATCTAAAAATCATTCATTTAAAGAAATTTAAACAAATACATATTCATAAAGAGCTACAGGCTTTGATCAGGCATTTGTCCCCAAATACAATCTACTTCTGATATCATCAGTAGAAGAAAATCTCTAATAGTGGATCCCCTCACTGAAAAGGAAAGTTCTTCAACAGTTTCCAAAGGCTCATACAAGAAAACTGTTACGAAAAATACACAGCAGCTAACCTCAGAAGTCGGCAAAACAAGAAAAAAAAGAAGAGGTAGATTTCATTTTGCCTCTCAAATGATTTTAAACAGCATCATGAAGCTAACTGAAACAAGAAGGAAAATGAAATCCAGGGAAAAAGAAGCAGCAGCATCCATTCAATGGAAGCCTATACAAAGAAGAAAATGCAAGGAGAAACTAATATAGGAAAACAGTATGATGACAGTTTAAAAGCCCAGTACCTTTCAAGTTCTATTAAAATATTCTTTATGACTTAATTTGAAATATATTTCTCTGATAAAGGTTGGTTGGCAACCATATTGCATGATGCAACATTTCTGTTTTGGACTTTGCTATCTGCAGGCCATCTTAGCCTAGTAATCACGCTGAGTTTGATATCAAATTTCCTCTGCCAGGTTTTCCATTGGGATAGAACTGGAGTGGTGTATACCTGCTGGGAACCCAGTCATTTAAATCACTGTTTACTTAGCTTGTAACACACAAGGTGATTATGTCTCTCCGAGCATCCTGGAGGCCCTTCTCCAGACCAGACCTGGCTGTTGTGCAGAGGAAGCCTGCAGTGCCCCATCAGCAGAGCTGGCGTGACATGGACAAGCGCCAAGGGCTTGCCTGCCTGACCCGATGGCAGATGCTCGCTGCAGAGAGCACCTTCAAGGCAGCACCGTATGCCAGAAAGGGAGAAGGACCAACTGTGTGCTGCGGATGGCTGCTCCCAAGCCTGCTGCTATCCACCCAGGGAGGCACTCAGGAAAGCCAGGCTTTAGTTTTGCATACACTGTAAACACGCTACACCTTCAAGTCTAATAAAAACAGAGAGCATCACTGAGAAACAAGCACCAGGAGCTCTACCTTACCCATACAGTGCTGAGTTCCATGCCTGTGTCTCCCCGAAGATAGTGTGAACTGCCGGTGACTGGGGAAGACTCTGTGAAGGCTCAGCATGACTGAAAAATATGCAGCTCACTGCCACTTTTCTGTACAGAAAGCTATTTCTAAATATATGAACTAATATGAACTCTGGGGCAGGTACCTTATTTTGTTGCGGATTCATACAATTCTCAAGAAAATAAGGGTTGGTCTACCACTGCAGCAGCATAGCACTGCCACAGCAACAACATGAGAACAATGTAAATGTCAGTCACAGCACTGAGATCCTGCAATACATCTGCCTGTGATTCAAACAGGAAATCAGCAGATTTTGAAACAAAGCCTGCTGTGAAAAAGCAATTTAAACTCCAAATCAGCTGAAGTATAAAATTCTCTCAAAAATTTTAAGAAAACAAAGCTGTAAGGAAATGTCAAAGTCATTACAAAAAAAATACAAAATGTTTCTCCATTTTTATTTTCTGTAGAGTTTTCCAAATGAAAGCAGCAGTCTGCTTTGCTGTGTTCAAAACTGCTTCCCTATCCCGAGCTAAGCGAATAATGCCTTTCACTCAACAGTAAGATAAAATAGTTCATGCAGACTTTCTTGGTACTTCACAGAACAAAGCATCCTAAGAACACAAACAATTAACAGCTGCTAATTCTTATCTTTTTCTATAAGAAACGGGATGTGTAATAATTTGGCTAAAGGGCTGAATACATCACATATTACTTCCTCTCTGCATTTTTAAGAAGTAGGTGGGTAGCACCTAAGTATCACTGCCTCACTCAGGCTAAAAGCTGTATCTTCTCATCTTCCTGACCATACAGGTATCTTCCCCTTCCTTTTCAATATTTCCTGAAAAAATACTCTTTGTCAAGCATATATGTGTTTAATGAAAATCAAATCCTTAGCGGAGACAAGATGTAAAATATCATGGAAAACTATGACAGCATAGTGAAGACATTCCCAATTTCCAATGTTTTGTCAGCATACACGCTGAGCTTACTTACAGACTTGCATTATTCAAACAAGCCTACAAGCTACAGGGTGGAAAAAAAATCCTAAATTATAGTTTAATTAACTGCTAAGCCTTATTCCTGGGGCCATCTGCCCTTCACTCAGAAGTCACCATTGGCACCCTCCCACATGACTAACAGCCATTAAAGGTCCTCTTGCCTTCAGCAGCCCCTGGCACAAAGCAAATACTTAATCTCATATAACAATACCATCTAGTGGTAAAATATATTCATTACACTGGAAATCTCCCTCGTACTTTCCTACAGCACCACCAGATTGATACAACAAGAGCAGAAAACATCTCCTTACACAAATAACTTTGCCCAGCACCTGAACAAAATCATAATTAGTTATTTCATCTAAACATATTCTTAGCTGTAAGCACATTGCTCGATGTAGAGCACATGAGTTGTACTTCTCCAAAGGATATTTATGTATTGATGCCACAAACCGTCATCTAAGGTGCAAAGACACCAAACCAGGCCAGGAGTCATCGCAAGGCACAGCACTATCTGTTTTAAGTGTGCTGGCCACACGTGTGGAACCACACATGTGTGTCCACAGCTCCTCTGAGACATGTAACAACACAAGAAATACAAAATTCTCCTGTTCAGAGCAGAGTAAAGACAAAAGAAGTGCTTACTCCTCCCTATATAAAGATAGAAACTGTATTTGGGTGGTATCCTGAACCAACTTCCCCTGTACCATCCAACTTATCCATGATGGCTAAAAAGAGTGAAAATTGAACCTAAAGGCAAATTGATAAATTTAGTTGCAAAATCTTTAGGAGAATGTGAATGGTTTGAGAGAGCAGAAAAAAAGCTGGAGTGAGTCAGCAAGCCAGGAAGATGACTAATGGGAAACAGCAACAACTTGTTTTACAAAACAATAAATGCTATACTGATGATGTAGAGCTAAAGAGCTATTTGACATGAAACAAAATTATTCAAAGATACAATCCTGTATTAATGCAATGGGACAATTTGCTCTGCTTCAGTACTACAGGGGGCATTAGCACATTGTAAACAATGTATTAACAAAGAATGTGTGTTTGTGAAGGACAAATTCAGTCAATACTCAACCTGTAGGAACAATTCAGCATATAGAGCCGTGTCATGCACAAGTCTGGCTTGCTATCAGCTTGACCTCTTGAATTTTTGTCACTCAGAAAAGAATAAAAGCCCAAATGCTGAAGCACCCTTATACCCAGGATAAAAACAAACATTAAACTTGCACACTATCAACTTATATGGAGATTCATTTGCGGCAAGCTACAAAGTTCTGCTTTTACTGAGACAGAAGATACTACAAAAAACACTTTATTGTTTGAAATATGTTCTTATAAAATCAAGTCAGTTGCTTTCACAAAACGTGATAGTCTAGAAACCTACAGCCTTTAATTGCAGCTGTTGTTTTTCTGCAATATGCATATTCATCGAAAAATCTTGAAAACTATTTAAATGCTTGTCTTTCTCACACTCAAAACCCCTTAATTATCTAATTCAGCAAGACTAATAATGTAACTATCACCCCATGAAAAACTGATGCTCTTCAGAGCCTCCTTTAACCAGCCTCTCACTTAATGAAAAGATCAGCAAAAAAGCAGATTTCCAAACATGAAACATTTATTAGTCAGCAGTAACAACTTCCTATTAAAATTAGCAACAGCAGTGAATTCAACAGTTATTCAGAATGTTATTAAGAGTTAAGATGTAACAAGGGAATATGGTGACAACCTCTTATGAATAAAAAATGATGGCTAATACTATGTTTTTAGAGATTCTGAACAGAAATGGGATCATACTGTTTCTCTCCAACTGCCACCCTCAAATATACCATTACATTATCACAAGCTTCAATTTATTATTTTAGATGGTAGTTATCAACTCGAATACACTTTGGTTTTTAAATCTATTCATAAAGCTCTTCACATGGACAACTAAAATTAATTTGAAATTCGTCCTTAACAGAATCAATATTTGGTCAGTATCTGTAATTTATCAAGACTGTTTACATAGGGAAAACATTAGTTTCACTGCTAAATTTGAGGGAGAAATTGATGTATTCTATTCCCCAAGGTCTCAAAAATGGAGTGAATTAGGATCTCAAGCTAGAATACTTGCTGGAACAAGATTCCTGATGCAGCACACCTGCTCTGCTCAGTCCGCCTGTGCTCTGTTTCTTATACCAACAATCCATACCCAGGTCTCTACAGAATTTCAACCTGTCAGTAATGACTATTGACTAACATAATTTCATTCAATGAAATAAAAATCTAAAAGCAGTGTTTCAGAACTAAACCATACCACTGAATGAAATCCCTTTCCATTTTTCATTTTCAGACAAAAGTTATATTTATAAATTATCTTCTATTCCTTGCTGTTACTTGCATTTAAATGAATGCCTTATGAAATAAATCTCTTTACACAGAAAATCAGACTATCATAATTGTTATAATCATATAACAAAAAAGCTTCTTGCATATTGTAGAAACACTAGTAGTAGCATTCAATCACGGGCAGTAGCTTTCCATCATTTCCACTTTCATGATTCTTAAAACAAAAATTGCAAAGGGTTGATCATCACAGAGCATACGAAAACAAATATTGAACAGGAAAGCATTAATATCTGTGCAGATTTACTGCAGAATTACAGACAAAATTTCATTTAATTCCTTAATATCTTCCTGTCTTTAAAACTGACAAATGAACTTCCTAAAATGTTTTATAGGTTAAGAGATACGATTGAAAATGTTCATTATATAGTTTTCAAGATTCCCTGATATCTGCTGAAAGGTTATCACGGCAGGACACAAGCAGTCAAGATTACTGAAGGTGTCAGGGAGAACTTTGTGCTAGAGGTACTGGATGGGCCAAGCAGGGCAATGCTTGCCAGCATCTGCTGTTCACTGACAGGGTAGAGCTGCCTGGGATGCGATAGTGGGTGGCAGCCATGGCTGTATTGACCATTCAATAGCGGAGTCCAAGATTCTGGTGAACAAGAAATGGAGTACTGCAAAGTTGTAGCCCGGACCTGTCCTGCTTAACGTTTTTGTCACAATCTTGGAGAAGACAGTGGAGTGCATGCTCATCTCGTTTGCAGATTAACACCTAACAGAGAGGGGCCAACTGATTGGCTGGAAGGCAGAGCTGTCTTTTAGGGAGATGAAGGCAGGCTAGAGAAATGCGCTGAAAAGAACTGCGAGCAATTCAGCAAGGAGAAAAGCCAAGTGCTGCCCTAAAGAAGGAAGCCCCGCTGCTGCAGCCCAGGATGGGGAGGGATAGGCTGGGAAGAAGTTCTGCAGAAACTGCCCTGGAGGTCAGCTGAGCATGGGCCAGACTTGTGCCCTAGCAGGAGGGACAGCCAGCAGCCTCTTGGGCTGTATTAGTAGGGGCACAGCCAGCAGGTCAAGAGAAGAAATCCTCCCTTAATCCCCCATTCAGCACTCACTAGACTTCATCTAACTGTGTCCAATACTAGACATGGACAAAGTGGAGGGAGCTCAGCAGAGAGCGCCCACCATGCCTGAGGCTGAAGCACTTGCACTACAATGAGAGACTGAGAGAACCAGAGCTTGCTTAACCTAAAAAACTTTGAGAGTATTTAACAGCAGCCTGCCAGTGCCTCCAGGGAGGTTAACAAGAAGATGGAACCGAGATTTTCATGGGATGAGGACAAGAGACAAGGGATGTAACCTGAAACAAAAGGTTCAGAGTGGATTTAAGGATAAAAAATTTCACCCTTAAGGGCAATCAGGCAGCAGAGCAGGTTGCTCAGAGAGGCTGTGCAGCCCTTCCTCTTGGATGTTTTCAGGACAAGACTAGATAAAGCTCTGTACAATTCAGTCAGACTTCAAATCTGACGATGTTTTGAGCAGGAGTGGACTTTGAGACTCCTTCCTCCGAATTACCATGGGATTTTATGGCCCTAAGACTAAGTGATAACCTATATTTTTCTTGCCTTCCTACAGGATGCAGCACATATGCTGGTTAATTAAATAGAAGCAAATAGCTTCCATTAGTTTGAAAGCAGAGATGTCTACCCATGTTAAAATTAGAACTAATAAATAAAATAAGGTTTTACTGTCAATGCTCAAATACTTCCATTTTGGCATTTTGCACATTGCCAAATATTCCTTAGGAAGTTTTGCTGCTGTTTTGAAAACAATCACGCAAATAATGGATTACTCCCTTTTCAGCTGCATAGTAATAATAACCCTCAAAACCATCTGGATATTCCAGAGTTTGAGGATTCACTGACCACAAAGAAACTGATGCCCTTTTCAGCTGACATTAGTTATTTTCTCAGCTAAAAGAAGAGGAAGAATACAAATGAACATTCTCACTACCAAGGTGCACATCTGCTCTGTTCCAAGATCAGACAAAAACTACTCTTTAATTATTTTCATAAAGATTAGTCACCACAGATTTTACTTCATTAATCATCTTGGGTTTTTCCTTATTGTGACATTTATTAGCAACCAAAAATTTCAGGAATTCTTGGAACACATGTTAGCATTATATGCCCCACTACACATCTTATATATGAGCAATTAAGAAAGTACTTCTATATAAACTGCAGCAAGCTTTATGGGAATCTTCACTAATTCCTGGGGGAAAAAAAATCACTCATCCTGGAAACTACAAATCTTATTCTCACTCTCTGGAACATTCTAACTTCTTAACACATATTAGGCCACAACCACCACCATAATCACAACTTAGAAATAAATTTAACCAGGTAAAAGTTGCAACGTTCAGCTCAACATTACAGCATACTTGTGTTACCTTTGCAACCTTGTGTCTAAGCAATAGACTGAGGATATTTTTCTCTGTGTAATATTTATCCCCATGACAAATGCAAGGAATAAAACAATGTTTGGACACAAAATATATAAGTACATACATAATCCAATTTGAAGTACTTTTATGTGGACCATAGGTATTCTGGGAATAAAGTTCAAACTTCATCTTTTTCCATTTCCTTCATCATAGTGTTTAAATGTGAAATCCTCTCACATTCCTGAAGAGGTGATATGTAGAAATGAGCTGTTGATGCTTCAGATCAAGTACACAGGAACTCTGATGCTCCCATGAAGAAGTCCCATATGACAAAGTGATTATTTATAATATTTCCCTAAGTCCGTCTTAAGTTGCTAGTGAGGCCCATTAACCTAATTACAGGAACAGAGAGATCTTCTACTTCAATTCTCTTTTTGCTGAAACTCTCACCTAATCCTTGTCCTTAGTGAAAAAGTATCCAATCTCTCTCCCTTGTTCCACCGTGTGCCCTTGAAGCAGCCCTGTAACAGTCATTTCAGCAATTCAGAGTGCGAGAAAGACCCTGCCGTGAAGAAGAACAGGCAATGAGGTCAGCTTCTTTTTATGGGCTGCAGAAATCAAATGGAAATACCAGTGGCTCTGTTAAGTCCCCTAAATATGAATTTCCGTGTCCCATCACAAGAAGATGGCCTGCTACTGCAATACATCCTGCACAAAATATCCACAAAATACTTGAAATAAAACCTGCAAATTATTATATGTGACAAAGCTTTTCTTTTTACAGAATTAAATAAAATTTTCCAAAATTTTTATCTTTGCACTTTCTGATCTAGATAGCAAAATCTAGATCAGATTTAGTAAAAAAAAAAAAAAAATAGATAAAATCAAAAGCAAACCAAAATAAAACAAACAAACAAAAAAAAAACCAAAACCAAAAACAAGCCCCAGAGGCCTGGTGTAATAATAAGTTCTAACAAGGAAGATCTGAAATATGAAGCTGCCACGATACCTCTATTTTCTGCATGCAACTTGATATATCTGACAAGGATACAAAGGGAGATGTTTCAATTGGATGTAATTTTAAAACCTTAACCACAAAGCTCAAAGAAATACAAATTATATTTTATTATTGTTTAGTACAAAGTTAGGTTGATTCTAAAACAGAATTACAGGAAAAGACTGAATCCACAGTTATATTGTTTAGAGTTGTTCTGCAGCCATTTGACTATTTGGTTCAGGTTTCCTCTTACACATCCAAAAGACAAATGAAACATGGAACATACCCTTAGAGAGAAGGAGGTGATCTTTATTTTAGAGTGGCACAAAGCTGACACAAAAAATCCTCTTCAAAACTTAAGGCATTCTCGGCAGAACCCTTTAATGGAAAGATTTGCATGTGAAGACTGATGAGGATCATCTGCAGGATGTCTCAAAGAACCTAAGGTGGATGTTCTGAACTCCACATGCTCTGGATGTGTCTGATAGTCCTTACTGAATAGGAAAAGTCATAGGAGGACTACGATAGTTGTCCAGAGCAAAGGAATAGTAAGAATTTTTTTACAGAAAGTAATGATTTTTGGATTTCTGAAGCAGTCAGTAGCAATTTGTCCTCTGCTGCACTGACATACTGTCTCATTGTAGTTCTGAGTAATTTTGATACGCCACTGAATTTTTGTTCCTCTCAAGGAGCATTTTAGAAGCACAGCATATGTAGAGGTGTTTCAGCATACAGGAACTTAGATCTGCCATACCCTCCTCTGCGGAAAGCTCACTCAGACCTAGCTTTATCATTACACAGTGCCTAAGGAAAATAAGCATGTTTTCTGGGAAACATGCAGGGAACCACAAAATAACTAAGTAACTAAATGTTATTAAGATCATATTTCAGAAAAAATATTCAGTTCCCTCATCTTCTTAGCTATCTTCTATCTCTCCTTTTCCTAGTTTAGCTGAAATTAAAATGGGGTTTCTTGCCCAAGATGAGTTCTGCTCATGGAGGAGGAAAGGAGACAAGGAAGAACCAAGACTCTCCTCTGCAGCCTTGCAGGCCTCAGCATTGCTTAATTCTTTTGCACTTAGACATGATACTATGTGCGAGGAATTTTAAGTGAGAATTTAGTATCAGGAGAAATATTAAATGCACACACAAACTGCTTTTTTCATTCACAGCTATTCTTTTGCTATGAATAGCATACGAAGTCTGATCACAGTTTCATTAGAAGCCATAAAATTCAGAATGAGATAGTTCAACGCAGTAGTGCATCTCTTCTGCCTGGTTTTGGTGCTTCAGGGTGCACTGAGGGACACTGTCACCCAGGTTCCTGTTCCTCTGAACCTATAATAAACAAACATCAGCAGAAGCATGTATGTCACGTCAGCTTCGGCTGCCTGAGTCTGCACACAAGCTGAAACCATGACTCAGTGACAGGGACTAACTCACTACTCCCTCTGAAGTGTCACACAGGCACAGCTTGTGATATTTTCACAAGCTAATCCAGAAAAAGGGTGTAGAAACAACACCAAAGGTGTGCAAAATGGGAGTCTTAGCACAGAGGAAAGCAAGCAAAAGACAGGAAGATCGGTAAGGTGCAGAGAGTCCAAGTGACAACATATATAAATAAATTTTGGGACAAATGCTTTATTCTTCATGACCTCCACACAAGTCCCCCTGACATTACAGAGAACTGTGGAGGTTGGCCTCAGCCTGTGCTCCATCTGACTGACTATTTATTATCAAATAAATGCAGAATCTCGCCTTTTCCTCTCCGTGAATTTGCCATGCCAGATCAAAGAAGTGGGAATCTGGGACCAGTGCAGTACTGATGCAGCTGGCAGAGTTGTTTATTTGAAAGGCTAAATGCAACCTTCGTTTGGTCGAATAACTTAATTGTGCTTACTGGGAGTCTGCTTTTTAAAAGGTTCAATTCTTTCTGCTGCCAAGAATCAGAGTTTGCTTTCAGCATGAAATTATCTCAGGGGAAGGCTTTTTTGAGCCAAGCCAGTCCAAAAGTATTCTTAATTGCTTTCCACAGTCTTGTGAAACATGAGATTATGCAGCAAATCCACATTCTAAACCAGAAAAATTAAGGAGAAAGGTGAAAAAACAACCTGACAGAGAACAATAATAATCTTAACCACATATCCTAAATAACAAAATGCAACTTCAGATGTTAAGAGTTTTTAACAATCATTGTGCCCACCATGGAAAACTACAATAAGGTTACATTAACAATGGAACACAGACTATGCATATCTATTTAAATAAGACCACTATTTGAAAACTATTTGACTGATCTATACAGATGCATATTATATTTTATTTGTAAATTGTCCCATAAATTTAACTGAACTTATAAGACAGAGCCTTTTGAAGGGTAAATAAATTTTCCTTTGTCTTGATTTGCTTTTATTAATACGTCAGAAGTTTCAGGAAAGATGAGATTCTCTTTCATGCTAGAATAGCAATGCTGACACAACAATATCTAAACTATCATTGAAAAACATTAGTCTGCAGATTGTTTTCATCTGTTGTACTGAACTACAAACATATTTCTTCAGGATTTGGTGGCAATGGCTCAATATGAAGGCAGACAAAAGGAGCAGTGGAATACAGCCTCTGTAATCAACAGCTTTATACTCTTCAAAATGTCTAGGATTATGTCAGGAAAATTCAGATAATTTCTCAACTTTAGATAACAAGGAACTAGAAAGCTTTGAAGACAGATTAGCTAGAAACAGAATGTCTATAAGTATTATGAATCATTTAATACAGATATGGGTGCAGATGGGTCAAACAGATATCAGTCTAAATCATATAGGATGTGACAAGTTTTGTCTCTTCAGTATCCTTCTGTCAGCTTGAATAATTTGCAGAGGAATATATCTGGTTTCCCCCCTCATCTACAGAGGCATCTCATTCTGCCATTCAGTAACTATAAGTATCCAAGCGCAAGCCTTTTCTAAATCTATTCACAAACACACTCATGAGTATGTCTGAAAATAATTGTACAGGAAGCTCTTAGCACTGACGTGACTTAAATGCTTACTTTAAAAAAAAAAGGTATAAATTATAAGGGTTCCCTGATCATTTTTCTGTGAACCAAATACAAGAAGAGCAATCCATAATTAGTGGCAGATCAGCTTAAAGCCAGGGGATATCAATATAGTAGGAAAATTAGGAGTCTGACATAAAATCTTTCAGGCTCGAAGCAATCTTAGGTGAGACACTTGCTAAAACAGGCAGATGACAGGAACATGCAACACAGGTTGGCCAATGCACACCATATGAAATACTCCCGCCTACAGCCATGTTTAAAATTAGCATGCCACTCACCAAAAATAATAACAGTTTTTCAGTACAGGATGCTATTTCATATTAAGTTGGAATGAGTTGGGCTGAAGCAATGCACACAGAAAAGAAAAAGGTCTGTAGTCTCTCTATACTATTCTGTATAAAATGCACAATATCTGCAGGACTCATAAGCTGCCATGGGAAGGTGTGTCTGCTTGGAAGTGATTTAGAGATATGTGACCAAGTCAATTGGAAAGCAGATTTTATTAGATTCAATCCCATTAAATAACGAAATATTAAATTTCTTCTAGATTAGACATATATTCTCAGAAGGTGGATATTTTCAAATTCAGATGACATAGCACCCTGTAAGTAAGTTAGACATCTATCATCTATCAGCACTGAGCCTGAGTTCAATTAGTGTTTGGACCATGCTCTCAGACATATGGTGTGATTCTTGGGGTGTCCTGCACAAAGCCAGGAGTTGGACTTGATGATCATGACGGGTCCCTTCCAACTCAACATGATCTGTGAGGCCTTAGATGCAACCTTGTCTGAAATACTAATGAAAATGCATTACACAAAGTCAGTTTAGCACCTCTTAAATTATTTTTAAAAATAATTGTTTATTTTTTTTTAATTGTAAAATGATTTGCAGAACACATCTTAATCCAAAGCAATGTTAAGAAAAATCTAGATTCTACAAATGACTTGATTTGGTACATCTGGTTTATTTGAATTAGGGATATTTTTAACAGAAGTCTGTGTATAGCAATTGAACTATTCACATTACACTTACTGTATGAGAAATTTCAAAGAATTTAGAAGGCTTGATTGATTGATTGATTGATTGATCATAGATGTGCAGCATGGTGCAGTGTCATGACATATATTTACTTTTAATAACTGTTGAATGGGACGTTGCTGGAAATGCTGCACTCTGCACTGTAAGGTACTACATATTACCTGCCCATCTGCACAGTCAATGAAAAGGAACAAGGAGAGAAGTTCCCCTAACCTCTTATTTTCACCCTTCAGTTCTTTGGGAAGAAAACTCATACATAAAGTAACACCAGGGTATATAAGCTAGATCCCAAGCTACTGCATCACTATCTACAAGTATAAAAAAAGGAATGATACAATTTTCACATATGTGGGAAAAGAATGCCATTGTATTTGCTTAAATTAGTGTAAAAAGTCCAGGCCCCACATAATTTACCTTCAGCAGATCTGTACAAACATTGGTGTTCATAGCTGAGGCAACAAAAAAGGGGGGGGAATAGAATTAAATTTTAAAAAAAAAGGTTTCTCTTCAGCAAACAAGAATTATAAAAATTCTGTTTAAACTTTTTTGTCTGACTCAAAAGGGCATTTTTTATGGTTTTGGTGTCACACTTTTCAATCATATTAGAATTCAGGTTACTTCAAAAGGAAAATGTCATTTCAAAGTAAAATTCAAGTAATTTCATCTCTATGACATTAGAACACTGTGTAGGCCTGAATACATGGATGTTTTCCTTAAAACATGAGAATATTTTTATGTTTTAAAAAATCCCTTTTTATCCCCAAACAAATCTGTTTCCCAGACTGCAACCCATTTCACATTTCAGCCTCTCCTTACCACATCACTGAACCTGTAAATCAAGTAAAAATGTGTCTCAGAATATGTAAAATAAAAAGGTTATACTATGTAAATTACAATCTCCAAATGTCAATGTTACATGATTTCATACTGTTGTTCACATGATCTTTTCTATCATTCTCTTTTCAAAGACGGTTTGTAAAGGCTGTAGAAGAGGTGATGTAAACATTATACTCAACAGTACTTTTCTCTTCTTCAATAATTATACAGGGAGAAAGGCAAAACAAGTGCAATGACTCATAAAATATTAGCAAGAAGCTCACATGTAAGTAGAACTCTTGTGATGGGCATCTATAGAGAAAGCTCACTGGTAATCTTGTGTTTGGCAAACCAAAACCATGAGAGAAGACTGGACAAAATTCAGCCTAATGCAGCTCTGAAGGGAAATCACAGTTGGTACATTGAGATGGGAAAAAGTTGTTCCACTCCAGTAAGATTGTCATGGTATGCACAAATAAAAAATGCATATAGGTACACCTTCATGCACTGGTCACTCTTGAGGTGTTGATTTCCAGAGTCCCTTGGAAGACGGAAGTGGCTGCATGGCTAAATCCCAGAGACAGCAATAAAAATCTCAAGCATCCATTGAAAGTATTTAAAGACTGCTTACTTTTGAGTCTCATGAGGTATAATGAAATCTTAGATCTATGCTTAGACAAACTATATGCAATGCAAGAGTAAGAGCTTTTCACACAATGGGAAAAAAAAAAAAACCCCAAAACTTAATCCAAAATTTAAAACCCTACTTGCTAAGCATTTTGAAAAGTTTGTGCCATCCGTGTTTGACTGAGCACAACTGAAGCTTAAGTGTAAGCTTGTGAGGCCTTTTTTGAGACTGATAACCTTTTGTTAATCTAAACTTTCTGTTAAAAATTGGTTTCTTCCTTGTATTTTCAAGTAGGACTGCTGTCTAGAGTGGGAGGTTTTCCCACCATTGTCACTGATACTTTCTAATTTCAGTTTGCTTTCATCTCAGTTACAGAACTATGAAAAATAGATCAAAACAAAGTCTTGAAAAAATTGTAAATACAATTAATCACATTTACAGTTAAGAAACAACAAGGTTTTGTTAGTCTAAATGATCATCTTAAGCTGTGTTTAAAATTCAGCATTTTACAGAAATGTTCATTACTATTCTTTTAAAATAATTCAAAATTAACTTCTAGAAGAGAAAATCAACAACTGAAACATCAATACAAAGGTTTAACACTTTTTATCCTAGTTGGTGTTGAGGTCATATGTGGCCTCTATATCATGCCTCACCTTCACACTTAATCAGAGAAACAAAAGACATTTTTTAAAAACATTTCCCCAAACAGTAGATTTACAAGTCTGTTAATGAGAGTTCCTACAGAGTTCACATCTTTTCTGAGAACTTTTACTTTACTTCATGATCCACAGACAGCAGACACAAGAGAGTCCTTCCCCATACCAATGGGCAATCTACTCTTCAGAGGCACCTCACTCTGGAAATCCAGTCGGGCTGTTCATAAGAACAGTTGTACAGGATCAGACTGATGGGATCTCCTGCCATAAAGAGTTTCTAACAGTCACCAACAGCAGGAGCCTTGCAAGAAGTTTCTACCGAGCTTGTAAGAGGGTAAACGTGCAATGATCATTTCCCCATGCTCACAGCTTCTAGCAATTTGCATCTCAGTTAATTCCTGAGACAGAGGGGGCATTTTTAACTTTTTGCAATAATTTGATGGAATTTTCTTCATGGAAGTGACCATTTCTGGAGTCAAGTACACTTTTAGAGCTCACAACAATCTGCAGCAAGCAGTTTTGCACCTCAACCCCAAACCATGCTAAGAGCACCCTCTGCCTCTCTACAAGACCCATTGCTGTTCTCCTCTTCTTTCTCCTCCCTCCATACATATTCTGGGATTTCTTTCATCACTCTAGGCACTTCAAGATTTCCTTATCCCTAACCGATCACTCCTGAATGGAAGACAGCTGATCTACTACAAAGCTTGATCCCTCCAAACATTATGAATTATGTATATGCCACTTGTCATATTCATCTTGAGATCAAGAAAATTTCAGGGCTCTTCCCAGTAGAGACTTCCATCTTTGTAATTAATATTCTTGTTCTCTAGTTTTGTTACATGATGAAACAGTAGGTCACAGTACCACCTTATTTGGGTTGAATATTTACAATCTGGTGCACCTGTCATCTTACTGGTTTCCTAGATAGTTAAGATGCAAGCTCAGATAAACAAAGATCAATAGCACCACCTTGAATCAAAATCTGTTATCAATTACACTCAAAAAAGCCTAAAGAATCCTGGAAGTGTGTTGTAATATATTTCCTTCAACTCACATTGCTAAGCATATGAGACAAACACCTAGGAGTCATGGCATTATTTTCAATTATCAGAGTTTGAGTGAGATCCCCAGCTAAGAGAACATGCTCTGCCAAGTGCCTGAAGAAAACCATAACCTCCATAGGGCATCACCTTGGAAGTTAGAGGATCTGTTGAGAGCCTGAAGGAATAATTAACTAGAGATGGTCAGAACACTGCAGACAGATGGCACGGAACTAGCCAGGGAATGTAAAAGTTCTACAATGCCTTTTTGACAATTTTATGCAGCCTCCCATTCCAGAAAGATCACACGAACTGAACCCGAAACTAAGTACTTTCCACAACCAAAAAGCCACCTTAGCCATCATACCTGTTCTCTCAAAAAGCTCAGGTTGAATTCCAAAACAGATTCCTGGCTTTGGAGGAAAACTTAAAGGAAAAGGTTTCTATTCAGTTCCCAATCAGAATAATGACATATTCCAAAAGCATGAAAATGAAGTAGAGTTGATATTCCCTGGTAGTGGTTAAATTTTATTTTCCACTTTCCACTTTCATTGGGAATCTCAGTGAATTTATATCACAAGAGGAATTTGTCTCATACCTACAATGGGCAATTTTCCCCCACTGTCTTTTTCTGTTTGAAAAATACTCTCGATAATGTGTCCCTACACGGAGGAAACAAGATTGCATTAGAAGCCCTGAGTACAGGTAATTCCTTCACCCAGATATCTTCTGGTATACACCGGATGAGATACTCAAAATGCCCATCAAAATCATATGCTCATCCAAAAAAAAACCAGTTAGGTTTACTGTGCATTTACAACTATTTTTTTTTTCTTAGAATAGTGTAAGTTCTCAGAGAAAGACTGCCACATGAAGTTTTGTCAAGATGCTTGATAACTTTAGAAATCCTAAGCAAAATTATTATTTGAAAATAAAAACAAGTATAAACAACATTGGCCCAGCTTTGTATTTGTACAAGGATCTCAAAGTTTTCTCACTTATGCAAGAAGCACATTTAGAAATAATTTGGTGGAGGTTTTGAACCCTGAGTGTACAAGCATAGGTTTGAGGTATTTTAGAGTGTAACAAGTTTCCAGAAAGTAGCTTTAAAATCTAAGCTATAAAAGGTAGAGAGCTCTCCAGAGTTGACTGTTTTCCCTCGACATTATAGGGTGTTTCCCAGCCTTTTTTGGAGGCTGAACAGCCACATGTATTTCTGCTCACTCTCTGACACAAGCCACTGTCCTAAAAGAAGTCTCAGTACCCAGTTTGGTGCAAAATGAGCCCACCTTCTGCTAAAGCAGCAAGAATTCTCATGCAATAACAAGCGTAGCAAGTACATACTGTCAAATGTTTTTACCAAAGCTGGTAGAGTTAGAGACATGGTTTGCTGCACCCCTTTGACAATGTTATTATTTGACATATCAGCACGTCTTGCAGGTGATACCATCTCCCAACCTGACTTCAGTCTCCTTTACACATTGAACAAACATTATCCTTCTCACAGCTATAATCTTGTTATAAACTGTGTGAAAACTTCTATGAAGTTATGCTGCTGGAAAGCAGCCTAACTTATCTGCAGTTTGCAGGAGAAAACCATCTTGTATAATGCACCAGGACAGATCTTGGTTCAAAAATAAAAGGCTACAATATCTTACGTAAATCTGGGGGTTGAGTGAAGAAAGGGCAGCGATCTGGAGGTCATAAATATTCTGGCTATGCTCACTCCATATGCTCTGAAGTTCAACTATAAATAGCTTTCAAATTGCTACACACTTCAAGAAAGTTGAGTAACCCAGCTTTCACTTTGTAATGTGAGGGTAAAAGTCTAATAAAGCCACAGAAGGGCAGAGGGAAAAAGCTGCTGATGCCACGAAGACATCTGCTGAAAGGGTCCTAGCTGTGAATTTCCATAGAGAGAACCAGCTGGCTTTAACACAGACAAAGAAATGAGAAAGTACAAGGCCAGCCAGAACAAGGTCAGCTCTGTGTGGGGAGCAAGCAAAGCAGCTAAACACTGACGTGAGTGGTCTATGGGAGGGAGAAAGGAACAGACACACACACCTCTGCCTCCACACATCTAATTCCCTGCAAATTCTACAGCCACTTATGACTTTAGAGGGTTTTCTTTCTTACAAATCAGTACAAGTCTCACATATTTATATATTTGGGATCAAAAGAACTGAAAAGAGAAGTTGGGTCATCTGCCAACCCTTTCTGGGCCAATTTATTAGTAAATTTTATTTTCTTTGAAACACATTTCCAAGCAAGAACTACTGATGTGCTGGACCCAACCTGTAGCCTTCTGGTTCTCTCTTTTTACAATTTTTGTGTTCCTTCCAGCTACTGGCACTGCCTACACAAACCATTAGTCCTGGGCATCCCAGGTAGCAGCAGCTGAATTTGGACACAATCACCAGCCCTTATTGTGCCAGAGTTCCTTCTGTCAGACTGCCCTTGCAACAGCTCTCACTGAGTTCTCAATGTGACAAAGAAAAGGACTTTGTCATCTGTTTGGCTTCATGCACAAATGCCATCCATCACTTTGGAAATCACTTTTCCCATGACCTAAAATTACAATTTTGGATAGAGAATGAATTGCAAGTAAATACCCCAAGAACACTCAAAAGAGAAGCTGATTTCTTTTTCCCCCACCATAACATCAAAGCAAGTGAGCCACAGCAATAAACAAGAAAAAAATCTAACCAACATTAGCTTCTTTTTGGTCATTCATGTTAGCATGCAACTTTTCTTTTGACAGTTACATCTAAAAGTCCTCAAAAATATCCAAACAAAGAAAAAACACTGTATCTTACTTCTTCTCCAAGGAAATTACCAAAAAACCTCAATTTCAATAACCTCCCTAGAAATCACAGCTCATTTATTTTGAAAATAAAACTTTTTTTTAATGAATAGTCTTCTATTCCAGGCAATCAAAGAAAAGCAGATTATAAAATCTAGTATTTGATCCATTTTGCACAGGCATGGTTCAGAAAACATCTATGCTTAGGCCACAGATCCATACATACACCACTTCCTCTCAGAAGTCTCTGGATGAGGTAAGCTCATTGATCTAAGATTTTGTGGATTTAAAGTTTTTGAAGGGCAGCCAAAACTTTCACATAATTTTTCCACTGCTTCCAGAACTTGAGGTCTTGCTTCTTGTTCCTAAAATACTTAAAAGTACTTACATTGTAAACAACATTATGCTGAGAAGTATGAAGTGGGAAAGATAAAAAGAAAGACATCCTTAACATTTTGTTTTGTATTTCAAGTTAACCATTGAGGGCAGATTTTATTCTAAAAATAAGTCATGACCTCTGTACTGAAAAACAATGTGGGTTCATTTTGTTTGTTTGTTTGTATGATTTTTTTAATGTTGTCACATTCCTCTATCTGGCACTCTTTGAAGATGCACAAGTTCAATTGCTTGGCCCCTATGTTTACTATAAAACACTTTCTGATAATATGAAGATGACCTTTTTTCCACAGAACTGCCATCTCATGAGCACTGTCTCTCCCTAAGCTCTTTGAAGGACACATTTTAACTGAAGTGGGTAATCCAATGGACAACGTAAAGTTTCTGAAAGCTATTACTCGGCTTCAGCCAGAGCACAAGACTTGCACACAGTGCTGGAGTGCTCATCAGTGTTAGGTGTGTATTTAGACTACAAAGTCTTTTTCCAAGAATCAGCTACCCCCAAGCAGCTTCCAAATGGGGGATGTTGTCTCCCATGGACTATGTTTTTCTTCAACCTTAATTAGTACCATGTCAAAGAACACATTTCATACCCAACTTCTCTCTTTCTGGAGAAATTTCAGTCCTCCAAAATGAAGGGTTGAAAACCAGTACCTTCAGTCCAGACGTAAAAAAAATACAAAGCCTGATTTACCAATCTGCTGAAAAGATGAGGAGTTCCACTTCGCATAAGTCATCCCTGGCACTCAGTAATGCTCTAGTGCACCTGCTGCGAGACACAGAAAATATATCCCCAACAGAGGACAGTAAATTTCTGATATACAGAGGCATCAACAATACAGGAACACCATGAGATCAAACAGAATGTGTAAAAGGCAAGATTCATAAAAGGAGATACTTTTTCCTTTAAAATTAAAACAGAACAATACAAATTGTCCAGGTCATTACAGATAACTGCATGGCTATGCAAGCTCTCATTTTCCTTAACTTTGAAAATTGCTCTCCAAACAATGATCTCAAAATACAGCATTTTCAATAATCACAAGCAAGGTCACAAAAGCATTCTTCTGTAGAATTTTTTAAAATTCAACACCTATGAAAGATCAAAATCTGTTAGCCCTGAACCACAGAAAAATCCATAAGCTTGATGACCTGGTTCCAGGACTGGGAAAATTTTTGTCATAGCCAGGAAGGGGCATGGCTAGGACCCACAGATTATATTATACCACCTCACAACATTTTGGGGCAGAGGAAGGGGAAAGAGCAGGGGCAGGGAAGTGCTCCCTTCAGGGTTGACACAGCTTGGTGAAGGGAGTGGCCAGGTATTGCCTTTTGTCAGGAGGTTTCTTCGTGAATCGTCCGTTTCTTGTACCCTCTGTCATTAGTACTGTTGCTGTTGCTGTTCATTTCCTTATCTCACTGCTGTTTCCAGTAAATATTCTTGTCTCAACCCATGATCTTCACCTTTTGCACCTCCAATTCTCCTCTCCATCCCACCAGAAGCAGGAGAGTGAAGCAAAGTGAGTGGCACAGGGTTTGGAGAGTCCCAGTGGAAGCACTAAATGGAGAATACTATTCCTAAACCAAGACATGTGCTCAGCTGTTTTTTTTTTTTGTTTGCCCAAGTTCAGATATATTTATGGACCAATAAAAACATCTGCAGAAAACTCAGATTTGATCCTTGGGATAACATGCAGCTATCCTGATAGATTTGTCTCCCACGACCAGGAAAAGTGATTTGGACTCTGTTTTGATTAGCAAAGGTGAATATTGCTTCAAGGTTGTTTCACTAGGGATTGAAACAGCAAATGTCACAACTCAAAATGCATTGAATTTCAGTCCTTGCACTTAAGAACCACATCTTTTTATCTCAAGGCTGTAACAGCTCTCTCAAGCACCAGAAGTCCACAATGATTCTAACCTTGCAGTTGACACAACAGCATCCCCTGGCTAACAAAGCTTTCTAACGAAAAGAAAGCAAAGGACCTTCTTGTCACCTGTACTGCATAACAGTCACTGAACTAAATAAACTGAACTAGAAACGCCAACCCATCCTCTGTGAAATGAGGACGCAGTTCTTACAACAAATTTGTTTAGTGGTCGAGACCTAAAAATGTTTTAAATTCCATTTGGCTAGAAGCCAAAAATTTCAATTAACTGAAATGGGAAAAAAAGAAATTTGACACACTGCTTGCAGTTAGCAAACTCCTCTCTCTTGGGAATGTTTTACACAAGTCTTTGGAAAAAAACCCCACTGTAGGTACCACTACAGTAAAAATGCGCAAAAATATTATTTAGGCAGATTGTTTGAAGATGGGGGTTCGTTTCTCTGAGTAGACTACTTGAACACAAACCTTACTAATGTTCATCTCCTTTTTCCAGGATTTCATGACAGCCTTTTAAGCAAGCTGTACCTCCAAAAAATTTTCAAAACTTTTACCTGCTTAGTGTAGAGAAGGGTTTCATACAGATGTGAGAGAGGATTCTTCTGGGCAGATAGATTAGCAAGTAGTTTAAATTTGATTTAACTAGAGAACTTGATTAAAACACAGTGTTGTTTTTTCAGCATACGGGCTGAATTGTATGCACATAATCTTTTTACATGCACAAATGACAGTAAGTTATGCAAGTTGTCTCACAATTTGCACATGCAATCTTAATTTGTGTTCACAGAAAGTTCCCACTTGGAGTTGCAGAACTGCAAATTATAACTGAGGCAAATGGAAGCTCTAAGAACTTCATAGCACTAACATAAAGTACCATGGGCAGGCATGAGCAAGAAATGCTGGACCTGCTGTCCAAAAAATGCTTTGACTGGGGAAGATTTGGTTTATTGGCTCTGAGAAAGACATCTGCATAACCCAAGGTAAAATCTGCTGTCTCCTCACGTTGAAGTTTCATTCTCATGAACACTAAGCAGTGCTGCTGAAGTAGCCCAGCAGGTCAGATGGACACTACAAAAAAACACAAGTGAGCTCCCCAGAAAGCAGACTTCTGGTCTACATTTAGAGTGAAAGCAGGATGAAACTCAAGGTTTTAATGAGAGTTTTTCTCATGCTCTCTTCTGTGCTGCTGTGAAAAGGAAATTAAATTGTATGTAGAATTAAGTAACAGTAGCAAAATTTCTTCTGGAAAAAGATGCTGATGCACTCATTTGGGGAGGCTTGTGAGGAAATGAAAGGTGAAACAAGACAAAACAATTGCAAAGTTCTGTTATCTCCCTCCATTTTTATTATAGAAATGGAGACTGATTATAAATACATTTATATGGCAATCAAAATAAAACCTGCCAAAAGCTAACAAAGGTAAAGGTTATAAATTAATGTAAATAGTGACACTGACTTAATAATGCAATCTGCTTATTATGGAGAAAGAACTTACTGACCCTTGACAGATATTGACTACAAACACAATAAATATGCATCCTGACTAATATGGGTCCTAGAAAAGCCACCAAGCAAATAACCTAAAAGAAGGTAAACTAGTTTTATTTTCTGTGCTTTTCCAAAATCTGTGTTTGTTTACAGCAGGTACGTATGCATGCGTAGAGCATGTGAGCTGCTTCCTAAAGATCATGCACTGTTGCAGACTTCCAATACATCCATCCCATCTGAGGGATAGAGTGGCATGCACAGAAGAAATGTTTCACTTTGCTCAAGTCTGTTTGTACTTGTTTTTGTGAAATGCATTTGTATTTACTCAGAAAAAAAAAAAAAAACAAGCCTAAAGAGGATGCAGCATTGCCTTGTTGCTAACCATCAGATACCTTGTTTTAAAGCTGTTCTCACAGAGCTCATGGGAATTCTAGCCATATGCAGGCTCATGGCTCAGTCAAAACCTGGTCCAATATGTAACGGCGCTTTGAACCAGCGCTGGACAAAGTTCATCCCTCATTCATTTTTACCTAAATAGCACTCACCATCAGTTTAGCTGTACAAAATGCTGATGCTAATTCTTTCTATTACAGACAGGCTCTAGGGTTTTAAACTGCAACCTTCAATATATGTATATCTATCCACTCTAACATTTAAAAACAGATTAGGTCATTGGTTGTGAAATTTGCAATTGCAGTTATCATAAGATACCACAAAAAATGCACCAGGAATTTTTAATATGTATAAGCATTCTAAAAGCAAATTTAAAGAAACTTATTTTTTTTTTTGAGAGGGCCATTTATAAAAGAAGGTAGCTAAGTACATAAGAAGGATAATGTTTATTCACTGAGAGAATTCTAATCCTCAAATTCCTACAGGAGCTTACAATTTTACCTGCCATAAAATATTTAATGTCTGTATTACAAGTAGCATGAGAAAACTTTTTTTTTCAAATGTTATATATTTGGTTATTTGCATCATTTTTTGCAATTAAAATAACTCTTCACAAAATGGTATTTAGGATCTTTCCAACCATATTTTCACCTGCTTTGCAATTAATTAGAAAGTTAGAAAACTGCATTATTCAATGCTACTTGGACATTTCATCTCTAATTAGTCAGATACGGATGTTCTGCTAATACAAGTGTCCTGCAAAAAAATACTTCTCAAATAAAGCTATTGGAGGAATCAAGGCAGGCTCTTCATAGGAGCCTGGAAGACTCTCAGCAAACAAAAATACAGTGAAAACTTACTTTGCAGTTACTGGAAAGAGAGTAATTCTGGGGAAGATTTAAAAATGGGGAGAGAGGGTACATTGCCTAATCATGTCAGTGTTAGGACCCAAGCATTTTATTTATTAAGTGACTTCAGCTGTTGCTGTCAACACTAAGAACCACTTCACCACACAAATGATAAGCAGAACTACTTCTTCTGTATAAAATTCTCTATAATTCTGTAGTAACAAGTTTAAGAATCTATGAAGTAGCAAAGCAGGTGTATTTCTTATATTACTTACTCCCATCAGACAAAGGAAGGAGAGTTGCTTTGTTTTGTTTTATGTCAGTGGTTTTTTTCCAGTTCCATGGATTGATGCTACCCAGTGCCAATGAGCACAGTGGGAATTTGTGGACAGATGCCAGCAGACCTATATTCTACAGAGAGCCAAAACTAGAGAAGCTTAATGAATCAGTCAAGTTGCTCATTAGAAAATCAAAACCACAAAAGAAATCCTTATAACATTCTCAGTATTTAGATAAAACACTAGTAGATGCTAGAAATTATATACTTCCCATTCCTCATAGGTCAAGGCACAAGGACCACTGCCACAGCTATGACAATTTTATGACTTAGAGCCATACACTTCATGACAGGCAGATGCAGTGAGGACTAAGGATTGAAGGATGCTCTTGCAGGCATTAGTCTTGCAAATGAACCAAAGGACAGAAAAATGTTTTCTTTTATCATTGTTCAGCACCTTACTCCAGAAAGATTATTCTAAGTGCCACTGTCACAAAAATACTTAATACAGAATATGCCTCTTTCAGGACTTTGAATTTAGTTTATTGCTCTGAAACTCTGTAAGTACATCTCTACACACATTCAGTATACGGTTATTCATTCTTGTGGAATTTCTTCTCTCATTTCCCCCTGTTACCTCATAGTCCAGTAAATGTTTGTTCTGAAATTAACTATCCTCCTGGATGATGATCTCAGCAACAAAACTTGATCTGAGAAATAAAATTTAATTAATTCCATGCTCCTTATAAACTAGAAGGAAAGTTGGAATCACTCTTTTCAGACCTACTTTTAAAAGCTGATTATTTCCTTCTTATTAATACATGTATTATATATATAATACGTGTACCATATCATATATTATTATTAAGAATCTCTGATTATTTATTTATCTTAGAATTATCAGAAAATTAAATCTAGGTCTAAAAGTTTGATTAACAGCTTGAGACATATTTCAGACCTCAGCTTAATATCCAGATTTTCAAGGGGTAGAAGAGGGGTTTTTCACACACAAGGATTTTTTTTTAGACTACATCACTAAATAACAGGCAAAAAAATAAATGAAAATAAAAGTTTTAGCAGAAATTTCCTCCAAGGTTAATTAATTTCTTAATTGTTGTATATGATGCTACTATTCTTTCTGGTATCTATCAGTAACATAGGTATCAATATGTTCAAGATTATGATACCTAAACTTAGGCACTGAAATATAAGTACTCAGTTCGGTTAACTAAAAAATAGAATCCTTAAGGTTTGAAAATATCTCCAAGATCAAGTCCACCCTTTGACTGATCACCACCTTGTGCACTAAACCATAGCACTAAGTGTCATGTCCAGTCCTTTTCCCAAACACCTCCACGGATGGTGATTCCTCACTGGGCAGCCCATTCCAATGCTTAACCACGCTTTCCATGCACAAATTTTTCCTGATGTCCAACCTGAACCTCCCCTGGAGCAGCTAGAGGCTCTGTCTTCTCATTCTGTCACAAGTTGCCTGTGAGAAGAGGCCAACCCCCACCAGGGCACAACCTCCTGTCAGGCAGTTGTCAAGAGTGATAAGGTCTCCCCTGAACCTCCTCTTCTCCAGATTAAACACCTCCAACTCCCTCCTCATACCTCATGAGCTGCTCCTCATACCACTTGTGCTCCAGACCCTCCACCAGTTTCATTGCCCATCACACCAATATCCTTCCTGTTGTGAGGGGCCCAGAACTGGACACAGACCTCAAGGTGCAGCTTCACCAGTGCTGAGTACAGAGGGAACCATGATGTCTGCCACGTTATTGATCTGGTACATTGCTGTAAACTCCATCCAAGTATCTTAAATATTTTGACACATTTAAAATGTTCACTACAAATAGTTAAAACGCTACCTTTAAGGCAAGTTATTCAACTCAACCAACTCGCTGTGATTTGAAGTACAGTTTAGTTGATCCAAAGTAGACACCCATTTTAAAGCAAGCAGAATCACTCTCTAGGTCTATTCATAAGCAACAGGATTCAAGTGCCCAAACATAACCATTTAGAGCCATCTGAGATGCCCAAGAGAAGAGATTAACAGATGTGATGCAAGTCATTTTGCATCTGAATCAGATAGGGTTCTGATCTAGCACTTGGAGGAGCATAAGATGCTCTAGAGAGCTTTAAATTATGTTATGCACCTGAGCCCTATCCTGGGTCTCACTTGACTATGAAGCTAAAGCACCTACCTCTCATGTAGACAATTGCAATTGGACACCTATTTTAGGTGTCAATCTCAAGCTGAATCCTGCCTTTAATGACCTTTTTGGTAGGCTATGACCAAATTTCCAACACCTAAAACCAAGCAACACTGGACTCTTCTTTAATATTCACAAAGCAGCAACAAGGTGGCATCCAAAGCATTTTACTCTTTGCAGAACACTCAAGTCTCTAAAGAAGGAATTTCTTTTATCATTTAAAAAAGATACTGTCATTTCAAATGTAGCTTTGCAAAGATTCATTATCTGACAACAAAATAAATGACAATTAAAGGTTTATTTACTTTTAATCTTGTGTAGCTTGTCGTTTAAGGGGGGTTTTGAAAGAGAGAGGGTGATGCCTAAAAGGGTGTTCTTTTCAGATTCTGTATGCTGGCTCAGGAATTTTATTTGATGATGCACCATTACTACTGTTCTCCAGATAGCAGGGGGTTTAATACATTTTTGAGCAGAGGCTTCAAGATTAAAAAGAATAACTTCAAAAAATAAAATTACTACCATACGTTTGAACAAGCAAGGAAACATAATACTATGAGACCTATGAGACTGCTATGTCTAGCTGTATCATTCCAAGTCACAAAATTTAATTGCTGGAAAAAGATATTCAAGCCAATCAAGTAACACAAGGGGATGGTAAAACACAATTGTAGCTGTTACCCAGCTTCTGGATTTGATAATATTAGAGAAAAGGTAAATTCCAACTACAAGTTTTATTAGTGCTGAAAATGCAGAAATGTGGCTCCACCTTCACTTTTTCAGTCAAAATCAGCCACCCAAAGAGCTTTTAATACATGAGATTCTCAGAGTGAACTTCAGAGTATCTGCAATGGTTATGTGAACGGTTCGACTCTCTTTTCTCTGACAGATCTAGGCCATCCAAGCAGGTTTTAAACCTCCTTCATCACCTCTGAGACTGAAAGTAAAAAGGAGATGATTCAGTACCCTGTCTGAAAGCTTTACAGTATTGTAGGCTAGCAGATAAACTGAACACATGAAGCTAACCATGAAGGGATATGATGCTATTTTAATAATCAGTTTTAATGATTGTAGTGTCTGTTGCTCAAGTCCTTTAGCTTTTTCTGAAAAAGCTACTGTGTTACACAGATCCTTGAGCAACTGCAGAAGTCAAACCAACCTGGGGTACCAAATGGTAGAGGTAAGCTGAAGAGTAAGGTAGAAAGAACAGACTGTATTTTAAAATCCATTTTATACTTGCTATATTTGATTCTTAATATTAAAAATAACTTTAGATTTAAAATGTTTCTGTCTGTTTTATTCAACCCTGACCACAAATCAGTTAGACTCACCAAGGAAGCCTTGTGCTGGAAATCAGTAGAATGGCGAAATGTTAGCTATGCTTAAAGACAGGAAAAAGACCAGAGGCCTGAAAACTCTCAGAGGTATGAGGAAGTGCCCTCAAATGCCAAAGGAATGGGAAAAATTAGACCTAGTTCAGGAACCATTACAAGCTCACTGCATATTAAACTTGCAAATTAAAACTCTCACAGAAAATTACTACTATAACTTATTATGCTGGCAAAAAGAAAAGCAAGGAGTTGTGCTCCTGTATTACACCACTATCTAATGTAATTGGCATTCATTCATTGGAGTGAGGGGTATTTAACTTAGAGACTGAATTTTTGCAGAAGAATGTATTTATACTTATATAGAAGTTCCTAATTATTAATATGCTGCTACTAATCAAAGACATTATTTAATTCAATATCAATTTTAAAAATAAAGAAAAAAAACTACCAAAAAAAAACTAGTAGAACAATACACTTGGTTTCACTTTTCAAAGGAAGTGTTTCTTGGGCAGAGGCCTAAAAGATTGTTTAAATTTTGAAAAGGAAGAACATGGACATTCTCCTGTTCCCCAATCATGGTTTTGTTTTCTTCAGTGCTAGAAAGCATTTACAATAGTTAAAAATGAAAAGGCCTTGCAAACCAGGCTTCCATAGAAAGTCAGAGGCAGACATGCTTTTCTACAATGCATGGTTAGACATTTCTGGGAAACACTAATAAAATGTCTTCCAAAAATATGAAAAGAGCATAAAATAAAAATAGAACAGAAGGCAGAGGCCAGGCACAGTTTTTTTCCTCCAAAGCGGAAACAACTATTCAATGCCTGGACAAATTAGCATGATATAAGTCCTCCTGTAACAGTGCTATGTGAAACACTGTCTGCCACTGATCAACTGAAAGAATATGACAAAGCATTCATCAAAGTACAAAGTACTTTCTTACATTCTCATTTCTTTCTTTTGTTAGATTCTAGTCCCACTTGTTCTGTGACTCCAGCCATTACTGAAGTACCTTAACAAAGAAACTTCTCCTTCACAAAAGAGATCTAATGGATAAAAACAGAAAGTCTTTACCAAGATCAGACTCACTGGAAAACCTCAGCAACAGCTGATAAAAACAGAACAGAGAAATTGTTTGTCTACTATACTATTTCCTTTTCCAGTAGGGTCCAATCATTTATTTCATGGACAATGAATTAAGTTCAAGAATTCTCCTGATTGGAGGGGAAAGGAGAAACTAAAGCCAACAATGACTTTCAGACAATAACTTCTACCAGAAAGAGTCGTATTCTGGGAACCAACATATCATTATATAGGGAGTTCCATCATCCATTTCCCTCTACCTCCAAAACTACCTGTAGTCCAATACATGAAAACATCACAGTAGGTCTGACTTTGACAAAGGCCAACTAAAAAAATATTAATTAGCCAACAAAAAACAACCCCAAAAATGGAAGAACAGGGACAGGTGTACTTTTAAATCTTTCCAGTGTCTGATCTCTATGATGATCATCACTGTGGGTCGGAACTCCATAGCCCACTGCTGAGCCAGGAATATATTGTACAAACAGCAAAACTATGTATGTTTATTTCATGGTTTCTGTTGATAATGTAGACTGATACACACTAATTTTCTACCTGTCACATAGCTATTCATATACAATCAGTGCATAATGTTTTAAGAATTGTTATACTTACAGGTATGTAAATGTCTTTTACATGCAAAGGCAAGTACCAGCTGTAAATAAAAAGAAGAATAAATATATCTGTGGAGGGACAATAACTCAAAGTCATAATGGCTTGGCCAGTAAATGGAAAAATGTTCTTTTCAGGTGTTTGATAGAAGTTATACAGATCTTCTGGTCAAGACCAGAATACACACAGAAATTAGAAGAACCAGACAGCTACAAATTGTCTCTCCAGGAAGGAGGCCATGAATTACCAACAATTGCTTAGGACACTAAAAGAAAGACACAGAGACTGAAATATGCAGCTCAGAACAGCTGTAGACACTGCATGTAATCATAGCTTCTTACTTTTTCCAGTAAACAGTAAAGTTTAGGTAGGATTTGGTACACACAGACTATTTTATCTCTTTGTTTAATGGGTAGGAAGTTTGGGAGAGTAAAAAAAATTACGCTTTAAAAATCTGACTTTGAATCACCTGAATCATTCACTAGTGAGAAATATTTTATTATTTCAGCTGACAGAACTAGGTCTGTCATGTTACTATGATGAGAAACCAGAAAAGATTGCAACTGAATTGAGGCAGTGCTGAACCAAAAAGTTCCAGAAAAACAAGGGGTGAAGTAAAGCTATCTGCTTGACTACTTACTCACACCTATGCTTAGCTCCTTACTCACACAGGAGGGCAGAGGTGCATAAGGTACAGGTAAATTGTGATCTTAGCGTACCCAAGGGAGAAGGGAATACACATTATACCCTTCAGCTACAAAGAAGACAAGGATTCTACATAATACTAAAACTTGTCAGCACATTTTTCAATAATATGTATCTTGCAATCATTTTGAATCTGCATTTAACATTTACTGATTCAGAAAATTTTCTCCCAGGAACATTTATGATATTGTTCCCACAAAGTAACTGTGAGAGTGAGGCATGAGCTCCGATATGCAACCAATGAAGGGAGTCTATTGGAGACTTAGTTTTACAGCTGGGATATTTCTACCAATTTCCATGGCAGAGTAATGGATAAGTTTTCCTTCTATTAATCATTTCTGTATTTTGCTAAAGTGGAACTCTAAGTAGCAGGAAAACAAATATATTAGAATTCATCTAAAGGTTATTAGGATTTACCCCAAGGTGATCCTTTGGCATGTACATTTAGTTAGTATCTATCAAGTAGATCTAATTAACCACAATGAAAAAGCAGGATTATATGGCCTGCACTAGTACGTATTATTAGATTTGTGTAAGGGAACCTGTGAGCCACAAAGGTTGAACTCCTTTATTACTGAGTCAGCTGCAATTTTTGCCAGCTTTTTATTAGAAAACCACTTAATTTGAAGAATTATCCTAACAAACTGCATGTTATCATTACCAAAAGAATACATGAGAATAACACACCAATTCAAAAATGTCCAAATCTGTGCAATACATATGGAATATTATTTGCATTTGTGCTCAACTTAAGTTTACTCAAAGCATTTTCTTGGGTGAAGAAAGTATAGAAACTCTTTTTTTTTTCATTTAGACAATGCAAAAACTAACTACTCAGCCACTCATGTATCTATTTTCATTTTGTGTTTTATTAAAATAGCATATGCAGTAGCCTTGTCTATGTTATTGATGACACCATGGCGGCTATTGGACAGATATAGTGGTGTCGAGGAGTTTCCAGATATAAATGAATTCTAATGAGATAATCCCTAGTGCATGGAGATGAAGGAATGCTATCTAAATAATGCCACTTCTGTTGCAGAATTGGCTTCAAATTAATTGTTTCTTTCTAAAGCTATAATTATCAGGAGGAATGCAGTTAGTCAGAAAAAAATGAAGTTTAAAAGTGCATAATGTCTAATAGCTCATTAAATAGAAAATACATTGTAAATTTGGGAATCAGAATGACTTGCAGCTAACTGTGAGATGATGGGTCATGCACATGAAAAGAGACTTTTTTGGCAGGAAAGCAATTTGGTAGTGCTGACTGCAGTCTGCATTTACTTGACATTCGGAAAGATCATATGACACCAATGCAGATGAGGTGAACAGTGAAGAGAAAAGGAAGGGCAAGGAGAGCTAGAGGAGAAAAAGTTAGGTTATGAGCAGCTGAGGTATGATGAGGAAGGGGAGAATATGAGTGTCATCATTGGGTGTTCAATTTTTAAAGTGGAAATTGGAACAAGGTGTCATTATAAAGAGACTTGGAGTATTCATGAAGCTATAGAGAGAGCTGGGTCAACATTTTTCTCACTGAGGGATTTTATGAAGAGTTCATTTGGTGAATAATTAGCAATTTTTAAATTTCTCTTCCAATGAAAAAACATAGTAACTGGTATGTATTCAGCATCTGTTTTAAAAGTTTACTTCATTTTTTAAAAGCACGGTGTGTATTTACTTGGTATCAAATATATCTTTATAAAAATGCAATGAAATAAAGCAACTCCAAAGAATATTTGAAACACTAAAGAATAATTAAGCCGTCAAAAAAACCCCAAACATAAAACATTATACCACAGCCTCAAAGCAAAAGAAGCTCAGAACAGGTGACTTAGGCTTAAACTTTCTCCTAGTACCTTTTCCATAAGCAGTGACCCCAACAACTACACAAGAGGACACAGACATGATCAGAATGGGAGAAGGCAGCTATACATTTGCATGTACACAAACAGGTGCATGCCACACCAGCCTGCACAAACGGGACGGCTAAAGCCACCTAAAACCTCACAGAGTCATCTAAAGGCCCAAAGTAATGTACAAAGAACTGCAAGTTGTGGGCTCAGAAACACAGGTGACGCACAAGCAGCATACAAGGGGAAGAAAGTTATCCAGAGTTACATCCTTTTATGTTGCTAGGTTTTGGGCACAAGCTGATCTATGCGGTAAAACAAAATCTGGAATAAAATCATCAAAATTACTTTTATCAGTGTACTGATTTTTGCTGGGATAAAGCTACCTTTCTTAATAGTAGCTCATAAGGCACTGTACTTCGGATTTGGGACCCTGAAGTGACAGGGGGCATGGATTAGGCCATAACACAGCACGTACACTCCTGAAGGGACTTTGGTCCAAGGATAAGGCCACACTGGAGCAGTGGAGCACGCTTCAGAGTGCCCATAGCTGTGGCTTAGTCCACATGGCAGCAGATACACCCCTGAAGAGGCTGTAGTCTATGGATAAACCCATGCTGCTGCAGTGGCAAGCAGAGAAGTTCACTGCCATGTAAAACCCTCCAGCCTGGTCCAAAGGAACCAGGCTGGAGATTGCAATAGTAGCACATTTAAATTGCTATAATGCATCATTTGAGTTGCATGTTAAAGTACTACAGCAAGAACCACCCACACCTGTTGAGGACAAGCCTTACAATAGCCAGTGCAAGTGCAACAGTGATCCAGCCTGAGAGGGCTTTGGTGCCCAGTAACTCCACAAAACAACCACTTCTCCTCTCCTGAGTGACCACCATAACAAACCGAATCCAAGTCAGGGACTAAATGAACTCGACGGACATTTTATGGACATTATACAGTTGTGGTCCATAGACTAAAGGAATAACACCCGCATATATCAGAAAGTGAGATGGGGAAGGGGGTGGTTAATGAGGGTGTATTGGACAATGTGGGACCTAAGCATGATGCAAATTATAAGAATAAGGGGTAGAGATTGTACTAAATTTGGGTGGGATAAAGTTAATTTTCTTCATAGTAGCTTTTAAGTTGCTGTGTTTTAGATTTGTGACCAAAACAGTGTTTGTAAGAGAGATGTGTTTAGTTACTGCTGAACTGTGCCTAAAGAGCATCAAGGCCTTTTTTCTGTTTCTCACATTGCTCCATCACTGAAAATATTGGAGGTGCAGCACTGCTGATCCCAAATAGCCAAAGAGATATTTCAGACCATATGGGGTAATGCCCAGCATATAAAGCTATAGGGAAGAAGCAGGAATAGGCACACTTTTGACAAGTCACCACTATGCATGATGGAGCTCTGCTTTTCTGGAGATAGCTGCACCCCTGCCTGCCATTGCAAAGTGGTGAATGAATTCCTTGTTTTGCTTTGCTTGTGCATGCAGCTTTTGCTTTACCTATTAAACTGTCTTTCCTTTAACTCACAAGTTTTCTCACTGTTACTGTTCAAATTCTCTTCCCTATCTCATTGAGGGAGAGTGAGAAAGTGGCTGAGTGGGGCTGAGCTGCCTACTTGGGTTAAACTAGAACAATCATAATTACAATGTTTATAAACAGAATAATAAAATCTCATTGACATAAAGGAAAAATTAATCTGCATTGGTGAAAAAACCTCCAACATTTCCTAAAGCAGAGCTCGACCAGGGTTCATGGCCACTTCTGTATTTGAACATCCATTGCACAAATACCATTGTAATGCCTTCATTATGAAGGTTTGGACACTTTGGCAGTAATGCATTTTAAATATTACCTTAATTCCATTGCAAGGTTTATCCCCCGTGAATCTAGACTGAACAGAAAAAAAGCAGTATCATAATAATGAGAAATGTCAGTGTACTGGCTGATAATAGCATATCTGAATTTATGGCATGTTATGTTAGCATATAAATACAATATTTCTTCTGTCTTGATTCCAGGAAGCCCATAAAATTGAACTCATCTCTCTGTATTTGCTGCTGTTACCAGATTTCAAGATAAAACTTCCCATCTTGTTTAATAATAGCTTATTTGTCACAATACATAGATTGAAATTTTTTTACACTAAATTCACACAGGTAACAAAGTCTGAAGAGAGAGTATACCACAGAGAGGGTATTCTTCTCTTGTGGTGATGCTGAAACAGATCCTTTTTTCTGCGTTTAGGCTCTAAACATCTAATTTCTTGTACAAACACCCCACCCTGATATACTTAGTCAGAAAGCTGTATATTACTTTGGTGCCAGACCAACAACATGATATTTGAAAATTTACATTATTGTAAGGATAGCCTCTAAAACTATAGTACAGAGTACTCGCATACCTGTAGAATCTTTCTGAAATTTACTTGCTGAAATTTACTTTACTTATTCTGAATATAATGGGATTGAAGCTTCATAAAAGGTGTAGGAGTAATAAACCACTGATATAAAGCTCAAGTCTTAAATTTATACCCAGAATAGAGACACAAACATAGTTGTCAAAACAGCACCCCTCCTACATGCCTTCAGTACAGATCACTCTAAGCAGTTAGCAATATTTATTCAGGCTCACTTCAGAAAAGACTTAAATCACATAATTAATTTGATTGGTCCCATTGAAGCCACACCAGCTGAAATGCCTCACATGATCAGACCTAAGTTTTGCCTCTCTGCAGCACAGCAGGCACACATGCTAATTTTTCCCAGTCATGACTTTTGGGACTTGCACACTTCTACAGTTCAAAACCAAGCTAAGACTACTAACTCATCTTAGATAAACCATGAGACAAGCTTCATATGGTACCCACTTTGACCCCTTACTGGAAAAGATCCAAATTTCAAACAGCTTACAACATACAAATACCACAGAAAGACATTAGCTTTCCTCAGAGCCATCAAGCCATTCTGTGTGACTTTGCAGTGTCATTAAATGTAATAACACAATAGCCCATGACAAATTGTGGTTGAACCTAGAACCTGAAAGGCCAAACAGATAAATGGGAATAAACACTGAAAGTCTCAGCTGAAAGGGGATCTAGAGTACCTAGTTTCAATGCAGTGCTCACAGCTCTCCCAAATGCAGTCACGAGACAGAAGGCAGCACCTATCCTAAGACTGCATGACTGCACATCAAAGGCCTTGGCACAGGTTCTCTCATACGTGCAGTTTCATGTGGTGAGGGAGAAGGCAGGGACAACCTGTAACCAGGAAGACTGTTCTGTATAAAGATGCTCATATGAGCAGGAAAATCCACTTGGTGACCCAAGGGCTGAACCATACCCGCCACCCCATCCGTGACACAACCTGTCAGACAGAGATGATGGGGAGCACTTGCTACATAACTAACTGGTTTGTGGCAAGATGGATCAGAGGCCACAGCCCTGCCTTATCAATATGTGATGCAGAAACTGCAGTGAGGGAGTAGAAGAAATCCAATATAAGAGTATCACTGCAAATGTGAGAGACTTGTCAGGTCTGTGCTCCTGTCTCTATAAGAGTTGGTGTGAGACTGCACGTTACTGACAGATTTATTTTAGAAATGTTTTATATCCTGCTTTTAAAAGTGAAAAATAAAGCAAAAGCAGTACACTAAGCAATTGCAGTTTGGTTCTAGTAAGTAAAATAAATATGCAGTACTGCAATACTGCCTCCTTGCATTTCAAGAAAGAAATTGCTTTATTGGACCACGACAGTGGTCCATCTAGTCCAGTACCTCATCTTCAAATACTGGACCTTACTATAGCATCAGAAGAAGCAACAAATAGTCCACAGAGAGAGAGGCCAGCATACAACCACGACTAAAAATGTAGCTATTTTAAAAGTGTTTGAATTTACTGAGTCATTTATTAATATTTTGCTATTTATACAACCAGCTAGGTTTGTTGAACTGTGATTGTCCATTATTTACGAATGAAGTTTGCCCATCTAAAGCACCTTTTGCAGCAATAGCCTTAATTTGTGATATAGGCATAGAAGATTACCAAACACTCAAGAGTCAAAAAAAGCTAAGTGTGCTTTCACCTGAGTGCTACCCTGTACTGTGGCCTTCCCCTTGGCATTGTTGAAGAGATGCTCACAGTTGAGGCAGCTGTATACAACACTGTCCTGGTGCCCAGAGACCTGTGTTCAAGTTTCATATTACAAGATCAGCAAGATGTGAAGCCAGACAACTAGAAAACGCAAGCTATTAACACGGTATGGATTAGGAGGTTTGATAAGCTTCAAAGATGAGGGGAAAAAAACCAATTTCCAACTTTTTACACATGCAATTATATAAGCAATTCTTCTATGCCACAAAACATATAGGAGCTTCCCCTATAAGATTTTACTTAAGGACTAAGGATCAAATCAAACAAAGTATTTTCCAGTGCGACTTCAAGCAAGAGCTACAGCTGCACTGCATTTTACAAATCACGGTACTGACATATCCAAACAGAGGAAAAAGCTAAGAAGGCTTTTTTTCAGCAACTTCATCCCATTTTATCTAACTAGTGTCATGCCATAACTAGCAGTTATGCTAACTACTATAATTAGTAAAGCACAAGGTCTTTCCTTCCTCTTTTCTATCTCCAAAGTGTTTTTCAAAACACATGACATAAAAGAAGCTATACGAAAATTCCTTGAATTGTCTACCTTAAAAATGTGACTGTTCTGCACTTGCAGTATGAAAAAGTACATTAGGTGGATATTATTATTTTGTCATCTCTTTTGATAAATAACTTACTACATATGGCAAACAAGAGTGGGTGGCTTGAGTATATCAAGAAGCAAAACATAAACCCCACTATCTTCCCATGTTCTACCAAGAGCAAAAGGAGACAGCTCTGTAACTGTCACAAGGAAAAATGAACAACATTACTGTTGATGTTTCCACATCCCTTCCTAGGTCTGGTGAGTGTTAAATATCTGAACTTTGTCATAGGGAGAAGTGTTTTGAAGTAAATATTAACAGCTTACAAACCAAATCACTGGGCCAAATTTCCTGTTGAAATAGCCCTAAGAGTGAGCTTGTGTTTATAAAAAGTATTTCAAATGTGAAGGTGTGTGCTTACAACAGATCGAGTGAAGCTGAGTATACCATGTAAATGTTTTCTCATGCTAAGGGGGAAAAAAAAAAAAAAGGGTGCAAGCAAAATCCTTTTAAAGTACACTCTTAATTTCAGTGATCTAAGGATAATGGAGCAAATACTCCAGATGGTTTAAAATGTCAGAGCTTCAGCTACTCCAAGGGAACAATGAAAGTGTACATCAGTTGGGGATACCTCTCATAATCCATAAAAATGGTCATGAACAGGGACAGGTCAATATTCAGTTCTGCTGGCATAGGACCCTTCTGTTACATTCATCCTAACACAACTTTTGCCTCAATGTCTTTAAAATTTAACATTTCAAAAGGCAAATGAAAAATTAATTTTCCAGTGAAAAGCTATTGCTACCTGAATTACTTGGACATGCAATAGAAAAATGATGAGAGAAAGACATTTAAATGAGATATTTAAATGCACACTGCAAATATGAGACTGAACATTAATTAATTAGATTTGTAGGGTCTTCCCTTGCTTTAGCCTCTGTATTACCGTGCAGCCTTTGTTTACTGCCATTTATCTTCTTTGTTTGATGACATTTGACTAATAAATACATTGATGAATTGCATCTCTAAATGCCATCCATACATCACAAAAATAGGATGTACTCAGTGCTTCTGGCACACTGATGCTAAAGGATTTTATTTGAACTTTCAGTACTTAACAAAGGAAATATTACTGCTCTACTGGATAAATTTCCTGATTTTTATTTTAATTTTCAGTGAACAAACAGCTGCAGAATAATTTGACTTAATGAAGCATTTCTAATAAAATCCTGCAGAAGATAAAAGAGGGGCATAGAATTGCTTGCTCACTGATAGTTGTATCATTCAAAATAATTCTTCAAGATGGTGATCACATTTCTCTGTAGATGAGTATTAGGTAATGTGATTTTCTGTCTTCCAAGTCAGTGATTTCCTTTAGTGAGATAACTAGTTAGCACTGTTGCATTACTTATTTATAGCAAGCAAAACATACAACATAATAAATGCAACATCTTTCTAGTACTTTATTTAGGCTTTACACTGGTTGGTAAGCAGCAACACAGACGGCAATAAATTTAGGTGTGAAGATGCTCAGATCTGAAAAACTTCATGGTTATATTCTGCTTACCAAAAACACAGTGCCTGTATTTGTAAAGATGTCCTTTATCAAGTCTGTCATCACGGTGATGAAATTATGAAACTTCTTGGCTGCTACATTTTTCTCTGCCACCACAATTCAGTGTAAAGTATTATTTGCTTTATGTAAATCTAGATAGGGCTCAATGAATCATCACTTTGCAACCTGCCAGTAAAACAATCTCCAATATCCATCTGTACACATATCTATTTACTTTCATTCAGAACAAGTTTTTCATGTGTTCCCCACCAGAATAATCAAGTGCACTAGAAGCATCTACACATAAAGTTGAGATCCCTCAGATCATAAGAGCCAGGTAAAAGGGTTACCCCATGTGTCCAGTATGATAAAAGATACTGCCAGATTAGTCATCATTCTCTGATTAAAACAGCAAGACAGAATCAAGATTTTATCTCAAAGTCACCCACTACCATCAGTGTTTCTAAAATTAACACCACATTTTTGAAAGACCTTTTATTTACAAAAAAATATGCAGAACCAGTGAATAGTAAACCTGATTTGCTGTGTCAACTAACTGAGCAACGCTTTCCACTGAAATTATGGCACTTAGTCAGTTTACATTTCTAAAAATAATAGTACTGGAAACTGGGACTATGTGAAACAAAACCCACATGGTTTTCAACACTGCCTCAGCAGTATCAGCTCTCTGAATTAAAATATTAATAATGAAATTTATATTAATTACTTTACTACTGTTAATTATACACTCGACAATTTAGGCATCAGTATGAGATGACAGCACAATTACTGTGAAAAAGTATAATGAAGCCTGTAACCTTTGCCACCTCTGATAAAAATACCTTAGTATGCTCTCTACCAACTTCAGCTAGGCTATACTCCTAACACCACTGAACTACTATATTTCTACTGTGTATCCAACACTACAGAAAAGAACCTTAATTTCTCAATTTGACTTAAATTAGCCCATAAAGTAGCTTTAAAGTGTTAAACATATAGTAGGCTAAATGCTAAAGTCTGAAACTAGTTGGTAAGACAGAGAAACCAGATAACAATTATCATTTAGTCAATAGTAATTTAAATGTATCCACTGTGGTGCGAAGACCCTACGACCCTGAATCCTTTATGGGACTTTCAGAGATAGGAGTTGAGTATGTTTATTATTTAAATTGACAGTTCTGCAGGAGTCAAAGCACGGTTTTTTAAATACTGAGCCAGTGTCTACTGGGGGGGAGGGGGTGGTAGGACTGATGTACTTTTGAAAAAAATACTGATAAGCTCCAAGCAAAAGCTGGAAAGAAAGAACTGTAACTACACATATAATTTAAAATGCTTTAAGCAATGATTTAACTCCTGGTAGGAATGAAACATAAGAGCCATGCATGGCAACTCCTAACAGGGCAGCACAAGCTCTTGCTCTTTATTCTTTGCGTTGACAACCTGATCCTACCGCTTCACAGGAGTAAAGGAGGTTATTTTAAAACTTCCTCTTGCTAAACGATGAATGAGATGGAATAAGGGAAAAGCCTTCTCACTGGCATACAGAACCTGCAACATACTCAGTGAGTAAATAAGCTCACTGAGATGCAAAGAAAGCAACGTGGACAGACAAGATATGTTTCACACTATATACCCACAACTTGGTGAGCACTACACACAGAAAGAAACGGAGCCATGAATCTTCCCTTCATAGCTTTTTTCTTCTCTTTAGAGGATGCATGAAGGGGCTCTACGCTCCTTCAGCCGCTCTCTGAAGGCAGCCGATAAAGCGTCCGGGCAGAGTAACCCCCAAGTGCCCGAAGGTCCTGCGAGTTAGCGGTCAACCTTTCCATAAAAGTTGAAAACCGTGTGGGTTCCCCTGCTCCCCCCGTCTCCCTCTCGGGTCTGTTGAACTGTTCTTTTGAATAAAATCAAAGAAAATTAAAAGGGGAAACAAAAGCCTCGAGGATCGCCCGGCGAAAGGTTGTAGCCGGCTGCTCTCCAGGTGCCCAGCAGAAGGGCGGCAAAGCAGCTCCTCTTCACAGCCGGCTTCGTCCAACTTCAGAGCAGCGAGAGGGATGCAGCCCGCAGCAACCGCCCGCACACCTCCTGCCCGGCCCCGCCGCAGCAGCTTGCGCCCGCCGCGAGGGGAATCTCCCGGCGGCCCCACCAGTGCTCAGACAGACACACAGACAGACACACGACCCTGGAGCGCTCCGCTCACCTACCTGCAGTCCCGATTCTTGCTAGAAATGCCTAGCGATCGGCCGCCTCCCGTCCGGGGGGAGCTCCAGCCTTACCGCCCGGGCATCGCCGGCACACGCCCCGCCAGCGCTCGGGGGCATGGAGCGGCGCCGTGCCGTGCTCCGCTCCGCTCCCCTCGGCTCGGCCGGGCTGGGGCAGCAGCCGTCCGCGGGGCGCGGCGCTGTTCCCCTGCCTCTCTGGGAATACACCAGGAATCCAGCTAAGAGATGCTGGAGGAAGGATGAAGTAATTGGGAATAGAAGGAAGACTTGAAGTGTTTCTCGTGCTCGATTTCAGAGTATTTTAAAAAAGAATAATAAAAAAAAAATTAAAAGAGGACCAAGTATGGTTGCGCTATTGGAAAAGCGGAGATGGGGAAGTCCTGCAGCCCAGTGCGGCTCCGGCCTCTACGCCAGCTGCGAGTGGTCCCGAGTCAGCCCCGCCGGCAAAGGAAGGAGGAGAAGCCAGCGCGTCCTGCAGCAGTCCCTCCGTTAGAGCATCTCTGATTGGTGTGCCTTCCACACACAGCACGACTTCCCCCTCCTGCTGCCTCCTTCGCCCTCTTGGGAAAAGTAATTGGAGAGCGAGAGCTTCACCTTCAGCAGCAGCAGCCTCCCGCGCCCAGCCTGCGCGCACCGCACCGCGGAAGGGCGCGGAGACGCCCCGAGCGCCCGGACACACAGAGGCAGCTCCAAGCGCGCCCTCCGCGGCGGGGGGGAGGGAGGAGATGGAGAGAAGTGGGAAGAGCGAAAGCCGCCTTTCTCCTCCCCCGTATTTATCCGGCCACTCGTGGCTCTCCTCCCCAGCCCTTACGAGGGAGCAGGTCCCGGCGGCCGCCGCTGTCTAAGCAAGGAGCGGGGCGGAGTGGGGCTCAGCCGGCAGCGCCCGCGGCCCGCGCACGCCGGGGCTGGGCCGCCTCCCTGCCCATGCCCGCTCCGCAGCGCAGCTCTCCCTTCTCTGCTCTCCCCTCCGAGCGCCGGGGCGGGGGTGCCAAGTTTACGCACAGGCGCACGTGGCCGGGGAGATCCCCGCGGATCCCCGGCGGCCCCGCCGCCGCTACCCCGGGACCCCTCCGCCCCTGCAGCGGGAGGCTGGGGCGCTGGGCGGGTACGGAGCCGCGGGGCTGCGCGGGGCAGAACGGGGCGGGAAGGGGGGGCCGTGGCAGCAGGGGCAGGAGGGACGCGGCGGCGCCGGCGGCAGCCAAAAACTGGACTGTGTCTCCCTCCAGAGGGAGAAGGGAGTGACGCACGGCAGCTCCGGCAGCGGGAGAGCCGCGGACTCGGCCGGGTTCCACTTCCCTGGGCGGTGGGATGGGGAGCTTGGTCCGTGTAGCTGCTCTCGAGAGGTAGTGAGGAAAGGTAGTACGGGTCAGGTCCTGAAGGCCTCTTGTTTCTCTTAAGACAGTTTTAAAGACGGGTGGCGGATCGCAGTCGTCTGCCACGACTATCGATTAACAGAGGGAAATGTTGCTGAGTGAGGCTAAGTAAAAGCAGAGCTTTCTCATTTATTTTGCTGTGTTTTGTGCCGTTCAAAAGGTGGTGCAGAGAAGTGGAGGGGAAAGAGCCAAAGAAGGTGAGAAAGAACCCTTATTTGTCACAGTAATATCAAACAGAGTAAAATTCTCTGTTTGTCCTATAATTCTGGTCCACTCCTATTAAGATTAAGTGGGGATGAATGCATGCAGCATTGAGAAGTACTGATCATCTGTTGGTTTGGTGTTTTTTAATTCCACAAGCTAGTATAATGGCCAGTTTTCAGAAAAGAAATTTTGTTGAGTCCTTAACTGTTATTACATCTTACATGATGTTCATTATCAGTTCTCTCAGAAACAGAAAAGTGAAACAGTTCTCTTGTTATTATTGTTTATGCTAGAGTTTTTCCATGTAGGTAACCATCTGTAGAATGTTTGAATTTTTTTCTTTTTCAAAGCAGATATAGACCTAAAGGTCCATGCAGTCAAAAAAAAAAAAAAAAAAAAAAAAAACAACAACAAAATGAAGGCTTCTTTTTGATTACCCTGCACACAGTGATGTAGCTGTAGGATGAAATACAAAGATGCTGGTATCGAAAGGGCAAGTTAAAATTACTCTGGTATGTGACTGTCACAAGCACTGTTGCAGAAAGCACTGCAGTACACATCCATGCCTGGATGCTGACTGCAGCCAAATTAAAAGGCTGCTGGTTGTAAAGACGTATATGGTCTGGTCTCATTAATTGGAAGCTGATACAATAACTCCAGGTTTCCCCAGTTGGTAACCGTGATTCCAGATTTGCAGAACGCTGAGAAATAATTCAGAGGGAACTGAAAAAACCAATGATTGTGCTGCTATCAGCACCAAAATTTCAAGGCGAGAGACAGATCCAGACTAAAGTGGATCCACAAGGCTTGCATGCTCCTGCCCCACCAATTCAAAATGATCAGGGATCCTGAATACATTGTGGAAAAGATAATCTTTCCAGCTCCCTGCCTCAGTGTAGGACCACAAGTATTGCTACTGGAGTAAAAACAGTGAAAGAACAGCAAAAATCCAACTAAAGCAACTAAAATGCAACTACAGCAGCTACTGCACTTTAGATGTGGCAAACATCTTGTTACTGTAGGAGCACATATGTCTATTTTATCTGCATGTATCATTACACTCAAGTTGACTGCATGTTGTAAGACCATAGGATACTTGATAGTTTCATGCTAGTGTCCTGCTGTTGCAGAAATCTGCTAAACACATCCGAAGACACAGAACTATTATCACACTTGTTTGTTAAAACAAACAAGTCCCATGTATACAACGGAAGAAAAAGTAGCAGACAAAACAGTAGGTAAGCTGACCTGTTTTGAAACTCGAGAATTTTGTCTGTGAAAATACTGAAAAATGTGGTTTTTGTTTATGTCATGATGCTGCTGCACATGTGCAGTTCCATATCTCTTTGCACAACATCTGAAAATCTGAACAAATATGTAGTACTCACATTCAGCTTGTGTGACACCATGCATATGAAAGCATGTCCTGAAAGACATGCTTTCAGAAAGCTTCTCTGCTTGCTTTCACAGTATGGTCAACACTCCTGGGAGGAACTGCAACGATCTGTTGCACCTATCCAGTGCAGCTGGTTTTACAGATGCTTACTTTGTAAGTCTGACTCATCTCCAAAGGTGCCTTTGTGCATGCTGCACGTGTACGATATGATAAATTTACCATTTTCTGGAAACACCAGATTGGCAGTCTTTGTCTTACACAGCCTGTATTTATATTCTTCTGACTGGAAAATCCCCAGCTGAATGCTGTGGCCTTACAACACAATACAGTTACAAACCATAATTACTACATGAATGTTCTCTCTTTATTCCTTCAGCTTGTTTAATTTTTGAGTTAGTGTCACCATTTCTCACTTTTCATCAATTTGTAGGGCTCTTCCACATGCTAAAAGACAAGCATAAAACATGAAAATGGGCATTGGCAACAAGTATAATATTTGGAACAACCTCAGCATTTCCATTTCAAGGTGAACAGCACAGTATGAAAATCAGGAAAGTAAAAACTTGTTTTGACTAGTTACATGTGGATATGGTGTGTATATCTTTTAAACACTAATTTTACTCAGAAGCATGCATCTTCTGAGCTGCTAAATAGAAAAAAAAAGAAAATTTATATTTTGGTAACCACATGCAGATTTACTCTCTAAGAATTTACATCAATGTCAGTACCGTTCATTAATATCTACTAACAATTTTGTTCCTTTATCTTTCTGAAGAGACTCCTCCCCTCCCACCACTCACCATGCTACTAATCTAAACTAACTAAAAGTACCAGTTTTGGCACTGTTTTTCATTTTAGCAGTTAGGTTCTTCGTTTCTCATTTTGTACCTAAAGATTTTGGTTGGGTTTTCCAGCTATCTTAATATTGAACTTTACATACTAAAATAAGCAGCAGCTCAGACCACAGCTCTCACCAGAAATACCTCAATGTAAGGAGACATAGTGACTTAGAGCCTGATGTACAGCAGCATCCTACAGCATTCCTTTATTGCCATCCCCTAAAGCTGGGGGAGAGGAAGCAAGGATCTCAGATGTCAGCTGCTGTAAACTATTTGTGGTTATCATCCTGACACTGTGTGAGCTGAGACAGTCCAACAGTGCCTAAAAGTCCCCTTTACAATGTGTATAACAGATACACGGCCATACAATCATGTTTTTATCACAGGGGAGAATCTGATCCACCAGATTTCAGTTCTTTAAAAGCTCTGGTACATTCCAGATGTTCATATACAAAAATAAAAGTAATTGACTCCTGAAAAGCTGATGGAAATGAAAAGGCAATGGAGCAAAGTTGTTCTGGGGTTCTTTAATAAGTCTCCCACAGGCATTTACTAAAATCGTGCTGGTTATTGCATTTTGAAGGAAAAAGGGTTTTTAACTAGCATGCTGGAATCATCATTGATCTTTCAAAGCTTCCACATAAAATGGAAAAACTGGCTGCAAAAAAATAATAGAACTAACCAGTCACTCTTTTCTACAACACATAAGTTATACATATAAACACCATAGTTTGGGGATTTTTACCATTTAAAACCATTCTCCTAAGATAAAAATCACATGTATGTTTATGCATGCTAACATAAATGCTGCTTACAGAGTAATGACATCTTCCAGGGTGGGGAAAAACAAAAACAATAACAACAACAACAACAACGAAGAAAAAGGAAAAAAACAACCCACAGATAAGTGTATATTCAATGTAATTTTGGGAGCAAGACTTTGTTGCTGTCATTCAAGAGGAGAGAAGGCTGGGAATCAGGGGGGGAAAATGGGTTTAAATGGATTTCTGGAAGACTGGTTGCGCTGAAGATCCAAATCCCAGTCATGCATGGGCTGACTTCAAAGTTAAATCAGGTTGCTCAGGGCTGTGTTGAGAAGTTTCAGATCCCTCCAAGGATAAAGATTCTACTTATCACTCTTTGTCCCTTTTCCAGCCTTTGACCTCCCTCAGTGGACAGGATTTCCTTCCTTACATCCAAACAAATTTCTCTGAATTTCTCTTTCTGCCTTTTGTGTCCATTGTCTCTCAACCCTTTGCTGTGTACTTCCAAGAAGCCTCTGGCTCCATTTTCCCTGTAACCATCCATACATAATTGAGGACAGCAGTGACTTGCGCCCTTTCCCTTCTTTAAAGGGCCTGAGCAAACAGAGCTATCAGTTTTCTCATATGTTATGCCTTCAGCACTACTAGGACACATGGCTGACCCATGTTCAACTTGTTCACCAGCATCTCCAGGCATTTTTCTGCAAGGATGATAATGCTAAGCTTCTACTGTTGTATGGTTATTCTGTCCCAGGTGCTGGACTTCCATTTGTCTTTGAACTTCATAAGATTTCTGCGAGCTCAATGCTCCAGCCTGTTTTGAACCTTCTGAGCAGCAGCCTTGCCTTCTAGTGTATTGACTGCTCCCTGCATTTTGGTATCACCTGCTGGGAGTGTTTGTCACTGTCATTCAGGTTGTTGGTGAGGACTGTTGGCAGTATCAGCTCTAGTACTGAACTTCCAGGGAAGTGACACTAGGGAGCAGCCACTGCTTTTTAGGCCTTGTAGTTCAATCAATTTCCATCTAATTTTTAAACCACCCATCCAGCCTAGGTCTGCCCAGTTTGGGTATAAAGATGTTGTGGTACGCCATGTCAAAAGCCTAACTAGTCAAGATAACACCCAATGCTCTTCCCTTCCCCAGACAGCCAGCCATTTCCTTGTAGAAGGCAATTATGTTAGTGAGGAAGAATTTGCCTCTAGTACATCCATATTGACTATTCCAAATTACCTTCTTGCCCTTCACATGTGCGTAAATTATTTCCAGGAGAATTTTCTCCATAATCTTCCTGCAGAATGACCTGTAGTTCCCCACATCCTCCTTCTTGACTTACTGAAATTGGACATATTTACCATTTTCCAATTATTTGGGACCTTCTCCTGTCACCATGACCATTTGCAGATGTTAGAGAGTGGTCTCATAATGACATCACCCCACTCCCTCAGGGTATTTGGATGCACCTGGTCCCACAGACTACTGCATCTTCACTTTGCTTAGATAGTCCCTATCAATCGTCTCCTATCAGGGGTGATATTTTACTCCCCCAGACTCACATAGAAACCCAGAGATGAATGCTGTTTGTCTGCTTTACCCCATGGAATATCATATGATCAGGTCTTATGCTATTTCATCAAAAGGAGTAAAATCCTCCAGACTGTGAGAACTGTAGCTATTTTGAAATATAAAGATGCTTCTTCTTCATACTTTGTAAAGCACCTAAGCTCCCTAAAGGGGAAAGATTTAAAAACCTGCACTCCTCATTTCTCATTTGTTACCACCTGACAAGTCACTACTGAGCTTTTTAGATCTTTTATATATCATCATAAGGCACCTTACTTTCTCTATGCATTTGAGCTCCTATGTGGTCAGGCATAGCTTCTGAATCTTACTCTGAGTGAAGCATATACAAAAAAGTTAGGTGTTGCAGCATTTCATGCCATGACTTCTACATTTCTTATTGAATCTAGACTGTAATCCCTGTGAAAAGCAGAAAAAAACAAACACCAGAAAAATTCAGACCAAAAGTAGAACAATACTTGGCCTCTTCACCTTTTGCATTTAGTCGTAAATTTTCTTTTTAACAAGTTAGTTACTTGGCTATATTACATATTTCATAAGTAACAGGTGTGAGCTTTATTATGCCAAGAGTCCATGGGCCAAATACTTGGGGTGCCTGCAGGGCTTTATTGCACAGCAAAGCTGTAAATGACAAGAATCTTAAGTGTAGTGCCATCTTCTTATTGGAGATAGAGCAAGTATCATTCACATGTTTGGGAAACGCCTCAAACTATTCCAGAAGACCATATCAGCCATTTATTCTTCTTTTTTCTTTAAAAAAACCAAGCAAGTATTCCTCTACCTGCATCCGTGGGACTTAAGCCGGAAATAGAAACAATCACTAAATCGGGCATCCAAAGAAAGAAAAACAAACAATGAAACAAAATCAGGACCTGTTTTCCTGTGTGGCAAAAAGCATCAGCTCTTGTAGTCATGCTCCAAAATGAATCAATGTTTTATCCTTGATTATAAGTATGTTTTGTTTCAGTTTTACATTAAAGGTTACATTATAGACAAAATAGGAAACAAAGCAGACCTTCTTACCTAATGAAAATTTTCATTCAATTCTAAAGTAAATAGAATTATTTCCAAAATTATGCATTGAATTATTTTCATGAATTATGTTTGCATAATTAAATTATATTAAAGGAGACCTTGTGAAAACAGGAGGTTAGGCAGACCAATAGTACTAAGTAGGTAAATAAGATCAATCTGATTTCACAGAACAAATCATCCTCATTTTTGTCTGAACCCTCTTTACCAAGGGCAACACGTGTTGGCAGACTTGTGAACTCATCTACAAGAAGGATTAGACTTCACAGTAGAGAGTCGTGGGGCCATTTATTATCTCATGATGCAGCATTTTCTAGTCTGTGCAGTGTTATTTTAAAACCAGGCATCACACTTTCTGGTAAAAAAGGTGCCAAAAATTATTAGCTCAGTAACTCAGTTCCTTCCAGGCTGGAGATAAACTAAGGCATTGTCAGATGTGTTGTCTGCTGAAAAACAAAAGGTCACCTGGATTATTTTTCCCCTGTTTAATAGTTACAAATCACTCTTTAAACACTATCATCCAAATTTCAGAAAGTAAGTTTAGTTAAAGATACAGTGCATTAAATAATTAAATAGAAATAAGTCGTTCTGTTCCCCAGTAGTTCTTTCTGATTTTAAGTCTTTCTTCCTCCAAGTTTTAAACACCTATATTTTAATAAAGAAAGGAATAATAAAATTGCACTCAGGCTTGTGTATGTGCATTAAAAAACATTACAAGATGGCCTAAAGGTTGTTGAAGACTTTGCATTTTATGATATTTTAATAGTAAGGCAAAAAGATGTATTTTGATATCATCTTTCTGCATACTGAGGACGGGCAAAAGTAGAGCTTTTCAAGAGTCAAAAGCAGAAGAAGTAGTATTATTTAGGATATTACCATATTGATTCCAAAACAGCCTTACCCTGAGGGGGGTAAGTGAGCAGTGGAGAACAGGATGGGACCAAAACACGAATAGAATTTGAGAATTTTTAAATGTTCTGAATTGCAGATTTCAAGATATTTCCAAATGCATGACCAAAAGGAAACACTTTTTTTTTTTTTTTTTTTTTGAGAGAAGAGAACTAAAGAGCATTTCAGCTTGGCTGAAGACAGCTATTAATGCAGCATGAAAAATATGATTCTGATTAATACAGAATCAAAAAAAATCCAGTCCATATATATAAAATATTACATTATCTATTTAGAGTGCTATACCTTGCAATGAGATTACAAACTTGGAGCTAATAGATTACATAGTTAATAATCTGAATATAAGTAATTTCTCTTGTGTAAATATGGCAGAAAATTACATATACTTAGAATTACAGCCACTTAGATCTTGGAATGTGGAGGGCTAGGAAGTCAGACTGACTGAGCTTTGCCTTCCATCTGAAGCCCTTCCTCCTTCATCACACACATGGTAGGAAAAGTTAAAGGATGTGTGCCTTTGAATTTTTCTGCTTTTATGGCTCTCATTGACTGATTCCTTTGAAGGTAGTAGTCGACAGCCTTTTCAGAGCTTGGACTGCATGAGGGCAGAGCACTGTGATGTCGTGGTGCTGCTCAGGCAGCTTCACATGTGCCTCTCTCCAGTGTTAGCATTAAGTCAACCCTCACCTGACCAAAGTGGAATTAGTTTCTTGTTACCCCTGCTAAACAGTCGCTTGTGGATGGACATAAATGACACCACCTGACTCCTGCACATGCATGCCCTGCCTGGCATTCATCATCCTGCCAAAACATTTGCGCTGACGGACTGACTGCCTCACTTCTGGCCAAGTTGCAGAACTCCACCACCTGCCAGATTGCCTGACATAGCAAGTCAGTTCAAATTTCCATTTCTTTCTCACCCACAGGACATGGTAAACATAGCATAACCATCTTGGCTTGATCTTGGATGTGTGTAGCTCTCATTTTCCAAAACCCAGCATAAATGTAATGTAAGGATGATAAACAGCAAGGAAGCTCCAGATCCTTGGGTATGTATCTTGTATGATAATGAGAATAATTTTCGTTCTGACCAGTGATTAATCATGTATAGTTTTCTTCTAAAAGGATATTTTAGGATCAGTCATTTCTATCTGCACTTGTGGCCCTGAAATTCAATACAAAAATTCAGAGCAAAATTAGCATTTTTACTGGTGGCTGGGGGACACAGACCCATAGTAGCTGCAGTGTCAGGCAGGTGTGCTGGGATTTGGCAACTGGAAGCAGGCTCGGTGTTTAGAGCTTGGTGTGGAAAATTTTGCTTTTCCAAGCAGTTGAGAAGTATCTCAGATGTCTCTGCTCAGATGTCTCTATGCAAAAAGGCATAGCCTGGGATGCAGAGAGATGCGTCAGCTAGCGTGATAAATCCACTCCATAAATCTTTGTTTTCCTCCCACTTTAAGCTTCAGGCCATATCTGTTGCTCCTGACAGCCACCAGAGCTACCTCCTTATCCACAAGTGCCCTGGTTTTCACTGCCATCAAGCACCCACAAATGTCAGAGAAGCCCACAGAGTTCTGGGGAAGGGATTTCTGAAAAATTCAGAGCAAGCATTGCAATGGAGAGGTTTTGCCAGCAGATGTCAGAAGGCAGAACGCAGATAAGACATCACCTCACCAAATCCTGAAAAATTACATTTCAGTCCTTTTATGCTTCCCCTGCCTGCCTTCTCCACTCCTTCTGGAACATATATGCATAACCATACAGAAAGAAAATCATTACGGGAACACTGGCATGGCGTTTTTTTGTTTTCATTGGAGCCTTACATAGATAAAAGGCAGAAGATCCAATACCCTGTTAAGATTCATGTGACATATGCAAGAAAAAGGGTTGTCTAAAGTTTAAAGTTGCTAAACAAGCTGAATAATAACAAGTTCTGTGAGCTCTGGAACTAATGAAGTCTCGTTTTTTATGGATTTTATTTCATGGTTTATTGAAGCTTTTCCTATGCTGGGAAACTTCAAATCTTTGCTTTTTTGTGTAATGGTGATCCCAGGGGACAGGTTTTCAGAGAGATGCTGAAACATCTCTCTGTGGTTTTTCTCTTTTCTTCCCAGGCATTCTTCCTTATTGAAATTGAATAAATTTAAGACTACTATCCGTGTCTCAAATTTTGTTGTGATCAGATTCCAAAATTCACAAGGCTTTTTGCTAGGAAACGTAGCAAAACAAAATGCAAGGACAGCTTAATCTACTACAGACTCAGATTAATGAGGCCATTTATTGCACAGTATAATTCTGCTAGAATTACTTAAACACCTGAAATTTAACTGGCAATTTAAATGTTCCATTAAGTATTCTGATGATTCCTCATTTTTCTATTAGATTATGAATTTATGAAATATACATAAGTGTGTCTGATTGACTATCAATCTTTGCTGTGAAACCCTGTTCCAATGACTGTATGTTAGTAGGCTACCTCTTCTCCTTTGTTTCTCCCTTCTTTCCAGGACAGAGGGTAGGTAGCATGAAATGCCATCTTGTACGTCAATGCCACATCCCTCCAGCACAACCACACAGGCATCATTGGTAAAAGTGAGAGAAGAGCAGATTTGCCTTCTACTGATGTCCTGTGAACTTCAGCTTCCAGTTGAAGTTGTTCTGAATTTCTACAACGATCTCAGCAAGAATGAGATTACATGCTCAGCACTTTTCTCTTAATGTAAGCTGGTGCTTATTCCAGCTCTTTTATGTATTTTTACTATGCCAAATTAATGAGCTTTGTTTTATTATTCTATCACATTTTTAAGCTTCGATTAGCCTAGTCTAGCTCTTAATATATACACAAAATTAGTTTTATTTTATTAGCTATTGTTTAAATTAATACCCTTAAATTAATACCTTTGTATTGTAAAGCTGTATTTTGTTGCATTATAATGTTACTTACCCTTCCTGACCTGAGATTATATGGCATCATAAAAATATAGCAACAGATTTTAAAAATTAAACAGAATTTTTATGAAGCATGAATAATAGTCAGCTGGGCTCATCTATGTTCATCTACAATGATGATCCCTTTTGAGCTGTTTTTACAGAAATGGGTCAATTCTGTGGAAACTTAGAATGCAGCTAAACAGACTTTGCCAGGCCTCTCCAGCAACTGTCCTGCTCCAGCATGCTTGTATTTAGATGCAGGGAAATGGAGTGGGAAGGACAGGGAGGTGTGGGGTAAATGGAGGCAACACTAGGGACTGGGGAATATGGCAGCTCTGACCCAAAGCTCTTTGAAACCACTTCTGCTTCATCATCACCTCAGAAAAAAAAAAGAAAAAGAAAAATAATTACAAGATGTTTTATGTATTTGTTCGAAGATCCTTGTAAATTCAAAAGGAAATAATTTAATTTTACAGGTTTGTCTGTCAATCAGTGATTCTTTTTAATACATTATAGATTGAAGGTCATTCCAAATATCAACAGTAAAATAATTTTGTCATGTCAGAACAAGGCATGAGTCTGACCATCCCCTGAAGTAGTTCAGGCTGTTTCTTTCAAGGGAAATCTTGAATCATCTATAGTATTTATATCAAACTCCAAAATAATAAAAAAGCACATCTATATTTCCATTGCTAATGTGACCTATTTTAAAAATTGTATTTATTCTAGTGTCAGCTAGCAAAACCAAAAAAAATGGAACACAGATTTTTGCAGTCTGAAGCAGAGAGCATAATATACTTTGACCTAAGCACAATGTATACTAGGGTTAAAGCTACAAAGTCAACACGGTAAAGAGATAAAACAGGTGCCTAAACACTCCTGTTGATATATACCAAGGAGTCTAGCGATACAGAAAAGCACATTCTCAGACACAGACTTTCTCATTTCCACCCCTTCTTCCTCCCCCTAAATCCTCAATCCTGTGCCTTGGATCTGCTTTCAGTCTGGATCCGCCATGTGCACTGCAGGAAATACCTGAGGCTTAGTTCTTCCTATGTGCACTGTGGCAATTAGAGTCCAAACCCCTGTGAAAAGGTGTCTTGCTCGTGCAGGAAGGAGAGACGGTTTTAAAGTTCATTTTCCCTAATGCACCAGCGAACCTGAACTCCAAACCCCCAACCATCACCAATTGTTGTACTTTCCACCAGCTGGAAGTGGAAACCACTTTCTTATCTGCTAATACAAGAGGTAGTTTGATCCCATTGCAGAAGGTGAAAAAGACTTTTGGTGCAAGAGGTTGCAGGATGACTGGATTGTGTGTATGTACCATAATTTGCCACTGTTTCTTCTCACTATACTGCTGCAGGCACCCAGCAAGGGACAACAATGACATTCATTTAAAAAGTGCACTTTTTCACTTACTCTGTGAAAAATTCTCTCATCACCAAAAGCTCCTGTAGCTTCTCCTGGAACTCCAGAGCAGCAACTCAAGAATTTTTTAATTTCTAAAACTTCTCTGTGTCTCAGATATTTTGATCAAAATATTTATTTCTCAATCAAAATGTTTTATATTTCCTTCTAAAGATGCACTGATACTATTTTGAAAGTCTTTTGCTTTACAAGATCATATGCATATATTTTCAAGTTACAATAAGTCTAACCAGATTCCATAGTAACAGTAATGTTTTATTCTAAAGGAGGTTTGGAAAAGGAAAGCAGAAACTACATCTCTAAGGTGTACAGTATTAAAATATACCTTTATGTAATTCTGCATGCCATGTATGAAAAATAATATACCTTGAGTGAGATATTTCCTTAATGGTTGTCATTCATGCATGTACATGTTTGTGCATGTAAAATGTGATGTTGTTCTAACGCATTTGGTATGTTGCTGCATGTTCTGTTGGATTCCAGTGATACTTAGTTAATGACTTGAATGTGAGTTTATTCATACTTGAGATAGCCAAACAGTAAAAATATGCTGAAACAAGTTTACTTGTGCCAACATTTTGTTCTGCAACTTGTCTCTTGGCTGTATTAGGTCCTGCTATAAATCTCACCATTATCTCCTTCCACTTAAGCACCAATTATTTTTCTTGAATAGCAGTTTATTTTTAGCACACAATGTGCAAATCTTACAAAATCTAACTTCTACATTGTGTTTAGATTTCATACATCTCCAGCACCTAGTGCTTAAAGCCTACATTATGAATCATCCCTTTAAAACCATGGCTCTTGAATTACATTGTTGACATGCTTTGTGCACAATTAATGCACATAATTTTATCTCTTGCCTTCAAAACCAAACAGTTCATTTAGCAACCATGCAGGAGAAAATCTGGATCCATTCTAATGTGCAAATTAAACACAGGAATTGATAACAGTTTTGACATATCAGAAAACCATGGCTAAAACCATCACACCTTTGAAATTACTTTCTGTGTTTAAATTCCTAAAGTAAAAACATTTCTGAAGACACATACAAAGGCTAGCCAATTTGTAGCAATCTAAAATAGGAGGGGGGTTCTGTGCAGAAAAAAAGCTTTAAATTAAGGAAATGGGAAGTAATTTTATCTTGTGGAAAATGGGTAATTATTGCTTACATTAAGATCAGATCATAAAATAGCCTGTATTTCAGACATTCTTATTTCAAGTTCTAGGCCATTAGAATTTAACATATATTTCAGTGTATGTTAAATATATGATTAATCAATAGGAATACAATAACAATTAACAATTAACTACATTTTTAATATAAGACATCATTTTAATATTTCTATATAGCATGTTTAGCATATATTTATTTTAATTCTTTGCATAGTGTAATTAGAACTCATTCCTCAAAAAGTTAAAAATAAAAAGGAATGTTCTCCAATATTTGAAAAAGTCAAGATTGGAGAAACTGGAAAACACTGGCTTCTCTTCCATTATTTTCCATAAATTAGGAATACTTCTGGGACAATCTTTGTTAATCTCACTGAACTTTTCTCTGTCATCATTCCCCTATATTTAGATCTACAATCTTTCTAACTTAACTTGCCCAAGGATGCCCGATACTAGATTTAGCAAGATGAAGGCAAGAAGGCAAAAGAAACATGAGCATGTAGCATTATACATATTTTAAAACTATCTGTTCCTTTTTCAACAGCCTTTTTCTCTCATTTGAAAGATAATTTTGATAATACTAGCTACTAAAAATGTAGAAAAAATGTAACAGTCGGATTAAATTGACTGAATAGAAAACCACGCATTTTTAAATGTTGGCTTTTTTATTATCCCAACAAAAGTGTGTTATTGCAATAATAGCTAATAATTTCAATTCCATCTAGCTGAAACAAGAGTTTAACATGGCTATGTTCAGCCTCTGTGAATGAGGCAGACCATGCACAGACTGGATTAGGAATATGATTCAAACCTGCAGTGCAGTCATAGTTTTATGTCTGGGACAGAAACGGGTATCTTAATTATGTGGTATTTCTCCACCTCTCAGTCTGTCAAATTTATCCTGCATTTTCTTTCTCCCTTTAAAAAAATGTATATTCTTATCTACTTCTGTCCATCATTCAACCCATGCTTTCTGGGGTTCCCCCAACTTTGTTAAGTACTGAATTTTTTGTTCCTGTATCTTCCCCTCTTATGTTTACCTTACAGAAGCTCTGCTTTGTCTTTTTAAACTTTAGTCTACAATTATTTCTGCATTCTTGGTTTTTTTACTGAACTGTTTCAAAGAGGCTTGCAATTCCATCACTATTTAAAAATTACCAACTTCCACACAGTAAAAAAAAAAGCATATGGAACAAAACCAGTAGTGGTGGCATTAGTAATTGACCTTTTGCTCCACTTTGAGTTCACAAAAACATATTTGACTGGTAAAATGAGCTCTACAAGGGTTTCCATCAGATTTCTCAAACAAAAGTGAAATTACTTATGTTTTCCTAACTTTATGCGTGAATATACAAAATACACTCATGGTATCCATTCTAACATGTCAAGCTCTGTGTCTGATGCAGCTCCAAACTGAAAATGAAATTCACACAGCTACCAGTGGCTGTAAGCTCACCACAGACCACTGAGGAAGGGAATCTGAAGCCCTCTGTTCCCCTTCCACAAATTCACAAATGCGGTGCAGGTGGTTGTCCTGGTTCCAGCCAGGACTGGGTTCATTTTGCAGTAGCTGGGATAGGGCATGGCCAGGACCTGGGGCTTATTTTGTGCCACCTCACATCCTTGCCAGTGGTGGGGGAAAGGGAGAAGGAGTACCTTCTGGCCAGCTAAGGGAGGCAGAGCGCATGGTGCTGGTTCCGAGCTGGAGGGAGTGGTTGGGGTGGTGTGGCTGTGGTCAGGTCGAGCTCTGAGGTGAGCAGTTTTGCGTGTGAATCACTCTCTCTCTTTTCTACACTTTTGTTATTAATATTGTTGCTGTTACTGTTCATTTTCATACTTCATTGCTGTTTCTGATAAATTGTTCTTACCTCAACCATGATCTTCACCTTTTGGGCTTCCAGTTCTCCTCTCCAGCCATGCTGCAGGAGGGATGGGGGAGTGGAAGGGAGAGCAAGCGAGCAGCATGTGGTTTGGAGAGTCTCAGTGGGAGCACTAAATTGGGAAGTACCACTCTTAAACCATGGCAGTGGTCTTCAAAGAAAATAAAAAGTAGTGAAGTGAATTACTCTGTATTACCTGTGAGTGAGACTTGCAGTTGTCTGTTATTTTTACAGAATTTATTGCGTACAGAAGTTTCCACTCCTGAGATGCAGAGCTTCTCATATCCCCAAAAAACAAGTCATATTTTAAGCTTCGTTAGCCAAGTCCACTAATTGACTTGAAAACAAGAACTGAGAGCTTAAAATTTATGTTGTATTGGGAATCAATAGAACCAGCAGTTTACCCAGTTTGTTATCTGCAGCCCACTTGCTGTGCTGCTACAGACTGTATTAATTGTATCCTTTTTTAGGACCAAGCTTTAGAACCACAAAAAACATGTTTATAAATATCCATCCATTAGCAATCAAGTCAGGCAAAGACAAAGGCCCACTGGTAGCTGGAGTGCCTACCACCCCAGCTAGCTTTAAAATATCCTGCATTCACTTACATCACAAGCAGTAAGATATAAATCTGTATTACAAATGCTTGGGTTTCCTTAGAGAAGGTAGGTCGTCATCACTATCTCCAGTGCTGTTTCTGTTTACCAGGCGGTTTAAAAGTCAAAGATCCTCAGGCACTCTCTTGGACAGAGGTACTTGGAAACAACTCCTTGCCAGCTGATAAAGCTTAAAAAAACACCCCAGATTTAACACTGACATGCATTTTCCAGGAATTTGTGTTAAGTTTCAGATACGATTCCATTATAAAAAACCACAATTGTTTCACGTGAAGCACTGGCAGTCCCAGAAAGAGTCTTACTCAAGTCTCTCCTTGGCAATTCTTAAAGCTCTGCTTCCAATGGCACATGGTATGCTTTGCTGTCTCTATTTGTAGCACCTAATACCTGTCTAGTATCCGTTTCTGTACCACAAATAGACTGAACTCAGGAACAGATCTTTCACTGAGTAACTGCAGTTATGCAACACAAAGCACAGAGGAATGGGTGGCTCCAGGTGACCCTTTTGGCAAAGTAAGCCATCGATGGTCCTGCTACAGACTGATGAAAAATTAAGCTGTTTTCCAGCATAGTGGATTGAGAAATATTTTCTCCCAAATTTCCATGAAAATACAGGTTCTGTATAAATTCAAGTTTGGCACAGGGATAACTGTCAGAGTGTAAAACACTATTCTTGTTTTTCAAGCCCTGGTGTGTGTGTGGTGGGAACTTGTCAAAGTTCTTTCTAAACTTGGAGATTCTAACCCAGAAATTTATTCCTGAAGTGGTTGGAAATCTTCTTATTGTCCAGTTCAGTTTTCTCTCATTAAATACAGCCATTAGATCCAGCTTTCCGTAACATTTATCTTTTACTTCCCAGCCCCTCCTCTTGAAATTTCATATTCCAGCTCTTAGAGAAGCCATGAACGTCATCACCAGTCGCTCTGAGCTCCTGGGAGTTCCTACATATTTGATATGATTTTCATATCCCCTTTCCAGACACAAACGTTTTTGCCTTTATTTCAACATCGTCATCCTCACTGATAATCCTGACAACTTACTTACTTAGCTTTGAACTACTGTGTCTGCATAGCAGCCTTACTTCCATTCTTTTTTGCAGTGTACCTAAGTAGCACTTTTTAGTGCTGTTTATAACAGCTACATGCTACTAAATTCTATGTGCTAATTAGCTAATAAAGCCTAATAGCTTATAATACATGACTGGCAGCCTAGGATACGTTCCTGGTGTTAAGTCACACAATGCAGCGGGCTGCAGTGACTTGGCAGGAGGAAGGGGGTAGGTATACAATTGCAGGCATTATATATACACCAGCTAGACCTACAAGAACAAACTCTTGTTTTCAAATGTTTGTAACCAGCACCCCAGCCCTAAATTCCTACAGCATTTTGATTTTTTGAAATCTCTATACAAACGTGAAGACAGAGAGAACCCAGAATCTAACGTAACACGTTACTTTTTTTTTTTTTTTTTTGTGAAATGCCAAGCAACAGGTTGCACTGTTTGTACAAGCTTTAAGTAAGGGCGGCTGAAACAAACACAACAAATTATCCGTTGCTTTCTGCAAAGGTCTGGAAAAGCTAATGCGAGTCACACAGACTACTTGAACCTGCAACGGTGTTTGCACAACAACACAGACCGTACCATCATATGAATTATGGTGATCCAAACTACTCATCTGGTAGCGAGGCATAAGGGATCTATCTAATTGTGCACGCACTTCAATTAAGGCAGAGAGGGAAATGTCGCCTGTGCGTCCCTACTGTGGGGGGGCGGGGATACAGGAGACGCAACACAGGAGACCTCCCGGCCGCGAGGGGGCGCTCTGCCGCCCCGGATCCGCCCCGCGGCCCCTGGGAAGGGCGGGGCCGAGGCCGCCCCCCGCAGGCGTCACTCCCAGCATGCAGCGCGGCGCGCTCCTACCCCTGCCGCCGCTGCCGCTGCCGGGCGGAGAAGATGGCGGAGGGAGGTGCAGCGGATCTGGAGACTCAGCGCACGGACGTCGCGGCGCTGCTCAAAACCGCCCTCCGCAAGGGCGACACCTGGTGAGGGAGGAGCGGGGGGGCTCGGGGGGACCGGCGCGGGCGGTGTTCCCCGCCTCCGGGGCCGCTTCGCTGCCGGAGGGACCGACCTCCTTCCTCTCGCCCCCCCCACCCGTTCCCGGGGGCGGCTCGACGTCCCTCCCGCTGTTGGGAAGGTGGAGGCGGGTGACAAGGGCAGGGAGGCAAGTGCTGTTCCCCCCGCTTCCCGCCGCTCGGTTCCCGCAGCTCCTGCCAGGCGGGGAGCGGCCGCCTGGGTGCGGCGGGGCCTCGGCCTGGCCCGAGCTGCGGGCGGGCGGCGGCGGAGGCACCGAGGTCAGCGCCCTGCGGGGGAGGGCAGCGAGGGAGCGACGCGGCTGCCGGGGCGCGGTGCCGGTTGGCAGCCCCGGATGGCGGGCCCGGAGCCCACAGGGGGCTTGTTTTGGTTGCGCGAGAAGTATTGAGGCGAGAGAGAAGAGCTCTGCTACCAGGCGTTTCTTCCATTATCCAAGCTGCAATGGCCCCGGGTTCACCTTCAAGTTGTCAGAAATTGTATCTGTACTCTGGCCTGGGTGCCCTGATGCCCGTCCGTGGTTGTGACAAGCCTTAAGTTTAAATTTTGTCGCGACTGCAGACGAGTTAGCTTCCTACGAAACAGTCCCTGAAGGTGCGAGTGGACCCTTACAATATCTTTTCAACAATGAACGTTTGAAAAATGTTTTTCTGATCAGTCATAAAATATTTCTTAGTATGCCATACAAATTGTCAACAGAATAATCCATGGTCAAAAAGAGTTAGGTTAAATAAGCACCTCTTTTTGGCGTGTGTTTGGTAGTTGAGATTCTATAGTTGTAGTCGTCTGAGGCTAGGAAATGGGACTATTTTTAGGAGAGGAAAAATAAGGAACTGACACTTTTTCCACCACTCAACCTCTTCATCTCTTCCTGTGTGAAACTGTCAGCCAAAGACAAAGGCTGAAGCATTAACTTACAGAAAATTAACTATGAATACACAGAAGTAGAACTAGCCCACCTCATTTCAGCTGTCATCACTCACTGTTCCAGTTCTATAAAAGACTATATTTAACGGTGTTGATACTGCAGCATGTGTCAGAAGCATACATTCTGATGCATTATTCAAATACTGCTGAGTATATGTTCAGTTTTGGCATACGAACAGACTGCTCTTGAAACTGGAAAAGTATAAGCAACTAGAAAAAGCAAGTAAATTCACATGGTAGTGTTGAGAATGACCAGCAGTAGTAAAAGTGTGCTCAGGCTTGATTTCTTTCAAGACTATTTTTCTTACAGTTCTGTTGGGTACTTCCCACGTACTAAAACAGTGTCTCCAGCCGCTAATATTGTTCAAAGTGATAGTACTTTTATGACAAACTGATAGCATGACTGAAACAGTAAGTTTACTGTGCTGTTACGTTTTTTAGTACATTAGATATTTTAATATAGAAGAATTAGCTATGAGGGAAAAGCTTTTAAATGTTCTGTGAAAATATATCTAGCTGTGACTGATGCTGATATTAATCAAGTGTTTTAAAACTGAATAAGCTACAGCAAAATTCCATTAAGTTTTACTCATGAACTGTTAAAAAAAGCTATATAAACATGTATACTTGTGCATCCGTAGTATCTGTAGTTAGACTGTGCAGCTATCTTCACAAATTAAGGGTACATTTAGTCCAAATGCTTTTTTTAGAGGTATTTTGTCAATAGCTTTTTGACATCATCAGAATAGCTTTTGGGACATCAGTAAGGAAAAAACAGTTAAAGTGCTGCAAGCGATGGTTCAGAATTGCGTTCATTCAGTAGTAAATATTGTTGCTAAAAAATCAGCAGTGCCATAGAAGCTTGTTCTGTTTGAGCTTTAACGCACTCAAATGCACTCCTTTTAAAAATGCTGGCTTCTACTGGAAGTCTTGTCCGTGTTCTTCAGAATTTAGAGTGGGGAGAACAATAAGCTACATAAGGAAAGTATAAAGCTTTGGGGGTTTTCTCTAAGGAAAAAAAAAAACAACTAAAGAGCAAGCAAAGAGGTAAATCTTAGAGCATCTATGAAGTGGCTGTTGGATTCCTTTATTAGTTCTTCATGTAGACTGCAGAGAGAAATAAATGAAATTGACTTGAAATGCAACATTTTTAGAGTTAGATATTGGAAAAAGAATTGCTAGAATTAAGAAACAATTGAATAGGCAGTTTAGTAAGCTGTAGAGTTTGTTCCATTAGTTATTTTTAAGGGTAGCTTGGGAGTAGTATGCGTGAAGCTGTATTGCTCCAATGGACAGACAAGGTTAGTGTCTTTTAACTGTTACCGCAGCAGGGACAAGATTTTGGGCTAGTTTGTCCCAGCATTCTCTTTTTTGTCTTCTTTGCATTCTTTATGGCCAGTTAATAAATTATTAAACTCTGAGAGATTGAGGATTCTTCCATCTCTCCATTTATCTTATTTTTCTAAACATACATTAAATATCAGATTTTTCCAAGAAAGAACTTCCTATGTTTATCAGTTCTTTTGAATAATGTTGTCTATTTTCATTAGTAAAGTTAGTATAAAAATGACACTTTTTTTCCACAAAACTTGAATTAATATAAGTTTTACTTCTTGCAGTATTGTCCAAAGGGTCTTCAGGTTTCATGATTGAAAGACCTAGACTTCTCTTTAGGAAGAGAAAAAAATGCTGCATTTCACTGTATGTCTCACAGTTTTAGCATCTGATATGATTATGTCTCAGTATTTTGAAATTCTGCTGGTGCTTGACAAGGGAGGAGAATTTATTGTCTGAGGAGATTTTACCCTCATTTAGAGCGACAGAAAATATTGCGACAGAAAAGCACACCATAATTTGCGTGACCAACTGGTCTTGATGATGTCATTTAATGTCTTTGTAGTTGCAGTGATATTCTTGAGAACCTTGCCAAGTTTTTCTGGTTTTACAGTGTCATGGAAATACAGTTTTCAATACTGAAAGTTATTGATCTTGGAGCAGTTACGTTATAGAGAGGAACACTGTCAGTTTTTATATGTGGCTTCTTGGGTGATTTCTCTGTAATTTCTTCCCAATATTAAGGTGCAATTTCTCGATTTTTACCTTTCAAACCACCTTCTTGCCCTGACTTCTTTGTTGTTTCTGTTCTTCTGTGGCTGTCTTAGTCAGAGATGTTGTCTCAGTAGCTCAAATAAGGCATTATGAATGCTTTGATACTCTTGGCTACCTCTTACAAGCATTGTCCCTCCATGGTCTAGGATATGAAACTACATTTTATACCTTTAGGTGTCACTTACCCATCAATGTTTTACTTATAGTGCATGATGGTGACTTAAAAATAGGCAACAGCTCAGCAGTCAGTTTTACCACTTTCTCTCCCTTTCTCCCAGAGTTTCCCTACTGTGCTTCTTTCATCTATTGCTTGCCATAACCATTTGTGAACAGATGAGAATATAGAAGTTCCTTGTATTTTTAAAAGCAGTAACTTGGATAGGAATTAGGCAGTTACAGTGGACAAAAACCACCACAAGGAGTTTATTTAGTGGCCGAGGGAACAAACACAATCATTAGATGTTTGAATAGGGAGTACTAAGTAGCAGTACAAATATGTACTGTATACAAAATATATTAGTGAAACCATTATACTATCCAGTTCTGGTGTCCACATCACAGAAGGTGTTCATTTAGAATGAGTACAGACATCTCAAAATCTATTAGGGAAGAAGAAGCCTGGTCTTCCAGAAAAGAGCTTGGAGAGCCTTTGTCTCTTTTGATAGAGTTTTGAGTCCTGTACTGAAATACTTACGTAAGAGGAAGATGTCTTCTAGGATAAGGATTTTTAGACAAGCAGATAAAGATTTAAGACACTATCTGTAAACTGAAGCTAGTCAGGTTTAGGCCAGAAGGAAGATGTTGATTTTCAGCCCTGTTAGCCAATGAATTTCGGTGCCAGTCATCACTTCCCAGAGTGATGAGATAGATTCTTAATCTCTTCTTGATTTTTAAGACTTGAAAATTAGTAAAACCACAGAAGTATAGTATTTTGAGTTTTCAGATGTGTCTGATGCACAGCACATCTGAAGTTCTGCTGAGTCTAGGTAGGGTACTGTTATTACCCATAGAGTACATTTCTAGAATGGTGAAAAAATACTCTTTTTTTTTTTTAAACCTGTGGGAAATTCATTGCCTTTTCAATTGTAATACTTTATCACTGAAGAGAGGAAGTAAAAATGAAGTGGGGTAAAAATCCTTCCCAGTGAGTGATCAGTAGATGTGAAAAGTTCAGCCTTAAAGGATTTTTCCTACAGAAGTGAATTTCCCCACTGAAAACATGCAAGCGTTTTAATTCCAGCTGCAATGAAAACTCATGAATCTTGATGAACAGACATCTGTAGCCCTGCTTAAAAACCTTGCAGTGCCTGTCATTGATGACAGCCTTGATGCTGAAATGCTTAGCTTTAATAGCATTTTACACTGCGGTGTTCACAGAATGTGCTGAGTTGGAAGGGACTCACAAAGATCATCAAGTCCAATTCTTAGCCCTGCACAGGACATCCCCAAGACTCATGCCATGTACCTTTTTCTCAGTATTGTCCTGAGAGTGTTTTCCACATTTGATCATTCATCATTGTGCTGTACAGGAACAGAATCCACAGAATCTGGATTGAATGTTAATGGAAGATTTTACTTGATTTCATTGAGGGCATGATGAGATGTTATGGACTTGCACCTCAATAATATTTGGAATGATATCCTAAATTGTTTTGATATCTTCATAAAATGAGAAACAAGGAACACTACATCAGTGTTCCAAGGTTAGATTAAGAGTTGGATGAGTTTTTCTTTCAAATGAGGTTTAAGTTGCTGATTTTGACTTTAAAACCTTGTGGTTGAAGTTTAGTGCTAGGTTTCTGTCAGTGCATAAGGAATGGTGTTGCATGTGACCAATGGTTTACAAAGATTTAAATTCTTCTAGGACAGTACTTACAATAGAAATCGAGTAGGTGCATTTTTCTTCTGTTAATTGATAAGGTGGGCTGAGAGCATGTTAAAATCATGCTTGTTCCAGGCTTTTGCCCAAAAATTGGAAGTCAAACATTGATTTGTTAGATTATTTTTTAATAAAAAGTCTTTACTTAAATGGGGAATTTCTAAGGGCATGCAAAACACTTACATGGTTGTTAATACAATGTTCACACTGAAATTTTAATGTAAAATTGCACTCCACTAAGTTTGGCTGAATTGTACTTTTTGGTTTGCCTCTTGGTGGAATGGATGAAAAGTGTGCTGCTGAGGCTACATCAGAACATTATGGAAGTGAAGCATGGTGAGCTGTAGTGAGGATTTGATTCGTTGATTTGAAATCTTGGTGCATTTTGTTGAATTAAACACTTATTTCTGAAAAGGAATCTGAAATACTTTGACAGATTTCTTAAAAATGGGAGGTAAACTATATTTTTTTTTTCTCTTTGACCCCTGGATTTTTTTCTTGTGGATTTAGCAATATTTTGAATAAAAAGATGGTATAGTTTGTGTGATAGAGTAGAATAATTATCACCATTTTGAACTTGAAGAACTTATTAATTCTGAAAGAAAATTTAATTTGTAGGCATCTATTAATTATGAATGTATTTGGTGAAGCAAATTTTGTCACCTTAAAGTAGAAATACACATAGAAACATGTTCTTGCCTTCTTGTTTTTATAGTTATAGTAGTGTGAGAACAAAAATCGGATGCTGTGCCTTTAAGCAGGAGTCCTAATTTGCTGTCAGCAACACAGTTGTTCCACTTTGTCCTCTGTATTGCTTAATCTGTACTCATGCACAGTGAGGAGGGTAAAAAAAAAATCCTCACCTGTCTCTCTGGACAATTTGCACAGTTTTACTGTTGGAAGTGAAATAGCTTCTATTCAGAAGATATGATGTCCCAGCAGTACACAGTGCAGGAATGAGTGTCTCTCTGTGAAATGCCTTTATTGCATATTAAAGTTTTCTGGTTTGATTCTGAATTCAAAGAGCTGATGTATCAGTCAGTATAAACAAATCTAGGTTACGTGTTGTTTAATTCTGTTTGTATTTAACAGTCAAAAGAATTCAATGTTTTTGACAGCAGTGGGAAATACCAAGATCTTAGTCATACTGTTCAGGGATTTTTCTGTCAACTTGGCTGTTGAGGTAAAGAATGAATGCTGTTGTACTTGTGTGATGTTGATATTATGTTAATTAGGTTTATTAAGTCAAAATACACAGTAAATCACAGGTGAACTTAAATTACATTAAAAAGTTACAAACCATGGGAGAATTTTAGAAATCAGGTAGTACATTTCCTGCTAGTACTTTCTTTTGTTCAGTGAACAGTGTCCATATGTGGTCACGCAGCTGCGGAAATTTAAAATTTCCATAAACTTATAATTTATTTTTTTTTAATTTGTTGAATATTTATTTTAAAAATGGAAATGTATTTACAAGTGTTGTAATAGCTTCATTTTTTTAAATACTTGTAAGTTAATGTACAAAGGCAGTAAGTAATCTGTTTTGGGCTGCCTTGAGTTTCTACAGTTGATCAGTTGGTCATATATAACGATATGGTCTATTCTGGTAAATTTAATTAAGTAACCCAGTTTTATTGGGTTTGCATGGCAGGGTGTCGGTAGCGAGGTTGCTACAGGGGTGACTTCTAGGAGAAACTGCCAGCAGCTTCCCCTGTGTCTTAGAGAGCCAATGCCGGCTGGCTCCAGATGGACTGACCACTGGCCAAGGCCAAATATCCCAAATTGAAAGGGACCCATAAGGATCATTGAATCCAACTTCCTGCTCTTTGCAGGACTACCTAAAGCTAAACCATATGGCTGAGAGTGTTGTCCAGATGATCCTTGAACTGACAGGCTTGGTGCTATGGCCAGTTCCTTAGCGAGGCTGTTCCAGTGACCAGCCACCATCTTGGGCTTTTCATGATGTCAAGTATGAACTTCCCCTGTTGCAGCTTCATTCCGTTTCGTCATGTTTTATTCCATTATCTGGCATTTCAGAGGTCTCTAGAGTATAAATTGTCCCTTGTATATAATAATCCACTTCAGACAGGCAAGAAACATTTTGCAGAAGAGAGCAGATATATCTTATGAAGCAATCTGAAGCTCTGCTCAGAAGTAAACACTGGGGAGTGAAGTAGGCCAGACTTGAGCTGAGAACTTGTTCACATATTCTATAGTTGTTGATTCTACTTGAGCAAAGGAAACTTTAAGTACACATAATATAACCAAGAAAAAACTCCTAAAACTAATTAAACTGTGCAAATACTTCCAATATATTAATACTGAAAATTCCATATTTGAGTAATTTTCAGCAAATAGTACTTGCATATTTTTGCTTACTTTTACGTCAAGGTTTGGGACTGTTCCAGTGTTTTATGTTATCAACTAGTTGGCTCTAAGTGACTTGGTTGTACTGTTTTCATCAAACAATTTGAGGTTACTGATTTATTTGAAATGTTTATAAATGTCAGGCATCTGCTGTTATAGAGTTAACCAGTTCATTTTGCTGTGCAGTTGACTTAATTTTTAAGGTTTGCTCCTCAAAGCAGAATATCTAGAAATTTGAGACTGTTCTCGTCTTTAATCGTTATTACAAATCCTCCAGGTTTGTTTTACCCTGGAAGATGGGTTGGTTATCCTGCTCTCTGACTTTACTAATGACATCTCAGAGAGCAAAATTTGTGTGAAATCTTGATTCCCTCAGATAACAAGCATTTCTTCATCATAATTTTAAAATCTCAGTCAGGTCCACAGTTCAAAAGACTACCGTAGCATTAGATCCATTTGGAACTCTTTCCTGCGTTAGGTAATAGTAACAAAAATAAAAGCAAAACATTGTACCAATATGTGTACATGTATTTGAGGTCTCTCTTTTACTAATGCATGGTATGCTATTTTTGTATCTGGGACAACACATATTACAGTGGAGCATATCTGGTCCAAGCTCAGGCCCCAAGTTTTTAACACTTTTTCCTTAAAAAGTGATCAAATACCTTTTAAGAACTGAGGGTTGAGCAGATGTAGTTCTGTTGACTTGAGCAATATATTTTCCTCTTAAATTACTGGCTGCTCCTCACAGGTAATACTTAGTTTTCAGGTGGTTGATTTTATCATGGATATTATAACATTGATGAAAAGATAAATTAAGTTGCCTTCTTATGGTTTACTTTCTTTTGTGCAGATGAGTAGTCTTGTTGATCTTGGTGAGAATGCTATATTGAATGTTTGTAGAATTAAAAGCTGTAAGTTATAAATCTCTGATTATTACTTTCTCCATTAATGCTAAAAAGTCTGGATTTTAGCTACAGAAGTGCTTTAGCAGGTCGATTGATTCCCCCTAAACTGAGCATGGTGTAATTGTGCTCCTTTTTTTTTTTTCCTCCCCTTTGCCTCTGTAATCTTTAATGTGGCATGTCCTTCTTGCATAAAATGAGGGTAGTGTATGGCATTTGAATGCAAATTTCTGTTTCCCCTAATCTGACTGGAGAAGTAGTGTTTCATCTCGTGATTAAAAGCAAGTTCTTGTAACGGGGTGTTGTGGCTTTGGCCAGGACAGAATTAATTTTTCCAGGATGAGGGGATGGAGCCTGAAGCCCAGCCTGTCCCCCAGGGTGAGCATTTTGCATGTAGGTTACCCTCTTTTTTACACTTCTGTTATTAATACTGTTGCTGTTACGGCGCATTTTTTTTATCTCATTGCTGTTTCCAGTAAATTGTTCTTATCTCAGCCCGTAATCTTTGCTTTTTCGGTCTCTCACTGGAGGGAGTGGGGGAAGGAGTACTAAATTGGGGAATACCATTCCTAAATCAGGACGAGGGGGAAGATTATGGCTATTGTGACTGTGTTCAATAATAACTCAAAATAGCTTTTCTCGCCTGTAGCAAATTTCTATTGAAGCAGAAGCACCAGAATGTCCATTAAAATGCCTAATATGTATAAAACAGATATGCATGTGCATGCACATGCATGCTTAAGCCTGTAATTTGCTGTAAGAATTCACATCTATAGTTAGTGTCTGCTAGCATTTTTCAAAATCTCTACATGCAAATTTTTTTTCTTGGCTAAATAAATTCAATAAACCTTTCTTTTCCATGTAATACATGTTACCTGAACTTTGTAGTAAAGGAACTTGACTGTGCTGTTTAGTTCTTATCACACTTACATACTTGCATGATTTATAAGTGGCCTTTCAGCTTTCTTTATATAAGAATATTAAGCTCTTATTTGAGCCTGTAAGTACAAATTCCTAAATGTAAAGGCAAGTGATGAACGATTTTTTGCACTTTGTGTTAGGAAATAGCAATGTTAAAACATTTCAGTTAGAAAGAACTCTAAAGAGATAATGCGCAGCAAATTTTGGTTGGTGGCAAAATTAATTGGATTTGGAAGAAGAAAGTTGATAAAATGTTGAAATAGCTTGGGGTCCACTGTTCCAGATTTTAAGTATTCAACATTACCTTTCTCACACTGTTAAATTTGTTTATCAAAAATTTGTATTAATCACTCTGTTACTGGTGTGCATTAAGACATTTAACAGAAAGCATTTGAAAAGTAATATAATTCTACAGAAGCAGTAATTTCTTAAGCGTTAATTAAAACAAAGGCAGTTTGCCTGTATGATAGTTTGCCTTCTGTGTAAAATTATAGCTTTCCTTCTTAAAATTCATAGTTCATTCAAATTTAGATCAAGAAAACAGAGGCTATGGCACAAGGCTAGCAGGTATGGTGGTGTCTGCATTCATAACCACACACAGTTGCAGCTGGGTGGCTGCAGCAGAAGGGAAAGGGGAGAATGCTGTTGGCCTTAAGTATATTCACAAGAATGAAAACTTAGTGTATAAAGCAAAAGACAAGGGCATGTCAGATTAATCAAATTCAGTTTCATCGTAAGGTGGTAGCAAAGGCTTTAGGACAAACCAGGCCAAAGATGAATACTTTTAGGAAGGAGAAATAATGCAGATGGTATCTGTTGTGGTTTGACCCTGGCCAGATGCCAGGGCCCCACAAATTAACATACCCACACCCAGGGCTTATGAGTTGAGATAAGGAAACCCAAGAGAAGATGCACTCAAATGGGCAAAACAGGACTACCCTGAGTTGCCAAGTGATGTAATTTATTGCTAATAGAGTCAGAGGAGTAAATGAGGAATAAAATAAACCCTTCAAGGCCACCGTTTCTCCACTCACCCCTCTCCCTCCTTCCCAGCAGCTGCATAAGGGAACAAGTCATGGCAGGGGTAGGTCAGTTCATCACCCAGATCTTCTTCCCCTGCCTGGGGAGAGGCTCTTTTCCTCTGCGTAGCCGTGGGTCTCAGTTGTGGCAGCCCACCCAACACTGCTGCATGTGATGCTGGTCCCCACACAGGCAAACAGTCTCCCCAAAACTGCTACGGCATGGGGTCCCTCTTCCACAGGGTACAGACCTCCGAGGCCAGGCCGTTTCCATCTTGGGAGCAAGGCTTCTTCTCTTTTCCGGACTTCTGCTGGACCACTCTCTCTGTCTCTCCCTCTCTCTCTCCCTCTCAGGCACCCACCCACTTCAGTGTGGGGCACTCAGTTCAGTCTCAGGGTGCAAGTCAAGGCCTGTTTCTCCACTAGGACTCCCTCTGGACCATGGCCTCCTCCAGGCATCCACTCGCTCCCGCATGGGCGAGTGGATCTCAGTATTTCCCGTGGGCCTCCATAGGCTGCAGGGGCACCCCCTTGGGCCTCACCACGGCCTGCAGAGGCTGCAGAGCTCCGGTGCCTGGAGCTTCCCCTCCCCCTCCTTCTCCACTGACCTTGGTCTCTCCATGTTGTTTTCCCTCACGTTCTCTCACCTACTCCTCTGGCTAAGGAAAAGTGCGTGCACCCATTGTTTTGATTTCTTCTTAAATATGTTCTCACAGAGGCGTAACCAACATCTCTAATTGTCCCAGCCTTGCCCAGCAGCATGTCCATCATCTCAGAGCTGGACATGGTGAAGGCTTCGAGAAGCTTCACATAGGAGCCATCTTTGTGGCCCCCCCCCCACTAGAAAAACCTGGGCCAAGCTAAACCACGACAGTATCTCAAAAAAATAGATAAAAACCTGAGTATCACTGAACAAATTCAGTATCTTGATCTTAAAGAAATTCTGGACAAAAAGGTATAAAATGTAGGTATTGCCAGACTTCGTAAAAACCAGACTGTGACAACAGTTTAACCTGGATAGAAATACTGTGGAGCTGAGAATAGAAATAGAATTGCTTTATATGGAAGTGTGATGTTGATAATTATTTGTAGGAGGAACATCTAGTCCTCCCTCAAAAGCAGAGTATTTACTCTGTGTGTTGATGTTGACTCAGAAGAAGAAAACACACTCTTCTGGTTCTTGACAAGGTATCAGTGTTCTGAAGTTTAAGTTGCATATGAATGTTATAAATAAAACTCCAGCAGGAGACAATTTTTACTAAAAGTTCTCTCTCATTTTTTCAAAGGGCTGTCTAATAATAGAGAGATCATTTGAATCTCCCAAATTTGAAAATCGAGAACAGGAATTAAAGGTGACAATCATTCATGCTAAAAAGGGAAATATTTTTTCAATGTGCCATTTTCCTGCCTCTCTTACATTGTATTGGCAGTCTTGCAAAACTGTTAGTGAGATCTCTAATTGACCACAGTTAAAGTCCTCACTGGTAGGAGATGCTGATAATGGTTGGCAGAACAGAGAAGAAAGCATTGTCATCTTGCAGAGCTGATGAATGCTGGTGCATTATCATGAATGAAATAGGAAGTGGTAGCATGCCAGTAATTAATATGTATGTCTTGTTCATTTTAAGGTATCTGGTGGATAGTCGCTGGTTCAAACAGTGGAAAAAATATGTTGGTTTTGACAGCTGGGACAAATACCAGATGGGAGATCAGAATGTGTACCCTGGGCCTATTGATAACTCTGGACTTCTCAAAGGTAACTGCTTCTGACTGTGTAATAAGCCGATAGTACATTAAGTGCAGAATTGTCAGAGATTGTTCATCTTTTGAAGCTGGCAGTGTAAATAAACCCCAGCATATATGAAGGTAAAAGTTTAGGTTTCTTTTCAGACCATGACAAGGGATCTGGAATAAATTTCCCTAATAAATCACGATTTTATAAATACAATTATTGGACTTCTTTGCAGTGGTAACAAAATATGTAAAAATGTACAAATTCCTGGTTTATAACGAGATATTGAGTTATCTTGAGAACTAAAAACTAGTCAAGTTGACAGAAAGGTAGCTTGAGTTCACTGTGATTTCCCTTTTTTTGGCGGTGTAGCCAAATTGGTTGATTTAAAGTAAGATTTTTAAGTTGAACTCTAAAACTTCCTTCTGTAAATGACTCCCAAGCTCTTACTTTAGTTCTGGAACAATTGAAGAAGTTGTATTAAGCTGTTCAGTGACTTAAGTTGCGGAAAATGATAGAGAATAATTTTCTATTTTCTTTACAGTCTTATAAGTATGTTAAACTCTGGCACTGCTATAATTACTCAGGTCTGACTCACTTGTGCTGAACTGTAGTCAAATATGAGAACACAAGTTTCAGAATACTTTCCCACATATTTTAATCTTTGTCAAATTCTGTATTTAATGTCCAGTATCAAAATGCCATTAAAGCTGTTAATATTTAATCTGCAAAATCTAACATAGAAAATTGAGCAGATAATTGGTTTTCTTCTTTGCAGTTACAGGTAATATAATAGTACTGCATATTTTACTGGCACATAGTAATACCAATTTTTACAAGTTCATGGGGTTTATGATGAACTCTTGATTTTCTTAATTCAAAATTTCTGTAATTAATCTCATTATTTTACAAGTTAAATGCTAAAGATGATTGTGTCTTTCATAAAACTTGTACTGTGTTGTACTGTCAGTGTGAATGAGTGTGTATATCTGACAGTGACCAGTGCCTTTGTAGAAGGTGCTGTATTGTCTTATACATCTGTATGTTCTCTTCCATCCAGTAACTTTAAATTCTTTTTTGCTCCAGGTAAGTGTTGTGTTTTCTTTTCTTTTCTGAAATGTGAGGATCTAGATCTTTTGTTCGTTCTTGTAGTAAATCTTGAAGTTAGGTGGGGATGTTCAGGTGGTACATCTCAGCTGACATCAGATGTAGCAACATCTTTTTATCCTCAGTGAGGTAGGTTTAGTGTGTTCTCTCTTCTGTGTCTTGCCTTTCAAAAAAAAAGTTATTTCTAGTTGTGTTAAACACTGTTAGTTGATCTGTACCATTTATAACTTAGTTTACATATATATTCAGATTACAAAGTTACAGTTGTTACAAAGCCTACTTTAGAGTTAGCTGTCCAGATTTGAAGCTATGTTAGCCATTTTCCTAAAAGCTCCTGAAAACCTGTATTCTATTATTTTGACACTAAGAGGGCCCCTTTCAAAATAAACAGCATCAGGGTTTGCGAACTTCGCTTTTTGCTCATTCATGGTTCTAAACTGTGGCTCCACACTGGTAATGATTCCATGCATCCAATTACCCTCTGACATCTGTTCCTGTGTAAAGGTAGTTTTAAGGGTGTTAGTGCCCAGCAAATAATAGCTTTCTCATTCACCCACTGCAAAGCAGCAATCCTCTGTACTAGATTTTCTACATAGCATAAACTGAACCTGAAAATGCTTGGATTTTAATCTTGTCTTTGGCACATAGTATGCTCTAGTCGCTCTCTTGCTGCTCTCCTTAAAAATGTGCATCTGATATAAAGAATGAAATAATCTAAAATGGGCATACTTTCTGAGATATTCTGCAGTGGAATGCAGTGATAAGGAAAACTGTAATGGAATTCATGAAAGACTGATTCCAGGAAACTGAAGCAGTGTATTGTGCTTATATTACTTAAATGCTTCTCCCCTTGTTTCCAGAACATTTGGATGAAGTGAGAGCAATGAAAAGTAACGGCAGAGATTTCAGTTTATCTCACTATGTGCAAAAAATGTCAAATGTGGTGGAATGCATGTGTCATCTTCAAAAGAAGAGATAGATACTCAAAGCAGGCACAAGGAAGTAGTTATTTAGAGTAGCTGATTGTTCATTATAGAAGACAATGTTGTATATGAAGGACTGAATTTCAGAGTCAGAGTACCTGTTTGATGGTTCTGAAAAAAATTATACTAGAAGAAATGCTGGTATTTTTAGAAGGAGAGAATAAAATCCAAATTACACCTTCTCACTATATCAGATGAGTGCAGAAATACTGTATGAATCTGGTATAGAGTTATGTGGACCTGAAGAAGTGCTTGTGGATTTCTCTCCACACTGTGCTTCCAGTTATAATGTGATACTCCCAGATGGAAAGAGAGCTGCCCTAAATGTCTGAGGCTCACAGTGGCTCTCATCTGAAATCACCTCTTACACCTAAAAGATAGCCACTAGTAATAAGGATTGAACCAAAGCTAAAAGCATCCTAGTTGCCTAAAGAGATTCTAAGTTGTATTTCTTGTAAGAGGCTGTACCATGCTACTTTTCGTAGTCTGACATGGGGTGAATAACTTCAAACTTTGTCTTGAATCTACAGTTAACTACTCATTCTCGTTTTCAGTTGTGGAAGTATCCATGATGTGGGAATATGTGTGAAGTGAGTGGGAGAAATGGTTTCTCTGAAAGCTAGGATGGTGTATGATAACAAACTAGGTGCTTACAATTGGCTGAGGATATGAAGTTGTCACTTGGGTTCCTGAGTGTAGGAACACCACCTGTAATAGGTGTGCTATTCATGAACTGGACAGTTTGCCTAAATCATTTCAGAAGACTCGCTCTGAACACCATAACACTGGTAATATCATTGTGACTCAGAAAATATTTCGTCTGCTGTTTATATGAAAAATGTTACATTAAAAAACCCACATACTGCATTACAGTATTCAAGTGAAAACAATCTTTCTCTTATAGATGGTGATTCTCAGTCTCTCAAGGAACATCTCATTGATGAGCTGGACTACATCCTTTTGCCAACTGAAGGCTGGAATAGGCTAGTTAGCTGGTACACACTGATGGAAGGTCAAGAGCCAATTGCACGCAAGGTACTCTTTAATTGCCTGCTGAGATGAATATGATTCAGATGTAGTCCTGCAAATATGCAGGAGTTGTACAGGAATTTATTAGTAGACCTGGCCTAAGTCCTGGCCTATGATAATCATACAGACAAGTCTTGCTATAGTTGCTTATTGATATCTAATTTTTATTCAGATTTTTGAGGCTTAAGTTTGTAATACTGAGAAAGGGGGATACAAAGGATATAATAGTTTCTTTTTCTGGAAGTAGGTCCTGTTTATAAGTAGCTCAAGAAGAATTTGGTTTAGAAGCTTGTAAGGCTATTAATGCGAATGAGTTGGTAATTAAATAACTCTAAACCTATATTGACTGTGTAAGTGAAAAGCCTAGCTCTAATAATGTTAACATTGGTGGAGTAGTTGGTAGTTCCTTTTCTGATAAACAATTTTCTGTGCTCAGGCGCTTGCTAAGGGAGTTACTTCTTTAAGCAAAAAGCTTACCTCAACACAGGTAGTAGTCCACAGTATGGTGGATAGTGTTGCCCTCCATCAGTATCAGATACTTTAAAAATTAACAACTTTAAATTTGTTTCTATTTGCTCCAGCACATAACTCCCTTATTATTAAGGTGATATGACATTTCACCAGTTTATTGATCATACAATCTTTTTTTGTTTGTGTTATTTCTTAAGATTTTGAGATTAGTGATTGCAATTGCATCCTTACTGGACTGAATTTATTAATTTTTAAAATACATTTTGGCATGTTTATCTTTTCTGTATTGACCACTGGGGTGTATTTTTCCAGTTACAGGGATATTTATTTTAATTCTTTCAAAATCGCTGAAAAAATATTAGGCTTAGAATCTAGTTTTATGATTTCTGGTGTAATACAACTTTTGTTTCTTTCTTATGACATGAGAATGGTCTAACTACATGCATGCTGGCTGCTTACTTGAAGTCCACACTTCAACTAAATGGTAGAGCTTTAGAAGAAATTTTGAGTCTTCAAAATTCATTTGGCCAGCAACAAGTTTCTTTGAAGGTTTTATAACATTTTCTTTAATACCATAAAATAGTTGTTTGGTTTTTGTTTTAAAGAGACATCCCTGGAATGTCTGTCTTTTTGTCTAGTTCTGTTAGAGCTGAAATCCATTGAAAGAACTCTCCTTCTTTAAAGATGTGTCTGTTATCAACTTGTTACTGTTTTTCCTGGTGATGGGTTTCAGCAAACTGCATACTCTTCCATCATCATGGTACAGTAAAAAGTTCTGTAATTTTTTCAGTTTGGGAGGAAGATAGGAGAGAGAAGAGAAATTAGAGTGACTTCCCTTCCACTTGGCAGTAACTAACTGGAAAAATACATGGAGTATAATGATAACTGGCATAACTTTGGCAGGTAAACTGGCATAACTTTATTTTCTGCCAATATGAACAGCAGTTATCCTCTGAGAAGCATATTCCAGTTCAGCATTTTTGTTTTGTGATGCTTTTGTCATTCATGATCATTTTTCCTGTCTGCTTTTATGGTTTATAAAGGTGGCTTTATACTTTTCTTTCATCACCTTTGTTACCTCAAGTATTTTTGAAATGTGGATCCAAATTTTAAATTGATAAAATGTTGTATTTGATCTACATCAAGTCATGTTAAGGCTACTTGTAATAGGTTGTACTACCACTACAGTGACAGTTTTTATTCTTAGAAATATCTTAGCCATACTGCACAGTTTTATTTACTGCCACAATTTTGTTTTGAATCTAGTAGCTGAAAACTACTAAGCTGCTCAAATTAAGATGCATTTTTATGTAAATGTCATGGTTGACAGTCATTAAAGCTAAGGCAAGGAATGAAATAATTCACTAATTTCTTCATTTTTTTCCTATGGCACATGCCATACAAGTTATATTTGTACAGCAGATAGCAGATCTCTCCTAGCAATTAGCTGGTGGCTTTTTTTTACCCGTATTTGTCAGATGTATCACATATCAAGCTGATGGTTATTTTTGGAGCAGTCTACATGACTAAGTGTACTGCAGTTACACTTTGGAAGATCAAAGGGAAAAACATTTAAGAGGTGACCCTGAATGTTTTTTTTCTATAATTTACTTTTATTTTTAAAAAAATCCTGTATATTTAACTATTTTGTAATACGTCTTAAAAAAAATGAACATATAGTAACTGTAATGAGTAGGTAAAATTTCAAATTAATGTATTCATTATCAGAATGTAAGTGGAACATTTGTAGGATTTGTTTAAGAATGTGATATCTAGATTTTATTAGTTTGTATGCTATTTTTGATAAGCACTCTTTAACTGTGATAACTAATTCTTGGTGTTCTGTGAAAGTAGTATACAATGAATGTATTTTGAAATAAAAATAGCTTGTGGCATTTTTTTATCTCTTTATCAAATATCTTTGGGTTAAGGTTGCATATTTGTGATTTCTACTGTAGTTAACACCTTGAAAGTCATGATGTTATACACAGGTAAGACATTCATCATCATGAAAAAAAAGTACTTTTTTGTTTACTGTATTTCTAAGAAGTTAAAGGAGAATTCTAGTTCTAATTTTTTGCATTTATTAAGTGTCTTATATTCCCTGAACTTACATTTCTTGAAGAGTTCTCAAAAATATTTTGAAGCGTGTGTATATGAAAACATATTTGGACTGATATTTGATCCCGTTCTGTTTTTCAGGTCGTTGAACAGGGTATGTTTGTAAAGCACTGCAAAGTAGAAGTATATCTAACAGAACTAAAACTTTGTGAAAATGGAAATATGAACAATGTTGTCACACGAAGATTTAGTAAAGCTGATACAATAGGTATGCACAACTATTTTCTAAAAACATATGATTGGTACTTGTACATGATAGCAAGTTCTAAATAAATAAGTCTAGATTAAATGATAGATGGGTATTGTGACCACTAAAAACGGTGGGAGTAGTTTTGTTTGGGTCAAAGTTAAAAGTTAATAATTTGGAATATTGAGGGGGTTTAATACAATTTTAAGAATATAATTGTGTGGTTTATTGTCTAAGCATCTGTTTTAACTTTAGAGGTTTGAGTTTTTAAGGAAGTGAACAGTATGATGTTTATTTGATTTCATAGTACTTTTTCTTGACTTTTGGTGTGTAAGAAATACATGTTTTTAATATGTTTCATTAGCCAACACATTTTAGTCATATATATGAAGAGAAGGGTATGTTACAAAACATAAGGAAGAATATATTTAATAAATTAATGGCTAAAGGTGACCTACAAAGGCTGTATTCTTCGGATTGTGAAGTGGCAGGCCAGGCACAGTCTTTTACAATAATTGAATCCTCTATTAAACCTTTAACTTACCTTTATTTGTATTTATTTTGACTGCTTGTTGAGTATTCTGTCATTGTTGGAAACAGTATTTTGATAAGATACTTGACTTTGAAAATAACAATCAGAACATATTCAAAGAGATTTTGGTGTATTTGTGCATGTGTATCTGAGATAAGAGCCTTTCAATTGTCTGTGTTTATGCAGTTAGAATTGTACTTTATGCCCTTGGCACTGTATACCCAGCGATCACTTTGTTTACATTTGTTGACAGCAGTGTAGGTTTTTAAGGTTTTGCTTCTCTTTACATTATGAGTAGTGACTTAAACTTACCACTGTTTAATTCTTTGCAGATTGCTTGCTATAGAAGCAGTCATTTTACTTGTTAAATTTCAATATTTAAGTTAGAAAAAGAATCACCTGCTTATATTAGAATAAAAAACTTTAAAATTATGAAAATTCTCCTCAAAACAAGTTTTGTTGTATGTTAATTTGCCTTTTTGAGATCTGGTTTAATTTGGGAAGTTATACTTCATTATTTTCTGAGGAAACCAGAAACTTGGAAAAAGCAGTTTAACATTATCCTTCCCTTAGGATCAAATGCAAGCCATTTTGCAGTTATACTGAACTTTATTGTACTGTATACTGAAATTATAGGTAATGGATGAATTTCTGATATTTTCCTTTCTCTAATCAGTAGCAGGGCATTTTGGAATGACTGTTACTGGAAGGTATATTCATTTTTTCTTAGCAAAGAGAGAATTACAATTATGAATAAATTGTTACAAAGGGTAATGAGAAGCAGTCAGAGTCACTGGTACCCCCTTTCCAGACACTGGCCTTATTTGCTATCCTGAAATGTGGATGATATATATGTTCCTGGAAGTCTTTAAAAACATGCCCTTTCTGAAGATGAAGCTTCTTGTGCAGAGTACAAAGCAGAGCCGTCCTAACCAGGACATCCAAAAGAGTTTGTACCTTAGAAGATGTAGAAAAATTTAACTCAATTTAAGAGTGAAAAAATAGCTGATTCCTCTTATCCGTTATTAAGATTGTGATTTTCCCCCCTGCTTCTTACCTCAAGGATATTTAAGGTAGTTCTGGAATTCATCAAATACACAGCAGAAATGCTCATTCTATCAATAAATAATATTCAAGAGAGATCTTCGAGAATCTTGATTATTTTTCACTCTTCCTTGTATATTCCAGTAAGGGGTGTGTTTTTGTTATAGTTGCAGAAGGCTTGTAGTGCAAAAGAGTCAGTAACAGCCCTGCTGAAGTGAGTAGACATAGGCTGCTATGATCTTTTCAAGAAGTTTTAATTTTTCTGTCCACTATCGTTCATTGTATTATTTACTGCCCTCAAAAAATCAGTACAAGACCGTCCTTGATTCACAAAACCAGAGAAATATCCTAAGTATAATATAATACTTACCTATCAGTCTTCAGATATGTGTTATTCGTGGAATACCTTTGCTTTTCCACTCAAATAGAATCTAAGCTGTATGTCAGTAAATTAGTACACAGTCAAGGGCAGACGTAATAATGACAGCAGTTCTCTTGGGATGGTACTAGTCACATCTGACATGTTCTTTAGACCTTCTTGGGAACCTCCTACAACAGGGCTCTCGCCTTGGAGACAGTGCATAGTGACTTTGAGACTGGTTGATGACTAACTCCCTTGGGGAGAGGATGTTAATTCTGAAAGAAAAATAAGTTAGACAATAGATGTCGTGCAGGCAGCATTTCAGCCAAGATGCTGATCCCAGAGAGCATCAGGGCTTCCAAGTGAAAATGAGTTGATGATCCATTTGGGAGTCTTAATCATGTGAAAGTATGATAGAACGAAGTCATCAGCCTAATATGTAAGAGTTTTACAAAACACAAAATATGAGAAGGACTCTCTGTAGCCTCGGTTATGAACAAAGAGGAGCCATGTTGTGTCTGCAATGCCATAAAACAAATCTAAAACTGAGCTGATAAACTTCATAGAGTTATAAGATATCAATATAACATGAATAATAACTTTCTATATCTCTGTAAATTGAATCATAACTTTCTATATCTATATAACTTGAATCATACTTATATATCAATATAACCTGAATCATAACTTTCTATACTAATATAACCTGAATTATATCTTCCTATACATTGTAATGGCTAGTATATGGTCAACTAGGTGCTTCATGCTGAAGGGAAAAAATTAAAATAACTCACCAGGTGGATAATTTCAAAAATGGACAAGTATAGCACTAATGAGAAATTGGCAAATGTAAAGCCAGTTAGCTGCAAAATAAAGAATCTAAACTGGTTAGTGCTAGAAACACTAAGGAACACCATAATTGCGCATGCTCCAAAGACAAAGTTGAAAAGTTCAGCTGCGAGGAAGACCTTGAGTCTTCATTATAAAGAGACCCTCAAGGCCACTGAATTGGGGAGACACAAGCGCAGTGTGAAAGAATTACCTAATAACCATGAGATCTTGTTATGTAAATTAGTTCGGGTGCGTATATGATGATGTTATGGTGACATAGTAACATTAAGCATTACTTTTTGTATAAATAAACCACAGCACTTGACAAAGGTGGGTGAGTTAGGGGGAGAAATCCCCCTCACCTCCAGCGCTGCAATAAGCAAATACCTGCTCTATGGACACTGGTCTACAGGGTTTTATTCCAGCCTATCCTTTCGGGCATCACAATACAGGCTATGATCTGTGTGGGATCCATAACTTTTAACTCTCAAATTGAATCATCTCAGATTGTGGGTATACAGCTGATGGAGTGAGAGGCATCCTTAAATGGCAGTTCTTCCTGTCTCTCTTCGATCTCATGCTAGTACTAATCGTCTCATACATTGGATGTACATAACTAAACTCCCCAGGGAAGTGTTGGAGTATCATCTCTGGAAGTGTTTGAGAACTGACTGCACGTGACAGTGCTAAGGTTTAGTTGATATGCTGGTGTTTGGTGAAAGATTGCACTCAATGATCTTGGAGGCCTCTTCCAACTTTAATGAATCCATGATTCTGGTAGAGGAGAATCCCATTCACAATGTGCCTCAGACAATACCTATTTGATATGTTTTCATTTATGCTGGAACAGGCACTTTCATTTTAGTTCATAAGCCAGCCCTCCAGTAATATTTGCTGTGGATGGGAGGAAGAATTATGGAGTATGCATTGATTATATGTTCATAGAAGTACATAAAAGAATCTTATTTTCACAGTCTCAAAATTGTCATGATAGTTAAGTGGAGTATACTCTTCCCCTACTCTTGGACTAATAATGTATAGTCATCCAATAGGATTGATTCTTTGTGTCTTGTAATAGTTCTGTTAGCAAAGCTGGAATGTGTTAAAAATTAACATAATAAATGTTAACTTAGTACTTGAGAAGAAAACTACCTGCAATGCTCAGATAATTAATTACCATGCTATTAATAAGAATGAAAAGTTGTATTTTGTAAATTCTTCTTTTAGTGAAAGCCATTGATAAATCTAGATTTTCTACTTTTTTACAAGATTGTTGCTGACTAGATTCATTCTTGTATTCAGATGTAATTACTTGAATTCACTGGTTGAGATTTGATTCAGACAGTACATGTTTTTTTTTGAAAGCCAACAAATCAAATAAGTCTGTTGCTTTGTTGATATCACCTACCTTGCCTACATATCATCTCTGTTACAAAAACAGATGATCCAGTGTAACACTTGCTTTCAGACTAAAATGTGTGATAACTAGTATAAAAACAATTTGTATTCAGTTCCCTACAATATATACAAATATTATATTGGCCCATTGTCATGCCTTTCACAAGTCAATGGCTGAGCTTTTAAGTTTCAGGTCTCAATTTGGCGTATCCTGTTTAACATAGTGGAAGAGAAAATAATCTTGAGTAAAAGGGAGCAAGAGAAGCTGACACACTAGTGTTTTATTCTTAGATTTTGGAGGAATGTCAAAGAGCTTTATGGGCTTCATTTTTATAACTGTGCTTTCAGTGCTCATCAGGAATAAAGTGTACATTTCTTGACTCCTGTTTTGTATTCTGTGTTACGAGACATAGCTTCCACGGGCCTTTTTGAGTCTACCGGTTAAAAAAGCAGCTAAGTGGGATTGCTATGATACAGCACTGTACATCTTAGTTAAAAAACCTAACTCTTTGATAGACTCTACTTTTGTGTAAGGAGAATATTAATTAAGAATTTCTTAAATTTCAGTTGTAGATATCAGTTATGCTACCTTAAAATTATGTAACACTGCTTATATTTCTGTCAGGTAGAGTAGGAGCTGGTAGACCTTTTTTCTTTAAATCTTTCAGGGGTGTAAAATCTTTCATCTTCCTTTTAAAATAAATTTATGTGCTTCAGTTTTACAGAGTAGCCGATAATTTCTGTGGGCATGTGAATTAAACTTCTGCATATATTATATATTGTGATTAGTGCTTATTGCACTGGATTATGGGTAGAAGAATAGAAACCGAAAAGGGTTTGATTTAGGGAGAGGAGCAGAATGACTTGCACTTCCTGCCCCTGATTTTGCTGCCAGTCTCACTTCTGATAATTTACTACCTCACTATACTCCTCTGTTAGCACACTCAGAAATGAGTAGATGGCTCCTGTCATCTGTTGTTTATCAACTTCTCTTTATTTGGTCTGCCTTGCCAAGGGATTCAGTCTTCTGACTGTATGGAAATTCCATTTTAAATGCTAGCTAACTAGCAAGTTCCTGCCTGTCCTACAAGATGAAGTAGTTGCATAGCAATTTCTACAGTTTCATTTATATTTTGAATGTGAGGAGATGAATTCTGATGCTTTATTTGACCTTATACTCTTTGTGTGTTGAAATGTTAAACTTGTGTTCTCTCCTTTGCAAAACAGACACAATTGAAAAAGAGATAAGAAAAATCTTCAATATTCCAGGTGAAAAAGAGACCAGATTGTGGAACAAGTACATGAGTAATACTTTTGAACCTTTGAATAAGCCAGACAGCACTATACAGGATGCTGGTTTATACCAAGGACAGGTACAGTGAAATATTATTTCTTTTCTTGTATACATTTATATTTTTGTTCATGAAAATGTAGCTGTACCCAATGATTTTTGCTTCTTTTTAAGTGAAAATTGCCTCCTAATAGATTGTGTTGGGGTAGAGGATTTTATAAACAAATTTGCTGAAATTAAAGTAGTCTTTGTGTGTATTTTCAGGATTAAAGACTAGTTTAACTTTCCTGGTGAATAAAATTAAAATTTTAAATATACTTCTAAATTTTAAATTTATATTTACCAAATTTATGAGATTGTTGACATGAATTTGATAAAATATGGAATAAAAAATTATTCCTAGGATTTGGGATATGTTTCTCTAATGAAATGCAAAATTTGTTGAACTTTTTAGGTATTCTAAAAGAATGTCTTCTCAGAGTCTGCCATCTGGATTTCAGAAACAAAATAAGAAAAAATGAAAATGTTTTGATAAGAATTACAGAGGCAGAGGCTTGTAAACCTGCTTCAACATGAAACAATATCATCACTTTAAAATCATCATTTAATAGGGGAATTCCTCACAAGATAGTTTTTTTACCTTTCCAGATGAATATAAAGAACAAACATTGAATGTTATGCTACAAAATATCGATGTCAACAGATTGCGCAATTGCATTGATGGAATAACTTTTCAGATTATTACATTGATTCTTTAGTCTTCAGATAGAGTTGAATGTTTTTTCAACAGCTGTAGTTCATACTGTCATGCTACAAATGTGGATGGATGAAATTTGATGGCAGTAATTTTAGGCCAGATTGTATTAAAGTATTTCCTTTTGTCTTGAAATATTTGACTCTAACCTACTTAGCAGCAGTATTTATGCTGTGTTTCAGTTTTCTTTTATGGCATGGAAGGTAGGTAATCAGTGCACCAAAATTAGCGGCTTGAACTATTGTTTCCTTTAGCTTCATGCTGCATACACTTAAGCCCTCACATAGGTAATTTTAACCATGTAGAGGTCCTACTGGAAGAGCCCACATCTCCCATAAAAGATTGACATCAAAGATGTAACTTGGAAATTACCTCTATCCCAGTGAAACATTAACTGTGAAGCAAATGTGGTTTAATAAAGCTGTGAAAAATCTCTAGGTGACATCTGTACTTTGGGCAAAACATACTGTTTAAAGCAGAGTTTAACTGTGGTTTCTGAAAAAGCTGAATGTTGTGGTAGGCCATGTGTTTGGTCAGCTGCACTTGCTGATAACACGCATGGTTGTTATTTTTCTTGCTGAGATTCCTGATCTAATAATAGTTATTCTAACTATTACGGTCTGTCTAACCTAATAGTTATAATAGTGTATGCAATTGAGTAAATTAATGCTTTGGATTTATCAGTTGATTTCTGAAGCAAGCCTGTAGGGATTCCATTGAACTCTTCAGTCTAAATCTGCTTTTATTTAGTAGTCTCTTGAGAGCCAGTCAAGGGAGTATGACAGAATTAGTCTTTCCTTGTTAATGACCACGGATATCAGACTACTCTTTTCCTGGCAGAAAGCTGGTCATGATAGAAGGCTTGTTTTCAATCTCAAGCTCTAGTGTATTCAGCCTGAAAATATGATTACATCTTCAAGTGGCAGCATGACTTATACACAAGGTTTTGAGCATTAGTATGTATGTGAATTTATGTCACGGTATAGACACATACAGGCATAGCATGGCAGTTAATTTGCATCCTGAAACATCAGTTTTGTGTTGTGCAGAATTACTTGCATTGGAAATGGGGGATTGGATTCAGTTTAAGTATTGGAGTCTAGTAGCCATTTCGAAGGATCTAGCTATCTCAGCTGTCAATCCAGAACGGCATGAGCTGTCTGTAGGTCCTGTGTCATATCTGCTAGCATAGGGCAGATATCTCAAATACCCAGAGGAGTTCCAAATGACACCTGATGCCTGTGTTTAGGTCTAAGTGTTCTGTGCTCCCTTTCATATCCATAACAAATGAAATTAATTTCATTAGTGAGCTGTCCTGTTGAAAAAATAGTATTAAATAAGTGTTTTGTAAAATATACGGGAGTGACCATACAGGTATGATTTTAAGACTATTGAGGCAGAAAATAGTTTTGTCTGGGTATTTTGGGGCTTTTTTTCTTACCTGCGTGAGGCAAAATTCCTTCAGGAATATCCCTTCCTTAACAGGGCTGTTGTATAGGCTTGTGATTTCTATAGTTTCATAGGTGCAGTTTAAACATTGCACGTCATCTTCTGACTTCTTTGAGAGGTAAGTGGCTTGCCATCCATGGATTGTAGAGGAATAGAAATACTAAATGACTTGCCAAAAATTGCACAAATTAAGATGTGGGGTGAAAAAGGTAGAGAGGAAGGTGCAGTTTAATGGATGGAATGTGGAGTGTAATGGAATATTCTTGAATCTCAGTGAATAGTAACTTAAATATCAGTCTTTTTTGTCTCGATCACATGTCAGCAAATCCATTAAAAAGATGGAACAGAAAGCAATCTACTGATATTTTTATTTCAATTTTCTTATTACACTTTTTTTGGTAGGTCCTGGTGATAGAACAGAAGAATGAGGATGGAACATGGCCAAGAGGTCCTTCAACTCCTAAGTAAGTTATGAATCCCAGACATGTGATTAACTTTGCATATTATTTTGCTTTATGAAAAGGAATGTTTTTAAAAGTGGCATTTTATTTTGAAAATCAACCTTTAGATATTTTAGTTGAAAATATGCTGAATATATTTGTTGTAAGTGCCTTGCATTGTAGAACATAGCATAATAATGGTGAATTCCTGCATACACAGTGCTTAGTCTCATTGATTTCAACCAGTGATATACATTATCCTGCTTTAAAATGGAAAAAATCTCCATAGTAGAAAACTGTAAAACTTAGCTTATTTTATTTAGATTTCAGTTTCAAAGCACAGTGTATTTGTTAGGTCATTACAGATACACGTGTTTTATCAGTATGTTTCCTATATGTAAATGTTTTCATGGACAGCTTGTTCCTTTTGTCTCCAGAGCATAATATTTACCCATAAAGTTTATTTAAATTGCAGCCTACATTACCATCACATGGCTTTTGTTCTTTGTTGGGCTGTCATCAACTAATGCAGGATGATGTTGGGTTTGTTTTGTGCTCTTCCTACTGCTATTATCAACAGCACCTTGATAATGGCAAGTGAGTAGAAAGACTGATGTGTTTTCTTCATTTAGATGGATGAACTATTTTTAATATTGTTTCCAGTATCTAAATCATGTTCTGTTGGTTTTGAAGAATAGCTGGACCTACTTCATTAATATGATGTCAGCCTTAACAAATAGTTAACTGTGTTTTTTGCCCTTGTTGGCTGTTTCTTGATCATATCTTCCATAAAATTTTAAGTTCTTTTAAGTTCTCTTTATTCCTTTTGAGATTATGCATGCATGTAATTGTCTCTGTTGTTCTAAAACATTTTTTATAGTATCATTGCTTATCATTTGAAGGACAGCGTTTCTTTATCTTTCGTGTTTTATCTCAAGCAATTTTATTTGGAACACTGGATTGTATTAAGTTATTTAATGAAGTCTGAGTTAAGTTTAAGATTAGTATGAACAGTATAATCTTGCTTAGCAAGATGTTGTAACCCATGGCATTGAGAATGTGGAGCAATAGAAAGAATGGGATGCTAAGTACATGAAATTTAATCTCTGACCTCAAAAAGCATCTAGTAGAAATTTAAATTCTTAGTGAAATTTTAGGTGCAGATTTCTAAGGTTAAAAGAACTTACATAACTCACTGGCATGGATTATTTTGGAAGTTTTGGTTGGAAGATATTGTGGTGATGGTATCTGCTTTTATGCTGCCAAACTTCTTTGCCACTTTATGGAAAGCATTCAGGAACAGTATATAGATTAAAGAAAGTCTCCTGAAAAATGTTTGATCTGGGGACAAGTGATATGGTAGTTGAGAATGCTGGTGTCAGAGGAGGCTGTAAGTAAACCAGCAAATGAGGGTGAATAGTTTTACTATGAGGTTTGGGTATGGTTTTGAGATCTGGCAGCTATCAGAAAGTTGGAAATTTGATATTCAAATACACTGTAATAATGGGAAGTTTGCAAGATTTAGTAATTCAAATAGCACCTATCAACACGCAGTAATGGGACAGGTTTTTACATCTGTTGAAAACTTCATGAACAATCTAATAAATGTTTAAAGGGATAGAAATATTAAACACTTGCTTTTGAGTTTTCTGTGTGAGCTGCATTAGAAGTATTAGTTTGTCAACACAAGTAGCATATATCCACATACCTTCCTACAGCCCTGTCATTGGTCACACACTGGCTCACACTGCTGAAATTACCTTTCTGTAGTGCTTCTTTCTGAAGAGTACAAATTGTAGACGTAAATTATGATGTCAAAGTATAAAAGGCCATATTTAGAAATGTCAAAATATAGAATATTGGAAAGTATGAAAGATTATAAAGCTTGAAAAGGCAAGATCATTTCAGAACATTAAGCTAAGCTTTTCTACAGATTCACAGAATAGTTGAAATTGGAAGCATCTCTGCAAATTCTCTCATCCAACCGACTTGTTCAAAGACAGGTCACCTAGAGCAGGCTGCTTGGACCTATGTCCAGTTAGGTTTTGAGCATGTCCAAGGATGGAGGCTCTACAGCCTTCCTGGAAAACCTGTTCCACTGTTTGATAACTCCTATTTTGAAGCAAAATTTCTTATATTTAAAAAAAATTACCAGTTCTTCAGTCTGTACCCAATTGCCTCTGCTTCTTTCAGTGGACACTGCGGAGAAGAGTCTTGCTCCATCTTCTTCATTCCCTCCTGCTGGGTATTTATACATGTTGATAAAGTTGCTCTTGAACCTTCTCTTCTCCAGGCTGAACAGTGCCAGCTTTCAGCCTCTCTGCATAAGTTAGATGCTGCAATCCTTGATCACCTATGTGGTGTCTCACTGGATTTGCTCCAGGATATCTCCACCTCTGGTACTGGTGAGCCCAGCACTGCAGGTGTCTCTAGCCAGTTCTGAGTGGAGGGGAAGGATCACCTCCCTTGACCTGCTGGCAGTGCCCAGTGTAGTACACTGGGCCAAGGTGTTTGGCCCAAGGACACACTACTGGCTCGTGTTCAGCTTTTTGTCCAGCAAGACCCCAGCTGGTTCCCTGCCAAGCTTCTTTTCGTTTGGTCACCTGCCCACACGCCCACCTCTTCCCTGTGTATTGGTTCCTGGCATTGTTCCTCCCCAGATGTAGGCCTTTGCATTTCCCTTGACTGAACTTCATGAGGTTCCTGTTTACTCATTTTTCCAGCCGTTTGAGGTCGGTCAGAACAACAGCAGAATCTATGTTGTGACAGTTGAAAATGAGAAACAGTAAGATGGAAAGATGTTCTGCACATTTTCCCTGCATCTTACTAGCAGAACTGTAACAGCAAGTTTTGTATTGGTTGCTTCTTTTGGCAGTTTTTCTGTATTCTACTGCAGGTGATGAATGCTGGCAGTTTTTCATGAGAAATGTGTTAAAGGTATGAGCATCTTTTCTTCTGCAGGAAAAGAACATACTTCAGAAGTGGCCAGATTGGAGCCTCAGTTCAGTATAGGAGGGAACATTTTTGAAAATGATAATTCTGTTTTTCTTAAAAGTATAATGAATTTATATAAGAAAAAAAGGTGGATTATTATCATAATTCTCTCCTTTTGAAATTAGAAAGGAGTGATTTTAAGTTTGAGGTCTGTTTCATATAGGACCAGGGACCATGCTGTGCAACTTAATTTCTGCTCTGTGTTCAAGCTTATCAGTGTTTGCATTTGTTTTATGTGTACCCTTCTTCTAACTGAATTTACTTAATTTTGGAAGTAATTGCAACATCCACTATAAAATCCCCACATGATTTGATGGTACCTGCTACTGTCACATATTTTAATGCTGCTTAAAATGTTTGTGAGTCTTGGGGTTTTTTGTCTGAAAGTATCTGAATGTGGTGTACATTCTTCAGCTGTTCATAGGGTCAGTCAGGCTTAGGAATAGCTGGATTTTTGACTTTCTGAGAGGTTATTTTTTATCAGCTACTGGGATGTTTTTTGCTCTGGAAGGTTGACTTTGGTGAAACTTTCTCTGAACGTTTTCTCTTTTTTGTGACATGTCTTAAATGTCATCTTCTCCCAAAAGAGGTATTACTTAGCAGTAATGATCATTTTTGCAGAAAATTTTGTTACACTAACAGGTCTATGAGTAGCTGTCTCCTCAGTGTCCTACACTACAAATTTACACAAACATACAGATCCCAGTTGTTTTGGTAGCTTAGTTGATGCTGCTCCCAGTATTTGAATGAAGACCTGAGATCTGTGTGCAGATGTTTGGGTTTTTTTCTTATCTGTATGCTTCTGTGGGAAATTATTCCACAGGCAGAAAAAACAGCTAATCCTGTTTGAATGGTTTATTATTGTCTAGATGGTGTTTTAAAGTAAAGTACAGAAAAAAAAATTAAGGTTGTAGTTCAAGTTACTTAAGGAACTGTACTACAAAATCAAGTTACTTATGTTCAAGAAAAACTGTACATCCTGAAAACCTTTCAGCCAGTCTGTGATTATAAAACTTGAGACAAGGAGAAGCAAGGAACTTAAGTTTTGACATTCTGTGAGTTACAAATTCAAGGGCCAGGACAGGGTTTCTGTTAGTTTTCTGTTAAGAAATTGTTACCTGGTTATATGCAAATACAAAAACAAGTTAGAGAAGCATACAAAGAATCTATAAACTAGTAGGCTATTTCCTTCTTATTTTAAAAAAGTGTTGTAGCTGGGGCTTTTTAGAAAACTTAATAAACAACTTTTAAATCTACTGAAGCATCCTGTTCTTTAGAAATGCTTCCTATATGGTAAAAAACTAAGAATTTTTAATTATCAATCAATCTATATCTCTGTGTGTAATAAAATAATGGATTTCATTCTGCTAATTCTTTTTTTTTTTTAAGATTTCACTGAGGAATAAGTCATCCTAATCTAATAGCTGGCTGCTTTGCATAATTTACAGATAGCCTGCTATTAACTTTAAAACTATTTTCATGTGTAAAAGGGAATACATTGTTGGTTGGTTAGGGGTTTTTTTGACCATACAAAAATGTGAGACTGTACACATTCATAGCTTTTTTCTTTTTCTCCTTGTAATAATGTTTTGGTACAATATCTTTCACATAAAAAGTCTTTTCACTTTTTTTTTCTGCTTCAAACTGTATGCCTTTTTATCTTGGAAAAGCATTAAAGGCCCTTTCTTGATTCTTTTCTGTTACTGAGTTGGACCCCTAATGTTTGTTAAGAGGAGGAAAAAAATGGATAAAAGGTGCTTAGCAGTTATTTTGAAAGTAATATAAAGCTTGTTTATCCAAGTTTTTTAGGAAAATACATCCATGAATCTTCAAAGGAAAAATTGTGGTTTTTCTATTGAAATGAGGGGTTTTTTTCCCTGAACAGTTGATATGCAGACAGCTGTGCCTTTCTACTGACTTTTCTGTAAGAAATAGAATTGTGGTGAGCAGAGCTAACTGGGGACTTACTCTGTCGTAAATTGTATAAGCAAGAGCTATCAGAGCTTGTCTGCCAGTCAAGAGCTGGACTACTATTTGCTGATAAGTAATAACTTGTGATAACCATGTGTCTGAACTCTACTATTGGTAAACATCAAACATTGGTAAGGTTCAACAGATATTTTCAAGTTAGTTTAATAAACATGCTCATTAATATAAATTAATGGAGGGTTGAAAAACTCTTGACAAATGCATGTCCTGAACATTAATTTTTTTGATTGATGATTGTTAAAATATCAATCTTTTTTACTGCAAATTCCCCAAAGACGTATGAGTTGCTGAGTTAGTTTGGGGTTGTAAGAAGAGAATAGTCTAACTAAAGCTTTAAAATCATATGTTAGCCCAATCATAGCTACAGCTTTGAGGATGAGTCCCTGATGATGGAAGTACCTCTTGAGATAGTCTCACCTAGTTCTCCTACTCAAAGCATGGGAAGCTGGAGCAGATTTCTTAGGACCGCATCCTGGCATATTCTATGTTCAGATGGAATTTTACTTATTTCAGTTTATACCCAAAGACTTTTGTCCTTTCAGTGGGCACCACTGATAAAGTTCTTGTTCCATGTTCTTAATTCCCTCCCATTGGGTATTTATACAAGTGATAAGATTGTTCTGGAGCCTTCTCTTCTCCAGACTGAACAGCCCCAGCTCTCTCAGCTTTTCCACATAGGTCAAATGCTGCACCTTTGTGGTGTCTCACTAGTTTTGCTCCAGAATATCGCTGTCTTTCTGGTACCAGGGAGTCCAGAAGTGACCTCAGTACTGCAGGTGTCCCTAGCCAGTTCTGAGTGGAGGGGAAGGATCACCTCCCTTGACCTGCTGGCAGTGCATTTCCCAGTGTAGCACGCTAGGCCAAGGTGGTTGGCCCAAAGACACACTGCTGGCTCATGTTCAGCTTTTTGTCCAGCAGGACCCCAGCTGGTTCCCTGCCAAGCTGCTTTCCATTTGTTCACCAGTCCTTCCAGGGGTAGGATTGAATGGTTTTCACTGTAGCGAACCCCATAATCTTGCCAGTCACTGGCCTCCCATTAAGCCTTATGCATAAACTCTATCAGCTCCTCATGGATACCTAAGAGGAGCTCCCAAGAGGTTCCCCTGTCTGTCCTCCCTAAAGAGCCTATATCCTTTCATTCCAGCACTCCAGACATGGTAGCCATCCCACCCCTTATTTGCCAGTGATGGCAATAAGATCATACCGCTGCAGGCATATGCACATCTCCAGCTCCTCTTGGTTTTTGCCCATGCTTGTGCATTTACTTGGAGACATTCAAGTCGGGGCCCTCAATGAAGCTGAGGTGCTGGCTGCAGTGACTGGAATTCTTTTATGTTGTACTTCAGATTCATTCTCCCTGACCTGCAAACCCTCTTCAGGCTCTGGGCAGCAACTCTAGCTCGCTCTGGCATCAAATTGGTATGAGCAGCATGGATTGAGGTTCCCCTTCCCCAGTAACTTTTCTTTTGGAAAAAGTTTATTAATAGAAAGTTGAAAATAAATGTGAAAATATACTTGTGAAAATGCCTGATGTAGAAATGTTTATTTCCTTACAAAGTTTAGTTCTTGGAAAGTGCTTAAAAAGTCCTGAGCGTGCAGAAGTTACTCTCTTAATACAGTCATATGTATTTCAAAGCTTTTCAATGACAGCCGGAATTCAGTTGGAGTTACATAGCTAAACAGGAAGGTACATGAACTTCTTTGAGTATTCAGTCTTTTACTTGGTTACCTGCAAGATTTGCTCAAGAAAAGAAAAATACACTGCAAGATAGTTGTAAATATTGTGTTATATTCAGAGGTCTTTGTGATGAAAATAATCAGTATTCTTGTATTTTAAAGTAGTCTTAAACGATGGAAATGAGTGATAATGCTTCTACTTAAGGCAAAAGAGGTTTTTAAAACTTTAGTGTTGTGTGCAATATCCTGAAATTTTCTGGCAATATTACTGAGACAGTCTTAACCACATGGTTCCATGCTACTGTTAAACTAATCTTGAAGTATTTATCTTAATCATTTTTGTATCTCATTTCAATATCCATTTAGTTTGAAATGAAATGTTAATAAAATTTCTACAGTAGAAACTTTACATTTTACGTTTTAGAACATTAAAATATCTACAGTCGTACTATAAGCTGAAAACAACTTTTTTAGCACAGTGCCCTGTGATTTCTTTTGGTTTTTAGTAGCTCTGTTTATTCAACAAGTTATGGAAGTTTGAAGTACTGTGAAGCATTAAGTTTTAAAAGACAGATTCTGAGGGCTGCATGTCCTGGGTATTTTTAGTGTTTTGCCCACGTTTTTAAAAAGTATTTCTTTTCCATGCTTGTTTATTTGCATAGTTCATTTGTTATCTTTCTTTCATAGCTTTTAATGTCTCAGCATTTTTGTCTAATTTATCATTTTCATATTTTTAAAGGTCCCCAGGTGCATCCAATTTTTCAACTTTACCAAAGATCTCTCCATCTCTATCAAATAATTATAACAACATGAACAACAGAAAGTAAGTAATATACCTTAAAATATTATTTTATTTAATTGCCCCAGTGTGATGTAAACAAAGTTCGATGTTTTATAATTCCTAGCTTAAGGAATTTGAATTGCTTTACAATATTTGGCTTATGAATTGTTACTGGTTACTATTTCATAGTGTAGGTAATGCTGACACCAAGAAATGAAATGACATTAGAGATATTTTTAACTCTTAGTTTTCAGCAGGGAGGACACTAAAAAGAATTTTGGGTGTTGTTAGAAAATGTATAGACTTCATTTAGAGTTTATTAATCTAAAAATACATTGTTGCTATTATTATCCTGGCTGAATTTAAATAGACTACAAAAGAAGTATAAAGTACTTATCTTTATGGGCAGTCAGGTTTTCCCTTACTGTGCCTAAGGTATTAGAGCAGCATATATGACATTACACTTTGATTTGAAATCATGACAGCTGAATTGTTTTAGCTTCTGTTTCTGAGTGCTAGAAGACTTGAGAGAGATAAGGCTGTGTGCTTGACTGTTATAGTGAACAAAAGCTTAGCAAGAGACTTCTCACTTTTACGTGCTTTCTCCTTTATATTCTGAATTAGAAGTTTAACAAAGAATGTGGTAAAACTCTTAAAAGAAGAGCTTTCATACTTCAGTGGCCAACTTTTTGTGTAATTTTTTTGTTGCTGTTGTTGTACACAACTGTAAGAAAAGTTGGTGAATATAGAAAAACATGGAATTATTTCACTTTAACAGATAATGGAACATCTTTCAAATGCTTGAAACCAGAGAGCACTCATCTTTAATGCAAGCTGGGGGAAGTTGAAGAGCCCTATTCTTACAATTCATTCAGATTTTTAATATTTTTCTAAACATGCATTTGTGATCACACTTGAAGATGTTAAATATTAAAATGGTGACATAAATATTAAATATACGATATCTTCCAGTTAAATACTGCACCTATCAGAGGTGATTTTTCCTAAGGGGTGAAGTGTCACTTGTGCTTCTACCAATTGTGAGTAGTCCTAACTCTCACTGTTAAACAGTCGAAATCTATGTATTTAAGTGCAGTCTATTGTACTCTGTGTGTGAATGTGTAGTAAATAAAAAAAGTATTGTATTTATGATTGTGTGAAAAGTTACTTGATCAGAGCTGAGCCTCCAGCTGAGAACTAACTTCTCCCAGTGCTTAAGCCAAAAGCAGTGGTATTGCCAAACCCAACATGTAACAGTTACTTTTTTCTAGGGAGCCACAGTTTTAAATCAAGCCATCAAGGCTCTCTTATTTTCTTTTTTTTTTTCTTTTATGTTAGCTTCTTGCTAATGAGGTAGTAGTCATTTTTAGGATGCACTTATGAAACCTGTTGCCAGCTCTTGCAGCTTTTAAAAGATAGTTTACTCACTTAATTTAGCTGATTTTAGTTTTATTGCTTGGTTTCTTTTAGAGCCAAAATTGAGTTTTAGAACTTAAGGGAAAATTCTGGGGTTTGGAGGTGATTGTTTGTTGTTGGTTTGCAGTTTATGATTTTCAACAGAAATCTATGTTGAAAAGGAATATAAATTTCAGATTTGATAAGGAATTGGTCCTTTTAAGTGATTTAACTGTAACTTAAACATTTGTAAATCAGTTAAATGTGTGCTCTGTAGTGATGTGAAATACCAGTCATTTTTCTCCTATATCTCAAAACACAGTACATCTGGATGTTACGTAAGATGGATATTCAGTGCATAAGTATATGGTTTTCCTTACAATAATCCATTTATGATGACTTCAAAGTATTTTATAAATCACAAATTAATAATTCAGTACAAGATGTACTGCAGACAGAATCTTTAGCAGCACTTTTCTCAGAGTATATGTTCAGTGATGAAGTCATATCCATTAATACACTTTGTACTTCATGCTGTTGCATTGAGAATTTTTGGCTTCAGAGAGTAAATAGAAAGATATATCTCTGTATTTAATTGTATTATATAGGTCTGGGCTTAAGAATCTTCCACTCTCAAATATCTCCTTATCTAAGAAAGCACTTTTTCATTAATTAATATTGTCTTTGTTACTTTCTTAATTAACTTCTTAATGTGAGCTTTGTCTGGAATTTATTTCCATGCTTCTACCTTACTGTCTCTTATACTGCACATTCTCTTTAGTACAATAGTGAAATTTAGTACAATTATAATTTGTGGCTTTCTAGGATCTGTTGGCATCTCCATATGAGCATGAGATGCTGTGACTCTAAAGGAAATATCAGCATTTGTTATGAAGATAATTTTAGCTGACAAAGATGATTTATAAGGCAGAGAAAGCAAACAACAGGTTATGTGTATTAATGGTCACAAATACTAGTCATTGCAAGCCTGCTTTTGCAGCTTATAGAGCTCACCTATACAGTACAACTTACATTAAAAATCTGAAAGTATCAGGTTTCTTTGAATGGTACACACTTCTGTAATGTTTTTCTAATCCGGAGGGTGTTCTGTGAGTAAGCCTCAAATTGGTAGATATTTAATTGTGTGTTGAGGTAATCATGCATTGGATATCAGAAATAGCTCGTACAAATTTTATTCAATCCAAAGCCTTCATTTCTGTAAATGTGAGTTTGCATTTGATGGAATGGAGGATTCCAAACAATTGATCACTGATGTTCTTTTGCCTTTACAGGTGATTTTGTTGAAAGAATAACATAGGAGGATTAGCATAATATATGTTAGTGGATTCAGAAGAGCAGGGAGAGACACGCATCTTTTAGGTCTTACTGGAATTTTTGTTTATTGCTGCTCATAAAGCAATACCTTGCAGATCACATACGGTGTTTTTTAAATTAAGTGGGATTGGGATTAAAAACACCTGAACAGGGATTTTGCATGGGGAATTAAGTGAAAAGTTATTTTGTTTCCTTCATTTGTAACCATTGCTTTAGGCTTCTAAAATGACTTGCATGCATCATTTAGTAGTGTCAGCCTGTCAAAGATGGACAGCTGGCAGCTTTGCTCACATGCTTAATATATTTCAATATGCTTATTCCAAGAAGTACAAGTGTTAATTACATTACCTGTAGAAACAGCTTCTTCCCATTGTACCTGACACTTAACCAAATATTATGTCAAAGGCAATTTAAACAGATTTATATTATTTAAATAGATTATAATGTTATCTTTTGCTCTCCAGACAATGATAATGAACAAAAATAAACATAGTAATCTTTGTGCAGTGACATGGGCCTCTCCTGCTGCTTCAGGTATCTTCAAAATCTCATGAAACCTGATAATGGGTTTCTTAAAGTGACTGCTCACAAAAACACATTGACATTGCATTAAAATGGTTGAAATATTACAGAACTCAGTAAGTCTTCTAAACTTTTTATTTTCTGGGCTTCTTCTTACAACTCAAATTCCTTTTGCAGCGTCTGTTATATACCTGTTAGTACATGGCATTCCACTGTCAAATTATGTCTTTTCCAAAGCTAGTGATGCTTTTTCAGTCTTCTCTGTTCAAAATCCATGCTTCCCAGAACTCCAGCTATACAATGAGTGCTCTGGGTTCATCATCACCATTTGAAAGCTGCTTTGATGTTTAAAGGCACATACAGATGGTACAAATAAGTCATTTCAGATATAGCACATGCAATTCAAAATTTATAAATTTACAGAGTTACAGATAATAAAATCTCATTTGTAAACCTCCTTTTCCCATTTTTGCTATTTCAATAACTCTGTTCAAGGGTCTGAAGATGGTTTCATGTTTTCAAATCTTGCCTTACTTTTGAGAAGCAATTTTTTCTAAGAACTGTTAGTGTTTTCTTTCTGTTACTGCCATTACTTGACTGGCCTATTCTAATACTACCCCTCTGCTTTTCCTGCAAAACTTTCCTACCTTTAATGAAGGGACAATGCAGGGAAAAGCAGCTCGAGGCTTGTGGACACACCATTATCACAGGTTACTTTTTCTAGGATATTTCTGTTTGAATGAAATTCATGTAGACTTGCATCTTTACTTGCTTTCAATTGTTAGCTATTTACTGTTGACTGTCAATAATAATTTCTTTTTCATCGAACTCAAAAGCATAAAAAGCAAAACAACAATGTAATTTAAATAAAAGTAATTCTTCCAGAAGAAAACAGTTTGCAGACTGATAAAGTTGTAGGGAGACATCTCCTAGTATCCTACACACAGTAGGCAGTGTTTTGTAGGATATGTTTTGATAAAATTTCATACAGCCATGAAACAAAATAGACCTGACTTACGGGATGAGTGGTAACCTTATTCTCTAAACCTCTCAAATATGTTTCTGTGGGCCAGTACAAAAGATGAAAGAGCTCTGAAATGTCTTTCCGTTTTGACAGTTTGTCCCTTAGAAATGCACCTATCTGCACTGCAATTATCTTGAACTAAATTATCATCATGGTACTCAGCTGATTTGAGAAAATCTTTCACATGAATAAACTACAGCCAAAAAATACCAGTTGCATTTCTGTAGCTTCCTAGTGTCCCTCCAAAGTTGGCAGTTTGTGAAGGGGGGAAATATGCAGAGAAGGAAATAAGAATGAAAATCACCAGAAGAAATTAATTCAATCTGTTCATTACCCCTACATCTCCTAAATTTCAAAGAGATTTCTTTTTTTGTTAACCATGTGAAAAGTGTTATCTTTAAGTCAGGTAAAGAAATCAGTAGGAAGGAAGCAAGGCTGAAACTAGAAGCTTGTGTACCCTGTTCCTGTGCGTTTCTGTTGGTGCTGTGCCCTGTTGGGTTGGTTATATTGTGGCAGTTGCATCAGCACCAGTGGCAAGCTTGTGGTTTTGATTCCTGGGGGAGCTAAGGCTTGCCAGCTTAAGGGAGAATTGGAGTTCATTGCAGTAACAATGGGAGATGGAAAGTAATTTTTCCTGGGGATCTCTTGTACATGAGTGAACCAGGGACTGATGAAAGGAGCTTGAATGGTATGTAGACCCTGGAGTTCAAAAAGTATCCTGTGTAAAGGAGGGGTAAACATTTAGGATAGGATTAAGCTGAATGGGCAGAACTAACTTTACAGGTTTTCTTTCATTCAGAATGACGAGTAAACACAACGCCTCTTAGCTAGTTTGGGGACAAGCCAGAGAGCAGAGAAAATCTATGTGTATAGAAAAGGGAAGGACTAATAGGAAAGTCAGCTATTAAACAGAAATGAGCAGATGTAAAAGTTTGATAATAGCAGCTTTATGGATAGTGGAGCTATAAACTACAAAAATTTCTAAGACCATTGAAAGAAATTTTCATCCCCTTCTGTTTGAAATTTTTGATAACTTGATTAAAAAAACAAGTTGTTTATGGAAAGTAAGTAATTGTCCACTGAGGGGACAGTTGGAATTCAGTAAAGAGCAGGATTGTATTCATGAGTAATGGTTGGAGTGTAACCATTGGGCACTGCATCCTCAGGCTTTTGCAATTATAAGTCTCAGTTATTTATCAGGATTGATTCTTTGCGCTACATACTTTTCCTTATCATTCTTAGCAACTGACTTTCAAATTTTTGTTCGTGTTACTTCTAATGTGAATGATGCTTCGTAGCTGCAGAAATACTCCTGAAATTTAGCCAAAGGTGCTGTCACACAGATTTCATTATGATCGGTGCCTGAAATGGTTAAACCTTTGTGGTTGCTTGGTTTTTTTCTAACATATTACAGAACATCCTCTTAGAAGATTGCGTTGCCTTTCCAGTGTTCTCAGATATGCTCAGTTTACTGTTTTGAGGATTAGTTTATATTTGATATTTTCATATTTCTTCTGGAAACAAATTGTTTTAAGTATTATCATTTTACCTATTATCAGTCTTCTCCAGTTTCTCCAAACAGATGCATAATAGATTTACAGTGAAGTGGTTACAAGACATTTTGCGCATTCCTTTACCTCTCAAGGCTTTTCTGCATTTGCATGCTGGATTGTGCTGTCCTAGCAGGGAAGCTATAAATAGAGTGTCTGATGCAGTGAGGCAGCTATGCCACAGTGGCCTTGGAAATCTCAGCTTTCACCTGTAACTGCATTCCCATTCCCACCGACCTCACTCTTGCAGTAGCAGGATGCAGAAGGAACGTAAATGATTGATTGCTGCTGGTGGTGTCTAAAGTCTGAGTGTATTAAATATGATGGAGCAATGAAGAATAGAGTAAGCTGTGAAGCTGCTCCTATAAAAAAGGGGTAGGGATGTAATAATTGCAGTTACTGCAGTAATTTTGATTTTGGTTTTTTGCACAGGGGACTTTTAAATGGAAATTAATGTTATTACGAAAATTAAGTGGTTTTAATCGTTACTTGTTCGCAGAAGTTAAACATTTTTAATAATTTAATTTTATAAAGTACTTGTATATTTTAAAATACTATAGACTACGTGTTTACATTTTGAAAGATGTCTTGTTTTCTTACAGTGTGAAAAATTCAAACTATTGTCTCCCATCATATACTGCTTATAAGAATTATGATTATTCAGAGCCAGGAAGACACAATGAGCAGCCAGGCCTGTGTGGCCTGAGTAACTTGGGGAATACATGTTTCATGAATTCAGCAATTCAGGTATGTACTTCAAAATAAAATCAGCTAGTTTCATTACTTGGAAATAGTATCTTGCTTTATTTTGTCATGTTTCAAGAGGTCTGCTTAGAAGTAGAATAGGATTAAAAGTGAGGAAATAATACATCTTTAGTGGTGTACTTTAAAAGTTTTTTTACATAGCTGCATTTGTAAAGATCAATGTCAGAAAAAGGTTTGACCAGTCTTCTACATGAGTGAACTCTTAAGTGGGATTCTTTGCTTTTTGTAATAATTGCCTTGCACATATATCACAAAAACTACCTTTTCCTTTTGAAATGCACTTGAGTACTAGTTGCAGTACCGAAAAAAGTGTCAAAAAGTAGATGACTGATAGATTACTGGGCCCTTATTTCTTACTCATTATGTACTTTTAGTGCACAGGTTAGCATGCAGGAACCTTGGAAAATTTTTTCCTTTGACCTTTCCTCTCTGAATAGCTGGTATTTCATGGATGAGCTATTTTACAGGAATGTGATAGTTTATTTCTTAGCTATGAATTCAAGAGAAATACTAGTTTATCTACTATTACTCTACCAAGATGAAGAAACCCTAGTGTTTTAATTGTAAATGGAATCTGCAGTTTTAGAATAATTATCAGAACTAGTAGCTTCATTTGGTTGTGTTTATTTCTGGAACTCTTTTTGTCATCAGAGCAGTCTTTTGTCAAAAAACTGTAATGTGTATTTAAGTTCTTGTTCACATATTTTCCTACTGCGTATAAAAATATTAGATCTTAACCAAGCATGCTACAGAGTTGTTATCCTCCTATGTCATTACAAGTGTTCCTGGCTTATGTTTGTGATTCCTTTGGGCAAAATTTAAAAAAAAAAAAAAAGCAAAAACACCTCTCAACCCAAATGTTGTATTCCTTCTTTAGCCTGTTGCGGTGAAAAAGGAATTTCAGGTACATTTGTAATCTAAATTTATGAAGTCGTTGAAATTTTTTCAAAAGAAATGTTCCAGAGTTTCATGGTGTGTGTAGACATCAATATCCCTTCTTTGTGTTAAGAATCAGTGAATAATTTGGCCTTACTTTTCTATAGCCTCCTGTTAGGTAGCTGCAGAGAGCCACAAGCTCTCCCCTTAGTCTTGTCTTCTTCAGGTCAAACTAATGCATACAGCTCTGCCTTTCCTTGTATATTGTTCTCCAGGCCCTTGACCACGTTGGTGTCCTTTCTCTGCTCTTTCTTACGCTGGGGAGCCTTAAACAGGAGAATGCTCCTGCAGCAGTCTCACAAGTTCCAAACAGAGGGGAAGATTTGCTCCCCCTTTCTGCTCACTACAGTTGCTAATACAGCCCAGTTTGCAGCTGGCTATCTTTCCCATGGGGAGTCAACAGCTGGATCACATTTCCACAGAAAAGGACCACTGGGTCATGTAATGCAAAGCTGCTTTCTAGCTAGTCAGCCTCTCCCTGTTGGTGGTATATAGGGTTATTCCATGCTTATTCCATACTTACTGATATAAGGCATCTATAAAATTAAACTTATTCTTGTTTCTAAAAATGTTTTCATTAGGATGCTTGAAGAGAAGTTGAACATTGCAGGAAGTAATTAAATATATTTTTTTGCATACTACATGAAAGATGGCTGAACTGTAAAGGGGGAAGGACATATATTTTACAGTGTCCATTCTAAATAAAAATGCTACATGTGAGCTCTCTTGATTACTGAATTGTGTCATTGTGCTGTTGTAAAGGGAAAAAAAGAATATGTTTCTGTCTAGTGCACCAGCCAGAATTACCTTTTAAAAGTTGAATTCAAAGAATATTCTTGCTACGTAGTGAAAATTTTTTTATGATGCTACATGGTTCATCATGTTATATTGATTTAAAGCAAGGATAATTTTAATTACTTATGCAAACCTTTATTATACTGGTATACATGAATTTGCGTATATGTAACACAAAAGTAATCTTCTGGTGAGAATTCTAAGCATGGGTTGTTGCCTTTAGGAATCTTATACAGTGTAACAAAGTTGTTATAGGTGACATTATTATCCCAGTGTGTTAAATGGATTTAATTCTGAGGTCTGCATTAGAAATTATATCAGCTTTGACTTCATTACTTTTCAGTTGTATCTAGATAATTAAGTGTTCAAATACATTCTGAGAAGCTGTAGTGTAAATTGATAAATACAGGTTTGCTCATTACAAGACAGTGCTGTGGGTAAGAAGATGAGGTGTTTATTGAGCAGTGCAGCTTTTAGTTTGGCATGGTACCTTTAATATGTCCTTGAAGGTGTGTTTTTTCAGATGCATTATTTGGCAGCTTTCTTAGTAAGGAAATGTAAAATACCTTCAGTTTCACCTACTGTATCTCTCAAAGAAAGTACTGTTCACAGTTTAATGTTATCTAAGAAATCCATGGAAGTGCTTTTTACTGAAAGTATGATGTGTTCTTAACACACTAAGGTCTCACAGGCTGCGTTCTTCCTCTTGCCACCACTTGGCATCTTTTTCAGTTACACAGAAAGCATGCATTTCACTGTTTTGATTTGCTGTTAATTTCACCTCCTACTTTCATCGGAGTGACAGTGCATTATTCTGGCTGTAATGCCTATGGCCAAAGCACTCTTGAACATGTTTTGATCTGTCTTAATCTTGGAAGCAATGAAAAGGTAGCTCAGGTAGTATGTGGATGGCAAACTAGGGAATTCTGCTTGTGAATATTAAGTGCTTTAGCTGTTAACCTGGATGATGGGGCAGAGTACACCCTCAGCAAAACTAGAGATCACACAAATCTGCAATGAGGAACTGTTATACCAGATGGCTGTGCTGCCATTCAGAGGGACCCCAGCAGGTTGAAACCTCGTGAAGTTCAATTGAAGGAAATGCAAAGCCCTGCACCTGGGGAGGAACAACCCCATGAACCAAGACAGACTGGGGTAGGGATTCAGCAACTCGATGCAAGGTAGCTTGGCAGAGAAACACCCAGGATCCTACTGGACAAAAAGCGGAACATGAGCGAGCGATATGTTTCTATGGCCAAGGCAGACTATAGCATCCTGGGCTGCACTAAGAGTATTGCCAGTAGGCTGAAAGAGGTGATCCTTTCCTTTCATTCAGCGCTAGAGAGATACCTTCAGAGTTCTGAATTCACTTCTGGGCTCCCCGGAGAGACAGGGATATACTGGAGCAAGTCCAGTGAGAGACCACACAGGTGATCAAGGATTGCAGCATCTGATCTATGTGGAGAGGCAGAGAGCTGGTGCCATTCAGCCTGTGGAAGAGAAGGCTCCAGAGTGATTTTCCCATCTTTTGGAAGTACCTGGTGGAGAAAAGTAAGGAAAACTGAGTCAAACTCTTCCCAGTGGTGCCCACTGAAAGGGAAGGAGGCAATGGGCACAAACCAAAGCACATGCAATTCCTAAACATAAGAAAATTAGTTCTAAAATGGGGTTTGTCAAACAGTGGAATAGGTTTTTCAGGGAAACTGTGAAGCCTCCATCCTTAAAGATGCTTAACACCTAACTGAACGAAGTCCCACGTAACCTGCTCTAGGTGAGCTGTCTTTGAGCAAGTAGGTTGGACTAGAGAATCTGCAGAGATGCCTTCCAGCCTCAACTGTTCCGTGAGTCTCTGATCTGCTTTCGTCTCTTCCTTTAACTTACTTACCTTCCTAATGTGCATTCCTTCACAACTGTGCTAACACAGGGCTGTTTATCAGGAGAAATCTGTTTCTTTAACAAAATAGTTTACTGTAGAGTATTGAACTCTGAAATAGTTTCAATTCCATTAACGTACCAACTGCTTTGATCCCTTCCATGTAGTTGGCACTGGGTGTGATCAGTGTAGCTTTCTTGAACAGAAGCAGAGCTCAGTTTATCCACGTTCCAGCTGATTGCCACTTTCCTCAGATCTCTGTGCTTTCCAGGGAGCATTGAGGCCCCTGAGTGTTCACATAAGAACCATTTCATTTCTGCTTCAGAAACCGCTGCACTTCTCACACAGCTTTTCTTTGGTCTTGTCTCATATACAGTGAAGATGGTTTGTATCAGAACTATTATCAATGTTCCTTGAAGAAGAGGGACAATTCCTTCACACAGCTTCATCTCCTGAATCTGATAAACTTGCCTGAAGGTTCTTGCCCTGTAAACTTACTAGATAGAAATGTGAACATCCTGACAATGTCTTAAATTTTCTTGCAAGTTTAGTAGTTCTTCAATCTGTAGGTAAGGTAAGGCTTGCCCCTTTATCCTTCTAAGTGATTATTGTAAAGAGACCTTTGCCCTTCCAAGTACGAGTTTGCAGTGTTAAAAAGCTCAGGCCAACTGGAGGAGAGATGATGGAAGAGATGAGTAAGATCCTCTGTGGGACCACAAGCAGCTGCAAGCTGAATAAGAGTAAAGCCAAGAAGGTTATAATACCACTGTATATCTCCCAAGTATCTCTCTTATCACTGTTCCTTGATTTAAAAAAAAAATATATAATTCAGTATTACTTCTTATTTTGGTTATATTGAAACTTCTGTATAGTTCTTCCAGATTCTTTTGAAGGGATTATTCTTTGTATTTATTTTATTTCAGAGCAAACTCCTGAGGATATATTTTTATTAATTAGGCCTAAATGTCTGCTTTTGCAGATCCAAGCATGAAATAAAACAGGAAATACAAAAGGGAGCTTGTGGATTTTATGACACAGATATTATGAAGGCTTGAACCCGTATTAAAAAAAAAGTATTTGGCAAGCAGATGTTTCATTCACTTATGTACATAGCTATTCTAAGCTGAAAATAAATTAGAAAACTATGAGTCTTGTTCAGCATTGCTCTGCTGCCACCTGTGGATGTTTTCCAAATATTACTTTTCTGTTTTGGTGGGATACTAGAGATTAGAGCTCTGTGGAAATGTTTTGTTTTCTTTTTACAGTGAAAACCTGAATTTCAAATTTTTCATTTTGTGATTTAAAAATAGGGGGAGAAAGAAAGTAAATGTTTTCATTAAAAACGTTCATTTTTTCCAACAGTTTTATTTTTATGGGTTTTTTTTTCAGTCAGTGTGATTATGTACACCTGACTTCAGAGATGTCAATGGGTATTTCAGAAGTTTTCTTTCTTCAGAAAGGTGAATAATATTCCCTCTACAGTTACTTACGGCTAGACAAGAGATGGCATATTTCACCAATACCTGAAATTATTAAGTTTTTATTGCTCTGTTTCAGTTGCCATAAGCATGTGGAATTTGGATTAACGAGTGTATTCACTGAGTGTTTTTTGCCATGTCTCATGACAGACAGATAAAAACAGAATAAACATGTGTAAAGAAAATGACTTTTTCTCTTATTACTTGGATCATCCTTTCAGGCCAGTAGCTCTTGGTCTTTTATTAGAAAGCTGAAATATGAAATTCCAATGTCCCTTGCATAAAATACTTAGTAAGTAGCACCTGAAGCTGAAGAATCAGGACACTTCCAAGGAATACTCAATTTTCAATATCTCAATTCATGATCCTAGTGTCTCCTTTTCATTTCCCCAGTTCACTGGCATGATAGTTGGTGATGTTTTCTTTATTTTGGAATTCTATTTTTATGATTATTTTTGTGTAATATTCCATATGGGATGTGAAGAAATGTTTCCTTGTTCCCTTAGGATTATAGAATGATTCATGGAACTTCAGGAAGTTTCTGGTGCAACCTCCTGCTCAAAGGAAGGTTGTCTCTGAGGTCAGAACAGGTTATCCAGGGCTTTATCCAATTGGATCTTGAAAACCTCCCAAGAAGGTAGAGCCTCTTAGTTCCACTGCTTGACTGTTCTTACAGTGAAAACTTTTTTCCTTATATTTTTAACATCTTCTGTTTCAACTGATGCCCACTGCTTCTTTTCCTCCTAATATGTGCCACTGTGAAGAGCCTGGTTCCATCTTCTCCTTAACTTCCTTATATGTACTAGAAGGCCACTCTTGGGCCTCCCTGAAACAGTCTCTTCTGCAGCCTGAATAAGACCTGATGCTTCAGCCTTTCCTCACAGGGCAAGTGGTTTTAGGCCACTGACTGTCTTGGTGGCCCTCTTTCATCATTCTTTTTTTTTTTTCTTCTTTTTATCAATTAAGTTCGTGCAAGCTTTTATATCAGAATTATTCCATACTTAAATTACATGGATTTAGAATAGTATGATGTGACTATTTTTATATTATATTTCCCCCTCTGTGAAGATTTCACAGGACAAGTAGACTTGCTAACATTATCATAGGTATTGTATACGGTATTCCAGTGAGATTACAGCATTGAGATGTGTATATATATATATGTGTGTGTATACATAACACTAAAAATAATGATTCTCTTTTTCATTTTCCTGTGCATTTTAATAACTTTTTTCCAAGTTATATATTAATAACATGGAAGTATGATTTCAGTGTTAACCTTTGTCATGCTGAAGACTAATCCTCTCTTCTGTGGTTTGTCTCTTGGAGTTTCTGCCTTCTGTTCCATACTTCCTATGATCTTTTCACTAAATGACCAGTTTGGGTTAAGAGAACTTTATAGAAATTTTGTTGGTTAAATAAACTTGTAGAGATTGCAGTACCTGAAATGAAGTGCCATTCTGTTATCTCTTTATTTCACAAATAGTTTTCCATAGGTTTACTGTATTTGTTTGGCTTTTTTGATTGCTATTATTCTTCATCTCTTGGTATACTTTTAGTTTACTTACGGTCTATGTTTTGAAACAAACAAAAAACCCCGAATCACTAGGTTGAACGGGACACATAAATCTGATCACTTTACTGTCTAGTAGATTGTTGTGGTTCTGATAGATGCTTTTCATAAGGCTTTATTGATAACATACAATATATTACGTGAGGAAATAAGAATGTAGGCTTCCTTTCAAATTGGCTTGTGGATGCTTTTTTTCCCATGACTTTAATCCTGATCTTAAGTAATTCTCCATTGTCAGCCTTTTCAAAGAGTAAATACATTTGTAATCATTTAACTTTGCGTCAATTATGTTGAAAAGATCAATGGGTATGTGGCCAACTTCGTTAGCTTCTTTAGCAGCTACTCTTTTAAAAATTGTGCTATCTGATATTTTAGAAAAATACGTCAGCTCTGTCCTCAAAAATTGGTGTGTTGAGATAGACTTTTGTGCATTCCAGTACTACCATTAGCGTCATCTTATGTTGTAATGTGGAAATTGTTAAAGGAAAAAGGGAAGTTAACCTGTAGTAATCTTCTTAACTTATACACACAAATATTAATTATTATTCTGAGAAAGTGACAAAAACAGTTTATCAAGTGAAAACTAGAAATGGATGAATTTTTTTTGTGAAATCCACATTGTCAGCATGTTGTGTTGTGCTTGACTAACACAGAAAGACCTTTAGAAAAATATGCTATTTTTGCATTATTTAGTTCCTTGTGTTGGACATTTCTCACACTAAGCTAAACAGTTGTACTGATTTCACCTCCTAAACCAGCCCAAAAATAAGCCAGAAGACAACACAGAAGTCTGTGAGGTAGGGGAAGTTGGGATCACCACTATTGGAAATAAAAGTTCTTTGCCATATAGCAAGAGAAAAATGAGATTTCTTCAACCTTCAGTGTCTAAAAGGGTCTGTAATACCAGGAATTTTTTTTTGCAGTGTTGACAGATCCTGCAAGCTGTAGGTAAGGAGGAAGAGAAAGGAAAGAGTTTAATATAGGCATGAAACTCAGCTCTCTACAGCATGTGACTGGTTTTGCTTTGTAATATTGCACAGGTATGATAGGCAGACATAGGAATAACTTTTTTTTGCCCTGCTCAGTAAAGTTGCAATTCTTCCAGTCTAATTCTTGTATCTTACGCAGTACTGTAAGTGGATCTCTTACCCTTGTTTGCAGAGAGGCAGATGAGACTGCTGAAATACTTGACCTTTCTTCAAATCTTTTTTAATAAAGGAAAAAATGCAGAAAAGCTTACAGTGTTTAATGAACAAACTCTGTTAAGAATATATGCTAAGGCATGGAATGGGAATCATTCCTGAGTGACAGAAATGTTTGTGTTTAAAGGAACGTGAAGAGTAGCACACAAAAATTCAAAGTGAAATTGTAAATCTTAACTTTGGTGATTACATTTGGCTGTCTCCAAGTGCTGAGAGAAGAGACAAACTGGTACAGAGGATAAGTGATTATTTCAATCTAAAACAAGGTCCTTGCTTTTCTTGGACTAATTTGGGCTCTAAACAGCATCACACAATTTAAGAGAACATTGGAAGGGCTGCAGCATTATGATTCAAAGTCTAGTCCCTCTAGCATAGATTGCTGTCTTCAACAGCATCCATAAGTTGATGTTAACAAAGGGAAGGAAAAGGGCAAGCATCCTCACCTTCCCTTCCCTGCCAAAATAAAAAATCTTTTTTTCAAATGTTGCTCTGAATATGGTAGAACTTGAATTAATAATCCCTGCTGGTTCTCTCTTCCAAGTACATATGCACTCTACACTTCATGTACCTATTACAACTTTCAGCTACAAGTTTCATAAAGCTACCATTTGTGTCTCAAGGAACACCTTCTTTTGTTTGTTTTAAATCTTGATACAAATTGTATTGTCATGCAGTTGGTTGGACTACTCTGTTTTAAATTTTGGGGTAATGCTCTTGGAAAATATTATCTGTGCATAACTTGTAATGACAGCTGCAGCCAGTCTTGGTTTGAAACCACTATTTGTTTCTGGAAAAGATTGTTTAGGGTTTTGTCTCTCTTCCTTTTGGGCGCTAGACATTACTGTTCATAGCTGCTTTAACAAAATTTAAACATTCTTTGTTTAGAACTGATTCAAATCATTGTTCTAACAAGTCTCTATTTTTATTTGCAGTGTCTGAGCAACACACCTCCTCTTACAGAGTACTTCCTCAATGATAAATACCAAGAAGAGCTGAATTTTGACAATCCTTTAGGAATGCGAGGAGAAATAGCAAAATCTTATGCTGAGCTTATCAAGCAAATGTGGTCAGGAAAATACAGCTATGTTACCCCAAGAGCATTTAAGGTAGGGAAATGATATTGAATGTACATTGTCAGTCTAGGTTTTGTACTTTTAAGTATACAAAACTTACAGAAATATGCAAGAAGAATTTGAAGTAGTATTATCAGTATGCAATCCCTTCATTGAACTGTTAAAATACTTGGATGTATATTTCAGTGTCACCTATCCTTGTGCTTTAGTCTTTGAGAATTAGTTTTGACTTCCTGTCTCCATTGAAAAGCTTACCTGTTATAAGTTTTACCTTTTCAGTGTGCTGCTGTAGTATCTCATAAGTATGTACTCTTTCTAACAATTAAGGTACCAGAAATACTTGTATTTCTTTTTTTAGACACAAGTGGGACGATTTGCGCCTCAGTTTTCTGGCTATCAGCAACAAGATTGTCAAGAGCTACTGGCTTTTCTCTTGGATGGCTTACATGAGGATTTGAATAGAATTAGGAAAAAGCCTTACATTCAGTTAAAGGATGCAGATGGGAGACCAGACAAGGTGGGGGTTTTGGAACTGATCATCTTCATTTTAGTCAAAGCTGTATAGTGTAAGATACTTTTACATGATTATGCACTGGAAGGTTGGGAAACTGATGGTGTGGGGCTCTTTCTGGAAAACCTTTCAGAAAATAGGACAAGACCTTAAAAATTGAGATCTTGTTTGAGAACCTGTGTAAATTTCTGTTTATTTTGAAGATAATGAGGTGGGATGGGAGGATGCTAAGGCCTTTTTTAAGACTTCATTAAGACCTTCTTGTTCAATTCAGTGTTGAGTTCAGTTGGAAAAATTATTCCCATTCTATTGTCCTTTTATCCTTATATCTGCAGTGTGCAGCATTCTGTCTCTCTCCAGTACTCGTACTTTAGGGAAACTCTTCTTTTGTTATGAGTACTAGTTAATTCAGATGGAATTTTTAAGTTCATCTGCTTTTGTCTTTCCCCAAGCTACTTGGAAGTCACTCTCAGACTATGTACTACCACTGACAGAATCTGTATCCTAGGAAAAGCATACATCTTTTAACCTGTGATCCTGATAGTAGTAACAGTCCTTACGGGTCCTTTGGAGTGAGACATCTGTGTTTAGGTGGTTAGTGAAAATGTTCTGTCAAGAACTTTTACTAATAATTCTCACTATTCATTTCCTACTACTTTGTCATAACCCAGATCATGCTTTATTTACAGGTGGTTGCTGAAGAAGCCTGGGAAAACCATTTAAAGAGAAATGATTCCATCATTGTAGATATATTTCATGGCCTTTTTAAATCCACCCTAGTTTGTCCTGAATGTGCTAAGATCTCTGTAACCTTTGATCCCTTTTGTTACTTGACACTTCCATTACCCATGAAAAAAGAACGCACTTTGGAAGTTTATTTAGTTAGAACAGATCCACTTGCAAAGCCTATGCAGGTAAGTGGCTTAGTTTGTGTACAAACACCGTGAGTCATGTGGCATTAACAATGAACCCAAGTTCCTTTACACAGTGTAAATTTATAAGCAAATCCAACAAGCTTTAGTTTTCTCGTGTATATTCTGAAGTCTCACTTAGGAAAGTGGGGAAGATTATACATACCTGAGGAAGACTGTGCCTACCTTATATATCTGTCAGTTTCAAGAAAGAATTGGTAATTTCTTTATGGTTGTGTTAATAAGGCTTCATAATCTTTAAAATGTATGCTGACAATTTTTTGAGTGCTGCTATAATGCATTTCTGTGGTTATAAAAAATATTTATACATTTAATCCAGACTTAATTTCCTGGTTTCTTATTCACAAAAGGCAAATATTTGTAATAAGTGGTACAAAAAACTCCCATGACTAAATATATTAGCTAGTCCTGAATTCTTCTGTGTTCTCACCTAATAGTGAAAACAAAAAATTTCAGATGAGATTTCTTTGTGAAGAGTATCTCTTTTACTGTTTTTAAGGAAGGATGATATTACGCACCTTAGAATGTTATGAAAAAATGTACATAAGATTATCATAACCAAGCCATGATTAAATGGTTTTAACTGTACCTTATAGGGTAAGTGAGGATAGGTGAAGTAAATACCACAGAGGCAGTTATGCAGACATTCAGAAAGGCTCTAACACCTGAAATCAGAGTACTGTAAGGAGGAAAATGGGAGAAGAGAGTGTTTTCAAAGGCAGTATGAGTTGGGGAAGTCAAAGGTGAAGGGATGTGTGTTAACTAATGAGAGATCAGCCTGGTAGAAATTTAATTGTGAAAATAAATTGCACAGGGGACACAAAGTAGTTGAAAACTACTGAAGTAGTTGAAGATGACTCTTGTGAGATAGTTATGCTGGAATTAATAGTTTGGGAAGAGTACAAGTTCAGTAGAGTTTTTGTGTGTCTAAATAACGATAAAACTTAAGGATATAGCATGCTATACTTGGCAATTAATTACAAAGTTATAATACCATATTTCTAATTAATCATGTGTTTATTATACAAATAACAGGTAAGAGTTCTGTGTGGAGTTTTATTAGAAACTGCAGATGCACTGCACTAAGGGAAGCCACAGGAAGGTTTTCTTTGACTTTAATCATCAAGTTCTCTTTCTGTATGCAAAATGAGAATCTGTTGCCTGCCATTGCTTTTTTGCCCAGTAATACTTTATAAACAACTTGTGTTGTATTCCAAATCTAATATTTTCAATAGCATATGTACTATTTAAATGCTTAAATAAGTAGGTGCTATTGAAATACAAATCTAAGTAATTCATGCTGTTAGTCTTCTTATGAAGAAAGTAAAATAACATTTAAATAAGCATTGTATAAACCAGTAAGTGGCATATTCAGTGTATGTGTGTAGGTTTGTAAAGTTGTGCAGATTACTACATTTTAAGCAGCTTCTGGAATTTGTGTTAGTTGATTTATATACTTTGCACCTTAAGTTCAAAAATATGAAAGAAATATGTGAAATATGCTGAACACGTGTTAAGTTGTTTGGTTTTTTCCCTCATGTATATTTGTTCTCTCAAGAAATAAAAATTATATTTTACTTTTTAGTACAAAGTAGTTGTTCCCAAAATTGGAAATATATTGGATCTTTGCACAGCGTTGTCGGCTTTGTCTGGTGTTGCTGCAGATAAGGTAAGAATGATCTCTTGTATAAAGCACAACAATGAACATTTAATGTGTATTAACCTTATTTAACAATGTATACTCTATTTTCTTTTCAGATGATTGTTACTGATATATACAATCACAGGTTCCACAGGATATTTGGCATGGATGAAAATCTAAGTAGTATTATGGAACGTGATGACATTTATGTGTAAGTGCAGATAACGTGCTTCACGTTGCATTGCAGTTTGTTTCATTATTTGCAAAAGATTAAAATCTAGACATGAGATAAAGATGAAATTGGGAGAGGATATTAATTTTTTATTTTTCTGCTTTGTAGCCTTTTCCATGATGGTTGTTCTTTGTTTTTCTTCTAGATTTGAAATTGCTATCAATAGAACAGAAGATACAGAACAAGTCATAATTCCTGTGTGTTTAAGGGAAAAGTGCAGGCACACTAGCTACAGTCATAGTGGTTCTTTACTATTTGGTCAACCTTTTCTCATAGCAGTGCCTAGAAACAATACTGAAGATAAACTGTATAACCTGCTGCTGCTAAGAATGTGGTAAGTTTATTGTTTAAAGAAAAATGAGTTTGTGAAGAGTAATGCTAATAGTTGGAATCAGTAGGCACTTACTTTCATGTGCATTTCTAACAAAATGCTTAGATTTGAGTACTTGTATTTGCTTTCTGATAAATATTTATTAGATATAAAATTTTAGCCACTAGTGTGGATTTTGATTTGACTTTTTGTTAGCATGACTTCATCCAAAAAGTATTTGAGAACATGGTAGAGAGTCAATCTGTGTTGTTAAATAATTCTCTTGTACGCTTAGCTGTTTGTTAGGTCTTGGTAAAGTGGAAATATTTTCCAATTATTCTGTTATGGTTATACCTCCTGTATCTACTGTTCAAGTTTATATACTAATTTATGTTACAAATGTACATGGTAGACACTTTCTGAAACTCAGCTAGAATTAGTGTTATTATATAGAAGAAATTAGAACCATTCAACCTCCAATTAAAATTTTTGCTTCTTTTTCTGTTGATGTAATTTCCTTTGTAATATGGTTAATGAACAGTTAAAGAAATGATTTCTGGACAGAGACTGAGACCAAGAATCGAGTTGTCTAAGACTAAGTAGCTCCCAAAAATGTACAGTCACATATGAGCAGGTTTTTATATATGCTTGTAATAGTAGATATGTTTGGCAATAAAACTGATAATTCTGAGTAAATCAGAAAGGAGTGCAGAGATACAGTACACTAGCAAGGACTTGCTGTAACAATTTAATTACTAGTTTGAACAATGTAAATTATTTAACAGTGCATTGCTTCTAACTATTGATTTCACTTGTTATACTTAGCCGATATGTAAAAACATGTACTGAAAGTGAAGACACTGAAGGTTCCCTGCATTGCTGTAAGGACCATGGTATCAATGGTAATGGCCCAAATGGGATACATGAAGAAGGCTCTCCAAGTAAGACTGGAATATCTAAACGTGTTTAGTATGTGGTGTTGAATTTGGAATGGAAGTTAACTCTCTAGTGTCTTTCAGTTATTGTCATTCTGCCTCATTTCTTCCTCTTCATTCTTCCAATTGCTTTAGGTGAAATGGAGACAGATGAGCAAGATGATGAATCCAGTCAGGATCAGGAACTTCCCTCAGAGAATGAAAACAGCCAGTCAGAAGATTCAGTTGGAGGTGACAATGACTCTGAAAATGGATTATGTACTGAGGATACTTGCAAAGGTCAACCACTCACGGGACACAAAAAGCGATTGTTTACATTCCAGTTCAATAATTTAGGCAATACTGACATAAACTACATCAAAGATGATACCAGGCATATTAGATTTGATGATAGGCAACCTAGGCTTGACGGTAAGTCACGGGGAACAGGTTGGGCGACATTTGATTCTTACACTCTTTTCTAACTCCCATGTTTTATTTTCTATGCTGTTTGATACATTTTTCTTTTAAATAGTAAATTCTGTATAGATAAATAATTTCTTATTGCAATTGACTCTTAGAAAAGCAGAATCTTTATGTGCTTCAGTTTTTTATATTAAATTAATGTTAGCAGTTTAATTTATTTTGAAGAGTATTTGCATGAAGTTAATACAATTTCATGTAAAGCAAGAAATAATATTAAGAGAAAACATTTTTTTGTAATCGTAGAAAGATCTTTCCTTGCTTTGGATTGGGATCCTGAATTGAAGAAGAGATATTTTGATGATAGTGCAGCAGAGGTAAGCTGCTTATGTTGCTCCCTTTTCCAGCTCAAATAAAAATTAAACGTAAAAAATGCAACTTAATTTGTGTGCCATAAGAGATTGTAAGTCTTCACAAGAAGAAGCAAATATATCTTTTTTTCACGTTCTTCCTAGTAAATATGTTGTCCTAAATAAACTTCATATATACATCCAAGTAATTAGCAAATCTGAGGCTTATGAACTTGGAAGTAAATCTGAAGCTGTGGAAACTTTTTACTTGAATGGTTTCTGATCAGTTTTTCCATATATAGGAGCTTTGTAGTTACTGTTTATAGTAAGACGACATCACTAAAATGAGTTTTGTTTCATTTGTTCTCTTAACTCAAGAAATACTTCTCTTTAGGATTTTGAAAAACATGAAAGTGTGGAATATAAGCCTCCCAAAAAGCCTTTTGTGAAATTAAAAGATTGCATTGAGCTGTTCACAACAAAGGAAAAACTAGGTGCTGAAGACCCATGGTAAGCACAAAAAATCAAAAAATATGTTCTATGGTGTATTTCTCAAAATTAATCAAAACCACACTTAAACACAGAGATACATAATTGATTTATTGATGGTATTTTAAATCTGTTATTTCAATATAGTTGAAAAATCCCAAAAATGTTTTCTTGTTTTGTTCCAAAACCAAAAAATAAACTAAAATGTTTACCATCTAGAGAAGGTTATATTTGTAAGGAAGACAATGCATTCAGAATTAGGTGGAAGGGTTGATACTTGAGGTGCTCTAGTCTGTGGACTGTTATGGACAGTGAATGAATAATACTGTGACAAATTCATTGCAGTGGTTTAAACAAATGCTCCTTTCTGAGATGAGAGAGGTTGGTGCATACTACAGGGTTTTTTATGCAAATTCATAACTTGCCTTGCATTGATACATTAAATAGGCATGTGCTTGAACAGCAGGTTTATGGGATGGACGATGTCTGTAGTGAATAGAATCTCTTACTCATGTTCTAGTCATTAGGTTTTTGACAGAGACTCTTATTCTGATCTATGGTTCTTCCAAATTATAATTTAGAATCTTCCCTGAATATTTGTAATTATAGTATGTTCCCATAAGATCCCTTTGTTCCAGAAGTTTTCTAGCAGATAATGATCCTTCATCAACACTTTAAAGCTCAGAATCAAGTTTTAAAAGAGAGTCTGCCAGTTTTTCTTCTGTGCATAGCTAAAAGTTTTGGAGCTCTCCAAACATTGTCACCAGAGTTTTTCCTATATTTGTGCAGGGTAGGGGGCTAACTTACAAAATCTCAATTTTTGGGGGGGTTTACTAGATTATACAACACTGGATAGACTATTTGAGATACCATATAACTCAGGTATGGTGAAGCGCTTCCATTTTTGCAGCACATTTTAAGCAGAGTGTTTAAACTACAAAATAACAACTGCAGAAGTCAAGCAGCTGCTACTAGATACATCTCACCAGAAGTCATTAATCACGTTTTTAGTTATTTGTTAAGTCGTCACAAGTCTAATCTACAAGAGTTCATCATCCATAATCCAGCACGGTTTGTATTCCAGATATTCTAAGCCAACTGAGAAAAGAGATTTTCAGTTACAGCCTGCCCTTACAGTTCTCCTTATTTCTTGTCATTAACTGATGTTGCTATTTAAAGGCACTTGTGCAGTCTTTTAATTAGGGCTCATCTCTCTTCTTTTTTTTCCCTAGATTTTTACTTGTTAGATTCTAAACTGTAGAATATGCATAGACCACTTCACAGAAGAGTTGCTTCCATTCATTCTTACTTACCTTTCTCCCTGAGCCTTATTCGCTTAAAGATTCTAGTATACATTCCAGGGAACAGAAATTTCTGAGTCACAGCCTGTTTAATACTTGCATACCTAGGAAGGGAAGTTTTTAGTAACTGGTTTTTCCAGGCTCCAGTAGTCACTGTTATCTAGTTTTAGCTGGTAGATGGGATAGGGTGGGGAATGGATGAATTTGGAAATTGAAATTCAAAAGAACGACAGTTGTCTGTTATTTTTGCCTTTTTTTATGGTTAGTTTCGTAACACTTATTTTTTTAATAAAATACAAGAATGCTGTGTTTTAACTAAGGATACTGGGATCTGATCAGGCATATAGGAGATGGGGATCCAATATTGGGGGCTGCTACTTGTGTCTTTAAAATGAAGTTGAGCTTCACTGGGATCACACTTGCACATTCTTGCACATTTTAAACTGGAAGGGATATCTATGGCATTAGTAACAGAAGATGACACGTGTGTGGTTGAGCTTTTGCTCGTTCAGTTCCTCCCATGTTACTGACTTTCTCTATGGTAATGTATTTTAACATGCATACAGACTACAGTTATTTAAACTTGATTTATTTTTTTTTTCCTTTTAGGTATTGTCCAAACTGTAAAGAACATCAGCAGGCTACTAAGAAGTTAGACCTGTGGTCACTGCCCCCTGTACTGGTAGTTCATCTAAAGCGCTTTTCCTACAGCAGATACATGAGGGACAAGTTGGATACATTGGTTGATTTCCCAATAAAGTAAGAAACTGAAATATTTTGATGCTAGAAGTGTAAAGGCATGACTAGGGCATGTGTTTAATGCAGCAATTATATATAAAATGTAAGTTTCCATGAGAGCATCCAGTAAACTAATGTCAAAATGCTTGTGGGTTGAAAGTATAAACTTGGCAAAATAATAACAATAGAAAAATATGGAAGATTGCTGGTTTCACTTCTCACAGAGTGAAAGAAATGCACCATCAGAGTAATCTGGTGGGTTTATTCTAGGAAATATAAAGTAAAGGGCTCCAAGACCACCAAAGTGTGAAGTGGTTAAAAATGCTATTAACATGACTGACTTTTGGTTGGGTTTTGTTGTGTTTGATTTTATTTTGTTTTGTTTTTTTAACAGTGACTTGGATATGTCAGAGTTCCTTATTAATCCCAATGCAGGGCCTTGCCGCTACAACTTGATTGCTGTCTCCAACCACTATGGAGGAATGGGAGGAGGGCACTGTAAGTTGATTTCAAGTGTCATCATGTTACATGTCAGCTTTCTTTTTGTGTTGATTTTGATTTTGGTACTGATCTCTTTGAATCAATGGTACTTTTTAATGGTTGAGGGACAATTTTTTTCATTACCTTGAGATGCTTTCACGAGTATTTTAACACAAAAATCTGTATGCAATGAGGTCTCAAGAGTAATTGTAGGTTCTTTTATACTTCTAGCTATGCATATTGTGAAAAGAGAAAACATAAGAACTACTGTACGCTTGCAACTGATTTTGTCTTGCTTGTCTGTATTTTTGTTCATTGTGCTTCTCCTTGAAAGTACAAATAAAAAAATGACTGAGGGATTTTATTTTGACTTTCCTTTCCAGTATATATTGTCTTTAGACGGGGAGTGTTAGTGATTAAGCTCTCTTTGCTCAAAAACGTGTGAAAGATGTTTAATAGTGATAATGAGGTTTAGTTAGTTAAATATGAAGTGTTTGACTGTAATATAATCTAGTAACTGATTGTATTATATCTGTGAAGATACAAAGTCCTGAGACATTGTATTTTTTTGTCCTAGATACTGCCTTTGCAAAAAATAAGGATGATGGAAAATGGTACTACTTTGATGACAGTAGCGTGTCCACTGCAAGTGAGGACCAGATAGTGGCAAGTATCTTTTATATTTCCAAATTTGGGACTGTTGGTGTTGTCTTGTCAGGGCAGGAAAAATGAAGAGTAAACCATGAAACTTGTATTAAATTTGTAGGCACTAGTTCGTGTTCTTTCAAAAGGACAGTACAAACCAAAAATGGTTTGCTACTACATGCAAAAATAACTTACATAAAAAGTCTGGCTTTCTTTGTAATTTTACCTTGTATACTTGGAAGCAAAAAAAAAAAAATTAGTAACCTGGATTCTTTGTTTTGTTTGAAGCCTCATGAACATGTTATACTACTCTCTTTTACAGTCCAAAGCAGCATATGTGCTCTTCTACCAGAGACAGGACACAATCAGTGGAACTGGCTTTTTCCCACTTGACCGGGAAACTAAACAAGGTGCTTCAGCTGCCACAGGCATCCCACTAGAAAGTGATGAAGACAGCAATGAAAATGATAATGATATAGAAAATGAAAATTGTATGCATACTAATTGATGGGAAGAACTAGAAGCCATAAAAGAGACTCTCTTACTGGGGATACGGATTGAAAGAGTGAAAATGCCCACCAAATTAAGAATAAAAGTCTGAGATGGGGAGTTTCAGATAATAGAATGTAAATCTTTATTACATTTTAACATGTGCAGTACTTGAAGTGAAACAATAAAAACTTAAACAGAAATTGTCTCGAATGCATTTACAGACTCATATCCACAAGGTATATATAGGAAATCACAAATAAACCCCTTTTAAGTTTTCTGCTACTGTTCTGATGGATTATGTTTTCTTTTGTTTTGGATGTGAATTAATAACTAAAATATTAAATCTGTGGACTTCTGACATTTACTTTCTTAGTTCTGCAAGAATAGTACTGCCAAGTCTAGTTTCTGGATGAATATATATGTGTTCTTTAGGCTGCCAACAGACTACAAGTAAAAATGTTATAAATACCTAAAGTAGTTTTTTTTCAAACAGCAAATTTTCCTTTCTCCCGATTTTTTTTTTTTTTTTTTTTTCTAATTTGCTCACAATAGAAGAAATAGCTTGAAAAAGGTGTTTTAACCTTTTGTGATATAGTGGAACATCCAGAATATTACGTTCATTTTACTGCTGCTGTGGAACAGGTTCTGGATTTCATGCTGCATTAACAAAAAGGTTTTCAATTAAATGTAAGTATCCATTGTTGCTTGTTGGAATCTACTCTGCAGACATAATTCCTGTTATCTTGCTTCTAAGACATGCATAATTTTAATCTGATATCAGTCCAAAATTTAAATTGTGCTATAAGTTCTCTCTCCCCAGTTTTTGTAGTTTGACAGCTTGCAAACTACTCTGTATTAAGGTCAGAGTTAATAGTATTCTGTATCCATAGTAATGACTGTGTATCGGGCTTAGTTGAGAATTTTTTCAATATAACCTACCTTTAAATTGTTAATTAACAAAATCACTTTAAAGGTAGGCCTGTTAATTTTCTTTGTGTGTTCCTGATGGAATTCACCATAGCCTTACAGTGTATCTGAAAAGGTAACTCATAAGAAAATTGGCATTTGCATGTTCAAGTCAGAACCTGTACAGTATATAAGGCATACAAACTCCAAGTTGGATTTCAGTTAACTGTGTTCAGGGGTCCAGGATGCCAAAATAAGTGTGACAGTTTGAAACATTTTTTGATTTGCTGCTTTCCCATTGATCTAGTTGGAAGAATGTATTGTTGATTTGCATACAATACTGCCTTTGAGAGGGGCTCTTAAGTATGGGGGCACACGTCACATATCTACTACCTGGAGAATTGCTTTGTGTCCCACTGTTTAAAATTTAAAAAAGAAAAAAGCAAAAAGTATGATGTTCTTCACTTGAACTAATCAAATACAATAGGTTATAAATTGTGTATTGTAAATAAAAGTTCACTCTGTGAGTGCACATTTTGGTAAATTATTTATTTATGTTAGCATTAAAAAGTTTAAAAAATTGCATTTGACCAGGATATAAATGAGATATGTTGGACATGGCTTTGCTTTATACCTTGATATTAAAACTGGTGTTTCATCCTGGTATTTTAAAGCTGCTTTGAGGTTTTTTTTTTTTTAAATGTAAACTAACCTCCTGCATGACAGAGGTTAAAATTTTGTCTGCACTTGAGTTCACTTGGGTTTACATTTGAAATGCGCATGTTTATTTATACAGATTTCAATAAAGCTATTCAAGGCCTTATTTAGTGTTCTATTTTGTTACAAATTCTTTTCCCACAGTGTTTGTGTCATGAATAGCCTTTGTCTGAGACTCATATTCTCAGTTACAAACTGGTTATTTAATGACTAACGTAGAATAAGATTAATAGTATTTCCAGTTGATAGTATATATAAAAGGGTTTCTCTCCTGTCATTGGCTCTAAAACATTTGCAAGGCTGCAAAACCAATAATGTCATAATTTTGTTTGTTTAGTAGTACTGTAACAATAATTAATCAAACGTAAATATACTAATTGTGAGATAGCTGGGAAAATGAGGGAATACATTTAAGATTAGACAAACCAATATGGGGAGGGAGGGAATGATACAAGCTTTTGGAAGCAATCCTAGAGAAGTGATCAAGTCTTTGAATAACACAAACACACAAAGATACCCCCCCCCCATATTCATACTCCTATTTCTTCCATATCGTGTTAGCCTAGAACTTGCTTGGAAAAACCGCATACAGCAAAGAATCTGATTTAACTTACCAAAGTACTTAGGAGTTCGTAGATTGGAGCTTTAATATCTGATGACTCAAGAGTCCTAATGTGCTTCATTCTCCCTTTGAAAACGCAAATAAATATAACATGGAATGTTAAATTTGAAGGAATGTACTTACCTACTAATAAATGGATCATCCAACTAGAATTTAAAAGGGCATTTATTGAAGTAACATTTAATTAGGAAAAAAGTACATACATGGGTTTTAGTTTTATTTTGTTATTGTTAATTTGACTTCCATCATTATAAACACACTGTATAATGAGCTTCCTAATCAGAGATAAAAATCATCAACATGTCTATTTGAGTGTCTCAAAGGTTTCTGAGAATTCAGCCAAGTTGTGAGTTTTATAAAACTTGCATATTTGCACATAAGATATAATTCTACCAGTGTGGATATGTTTTAAAGTCCTGAAAGTATATTATTATTTACAGTGTTTATCAGAAGTTATTCTCACTCAACTAGTCATTTATACAGAAAAGAGGATCCTAACACCTCTTAATGAATCATGTCAGATAAAAATCTAGTGTGCTTTTTTTATCAAAAAGTTTGCTGTCAATAAGTATCAGCATAAACTCGAAAATTTTAAGATTCAGGTATCTTTGATCATGTGACAGTCACAGGAACAAAACAGAGTATGAAGCAGAAGACAGCTTGCAATTCCCACTTACTCCATGGATTTTGTGACCGCAATATGTCATTTAAAGCCAGGCTGGGAAGGAAGGGGAGGTAAAGAAACTGCCTAGAACTTCCTTCGTTGGCCTGAGATCATGTTCTGTATGCTTCAGTGCAGATCAGTTCCCTGATCTTTCATCCACCTGAAATAAAGTCCCACCTGCCTTCCTGGCACACTGAGGTGAAGCTTGCAGCTTACTTTTGAGCTGATGAGAGGAGAAAAGCTGTCAGATGTTCTAGAGTCAGATGATGTGGAAACATCTGCTGCATCTACGGCTATTTGCTAATGGGAAGGCCACAACCCCTTCTAGTTTTCCCAGGAAATTAGCCCTGTATTATGGAGTGCAGTGTATTTTTTTAATATACTTGAAATCTTAAGAGGGAAATCAGTATGGCAGGCAAAGAAATTAATTGGCAGACGAACTAATTTTCTTTAAAAAATATGCTGCTTTCTTTGATGTCAGACTTTGTAGTTGCAGGGTATGGTTTTTCATTGTTTCTAAGCACTGGTTACTTTGACAAAGAAAATCACCATAAATGTAGTGAAACAATAGGAAAACTATCTGATAGAATAAGCATATTCTTAGTCTGCAAGCAAATTGCTGTCTTCAGATTTTTTTAGTTCTTTTCCCTTGCGGGGTAAACATTGTGAAAACAGTTCCACTTCTCTAGTTCCAAGATTGCACGCTTAACTGGCATCATGTGCTCATGAGGCAAGCAGGCAACCTGTCTTACTGAAAAGAAATTATGTCTTGGAATAACATGGAAAGTCAGAATAGTCCAAATATGACAAATTTATTTAGAGAATGAACTGGGTTACTACATGTCAGGTATCATTAACCGTCATCCTGGGCCAAATCATGCAAAAATTCATACAAATAATAAAAGGACTCTATTGATAAAGAATTCACATAAGTCCGTATGGTTTAATGAAAAGTACATTCTGTTGTTTAGCACTGCAGTAATTGAAAGAATGGGGAAACCTATACTGCATGAATAGAAAAGATGAATATAATGAGAAAGTAGCTGTAGGATACTGCTAAGGAGGTGGTAGAGGATTTCAAAAAGGAGCAGAGTCCTATGATTAAAAGAAACAACTACTGCAAAAGTCACGGGCAACTAGGAATTTAAATCGTTGTTAGCGGTGTTTTGTGTTGCAGAGATATGAATAAAAGGAATTTGGTTTCTAGCAATGGATTTAACTTCTTACTGAAAGATAGTTTCTTTTCTACTGGTTTACTGCTATGTAGAGGTGATTCGGGCACATTATGAGGATCATCAAGAGCTAATAATTTTTAGGAACCAGTTTACAAAGGAAGGTTCCAAATGTCCTGAAGGGGGGAAAAAAAATGAATCACTGAATCAATTACGTTGGAAAAGACCTCTGATTGAACAGCATCATGTCAACTAGATCATGGCACTAAATGCCATGTCCAGTTTTTCCCTAAACACCTCCAGGGACAGTGACTCCATCACTTCTCTGGGCAGCGAATTTTAATATCTAATCACCCTTTCTGTGAAGAAATTCCTCCTGATGTCCAACCTAAATCTGCCCTGGCACAGCTTAAGACTGTGTCCTCTCATCCTGTCACAAGCTGCCTGGGAGAAAAGGCTGACCCTCACCTCACTACAACCTCCTTTCAGGTAGTTGTAGGGAGTGACATCACCCCTGAGCCTCCTCCAGGCTAAAGAACCCCAGGTCCCTCAGCTGCTTATCATAGGACAAGGAAGTGTGAACTTCTCTGAAATTCTACTGTTGGTAAGGCTGGTTCTGGCTTTCTGTCATCTTGCCTCCAAAGTGAGACATTCAAGCCAACCAGACATTTGTGTCACACATAACAAAGCTGAGTGGGTCAGGAGTAGAGCCATTTGGTAAGGAATCTGTCAATATGTAGTACATGTTAATTTCCAATTTTATAATTCCATTGCTTATCAAATGTTTTTAGATCATGGCGTGGTTTGGTTAGTTATGACTGAAGCAGAGAAATAAGGTCCTTTGAAATAAACAGCCATAGGAATCTACTGATGACCATGCTGTCAAAGAGAAATAAAGTTTCAGACTGGCTGAACAAGTTTTACATCCCAGTTAATGTTCTGTTCAGTAGCTCCAGGGCTTGGCTCTCAGGTGGAACAATGAGTATTCAGACCTGGAATTTCCTATGCTCTAGCCAGCAGTTAGCCAAGAGCACATCCATGCACTGGTGTGAGGAGACAGACAAGCTCACCCACTGTGCCCTGGGAGCAGGTTCCAGGAAGCGGCTGGTATTTGTGAAATACTGAATACAACTTGTAGAAATGCTGCCAAAATACCAGTATTAACTAATGAAATTAACTATGTAATTGCCACATGCATGCATCCTTAGTTATGGATGTCTCTGCTTGCACATGACCCAGGGTGTAGATACATACAGTGATATAGCCCTGCTTTATGAGGAATGCATATTAACATGTGGAGGTGATCTGGGTAGCCATTTTACTACAAAGGAAAGCATCTGGATCTTTATGGCTGGATACCTTTGGCAATCTTCCAAATTTCCTGAGAAGTAAGTTCATTCTGTCTAGCTGTTTGAACCCAACCTGAGTAAAAAAATTTCTTTAAAACTGCTGTTTATAAACAGCCACACATGAACGTCTACAAATATTTACATGAAGGTCAAAGTCCTCTGAATGAAATAAGTCTGTAAGATTCATAAAGCAATAAAGATGAGTGCAACACATAAGATAAACCAAGGCCTCTACAACAAGCAGTTCTTCATTCAGAACTCTTCCATAAGCAATTTCTAATCCTTATGGTATATAGAAAGAACTGCCTGTAAAAGAATGGAACAGTCCCACTTCAGTCATCTTTGGAAACAGTTGTGCTGGAGGCTCTCAGAAGTACATGGCCATACTGAGTCTTTTCTAGGCTGGCTGGAGTTAGCTACAAATTACGTTGATCATGCCAGCAGTGTAGCAGTGGCAGCATGAGAAAAGAATACCTACATGGTGTGCTAGCCTCCATGGGACTTATATGAGCAGAGTGAGTGTAGCTATTTCTAGAATTATTTTCTGTGTTTTACAGATATGACTGAAGTCCCTGCTACACAGAGGCCACCCCTAACACAAAGGAACTGACATCCATTCAGCTGGTGAAAATTCTCCTGTAGCAATGGTATCACTCAGCCACCTCAGGGCTGCAGTCTGGAATGATTATTTTAAACGATTCACCAGAGCCTGCAGAAAACATCCAGTGACTTCTCCTCTCTGCTGCAGCAGCCAAAACCATTATTTTTTCACTGGGGAATACCCTTCTCCTCTCTGGCATTATTCTGTGATTAGTAGATTGTCTGGAAGTTACTAGGTGTCTGGAAGTACTTCTGTAATTTTCATACAAGCTGAAGAAGATATAAAATATAAATCATTAAGATGTGAGGAGGATTATGGCAAATAGATGAGAGAGCAGCAAATAAAGAGATTGCTGCAAAATGCATATTACTGACATTTTTGATGGGCATTTTTCAGTCATGCATCCTGCAGTCATTATGAGATAAACAGCAAAAAACTTCTCCCAAGAGTGCAGTTGAATCCACTGTCCACTGGAAGAGCTCTGGATCGAAGCAGAATGCCTGGAATCACAATTGGTTTGCTTCAATACAATTGTACCTTTATCTCTAAACCAAAATTCCTAATAAAAGACTTGAAGATTGTAGCAAATTCTGATCATAAGTGCACCATCACTGAAGTTTCTTAATCTGCTGTGACCTGATGCTGTGCCAATTGTTAAGGTGGTAAGGATGGTCAGCGCGGGGGTTTATCTGTATAAACAACTGTCAAGTAGCATCTCCACCACTGTTTCTCTATTTTCTACACTTGGCAGAATAAAAAGTGGGCTACATTACACACCATGCCGGGAAAAATCACAGATGAGCAGGTATTAATTCTGTTAATTTGTGTAAGGGAATGAAAGATGAACTCAGTTAAAAGAACAGAGTAATGTTTGTTTCCCAGGCCAGCCACATACTTCCTTGTGTGACCTGGAAAGTATGAAGGGCATGGGAGGTGCTAATAACATTTTGTGATTGTCATGTCTCTGTTGGTCTGTTGTTACATTGCTAGTTCTAGGACAGCAATAAATTAATTCAAGCAGTGGACAGCAAACTGTCCACAAATCTTTCTCAGAAAAGATGTTACTGGTTCCAGCTGATCCAATTACCGGTACTCAAAAGGCCACTGCAAAAAAAAAAAAAAAAAATCCCAAACCAAACACTACCACTTTGAGAATCTTTTTGGACAAGATTCAAGCAGAAAAATTGGAAAAACAATTTTTTGCTGGCTGGTTACAAGAGAGACTTGGAAGGATTTAAGACTCTGGTCAAGAGATTTGTGTCTAGATCCTGAAGTGGGTTCTGCAACTCAATAGGGAATCACTGCTGAGTATCTAATACACGTCATAGGTTTGACATTTTGGGCATTGCTATTTAATATTGTTGCGTAACCTTAAAGAAAATGTGACATAATTACTGATAGTTTGCTAATGACAAAGAGGATGATCCACCAGTAGACAGCAGCTGGGATTGCATTTTCAGTTGATCAAATGAAATAAAATGTGTATCAACTGTAAGTATACAAACAAAATCGGTACTAACATGTAAACATATGCTCACACCTATGCAGAAAGGAACACAAGTTAAATTAATGAGGAGCTCAAACTGGAAAACACACTTTTCAGTCTGCTGGTACATCTAACTTCCTTGCACAGCCACATCCAAAAGGAACATAGGCTTCACTTCTATTCCATCAGGGAAAAAAAAAAAAAGAATACCATGTACTACATGTACTAGAGAGAAGTTTATTACTTATTTTAATCCATTTGTGTCACAACAGAAATGCTCTCTTGACCCACTTCTTTTGTCTGTAATTTAAAAAGGCATTACTGAAGTGCTCACATATTAAAGGGCTTCTTTGTGCTTACACAGACCAATACAATACATAGTTTTTATCAAAGGCTACAGGATGTATTTGGTATTAATCCATCTCTCACTGTCTTTTAATTTAAAATTTAACTTTGCCTTTTGTTATCAGTATCTATGTTTAATCTGAGGCAAAATTTTCTTCATCGTGACTCTTAACTCTGCAGTACAAAAAATCACCAGAGATGTCTGCAGACACCTTTACTTTTCCACACAATTGATTTTCCATATTCTGCAGTTAGTTTAGTACTGTCACTATTTACAGATTCCTATCAATTACAGAAGTATACAGGAGTGTAGATAAAGTGAACTCAGAGGAAAATCACAACTCTTCCCATTATGATGAAACCGATTCATTGCCCCACTGAATGAAATCTGATAGTTTTGCCTCTATACAGCATGATGACAGAATCCTGTTCTCATATACAAAGCCTGCATCTGCATACATCTACCGGGATGGGCTATAACTAGGACTAAACACCCGAAATTAATACAGCCGAATGCTATCCCATGTTTAATCCAATTAAAAGGACAGATGCGCATCATTTGGAATGAACATGAGGTAACTTAATGAGTCACAATAGGTCTCATGAGCATTTTTATTGGTAATTAGAGCCATAAAGCTACAGGGAATTATTTCAATCACCCACTGCCCATCACAAAGTAACATATAATTTAATAACAAAGCAAACCACAATACAGTAATTGCAGTGCAATATGAACTTAGCTTAAAAGCTGACAGATATATCTGAGATTGTGCAGGCATGTGTATTGTTCCCAGTTAAGTCAGCTTAACAGCTAACTAGCATTCTTAACTTTCTGGTCAAAAATGTGCCCTCAGAGATGTCCACATCCGCCGCTCCACCTTCTGAATCAAAAATGACTTGATTTGTAACCGGGGTGTTTAAAGTGTACAAAAGACTGGCAAGCATTTCTGCTTAGGGTTAGGACTACATGCAATAGAATCTATTGCAATGAAATATAAATCCGGAAGTCCAATTCACAATCAAATCAGTGTCACTTAAAAGGATCCTGGCTAGTTTAAACAGTTTAACTGTACTGATTTAGATTAACTGATAAATCTCTGCATTTACAAAAGGCATACATCAACATAGTGAGAAAGATGACCTTGTTGTTTAAGAGACATGCCTGAGATTCAGGCACATGTATAGTTCCTAGTTCTTGTATTCAGCAGATCTGGAAGAGTTTTCAATTCTACAGCCACTGTAAGATTAATTTCCAAACCCATGAGCAATCTTGCAGTATTTGGCTCGCAATGCTGAGCAGACTGAGTATTTAAGCTGGTAGCTGAAAAGATATATATGATCAATGCAAATGATTTAAAATATGCAAATAGGTGGACAAGTAGATTCAGGGAGTATCAGTGTGCCCATGGCTCACCATGTACAGTAAATTGGTGGAAAAATCCAAACAACAAAAAGGAAGTAAATCATTAAAGCTTACCTAAGAAATACACGTGCATTATCAATAATTAATTAATGCATTCTCCTAGCTAATCATCCCTGTTTCTTATCAAGGTATTTGGACTGGTCTGTGAATTGCATCAGGCCTGAAGCCCAGAACAGATGCACTAAGATGGGAAAGTCCTTAGGAAACTGCTTATTGGTTAAGCATGTAAATAGTTCTACTGAAGACAACAGTCTTTTTCTTTTGTTGTTTTGTTTGGTTTTTTTTAAGTAAGCATAGAAAAATCAAAGCTTTGGAGAATACAGAGCAATGCACTTTGAAAGCATAACACTGTTATAGAATCATGTTTGCTTTCACTGAACATAGGGGTGAACTCCTAATTCCTTGTCTGAAGGCACATAAAGTTTGACCACCTAATTCAATTGTGCCAGTACTACATACTGTTTTAAAAACACTAACTTATCCATTTCTGTCAAGCTAACAGCTAGTTTATTGAAAACAATGTAAACATAAAGATCTTAAAATAATACATTATTTAGAGAACAATCCTGTAAACTCTGCTTCACAAAGCACCCCTACAAATTTATGTGTACAGGCACAGTGTTCAGTGCTGTGCCAGTGGGAGCCTGTTTACTATACCATTTGCAATGGATCTCATAGTAAATGAACTCAACATACAAGCAGGGATGCTCAAAATTATGAAAAGTTCTTTTTACTTTTTCATTACTAGACAAAACCCCCAAAATATTAGAACATTGTCTGAGTAAGACTGAAGACTTTCAGGAAAATCTGAAGAAAAGCTATTACTTAAAATTTTGTGAATAGTAAGGCAGTAAAAATTTATTCTTCATTTGTCTTCTTTGTAATTTGAAAACTACAGCATGTCAAAACTCACTGATGTTTTCCAACTACCTGGATTTATAGAAGGGGAACAGAAACATGCTGTGTTACAGGTAGGCACCTAGCACACTACAGGGTTTGCAGCAACAAGAATATGGGAAAATAATTACTGCAGAGACCAAAACCTTTGTGAAATGTTAACTGTTATGGTGAATGATGTCCTCCAGAAGGAAGTTCCCAGGCAGCCATCAGGCCTAAACTCCCTGCATTACTGCAAGTAACAGACCCTGAAGGGCTCGTGCTGGTTGTTCGGGTGCTTGCTTTACAGATGGATTAAAAATTGCTGGTTTGGAATTCTGAGGGATAGTGCTGGTGACGTGGAAGGTACCCAGGACCCAACTATTCCACATGCCCTTGGTTTTGCCCTGCCTGTGTTTATCTTAAAGCTTCTCAATGAAAGATTCACCCTGGCTTTGCCTAGAAGGAACCACGGAAGCGCTGTGTACACACACAGGGCCCGAGCGGGACACAAAGCTTCGCTCTGACTGAAGAATCACAGAATGCGCAAGGCTGGAAGGGACCACAGCAGGTCATCTGGTCCAACCTCCGTGCTCAACAGGGTCATCCCAGAGCACATTGCATAGAATTGTGTCCAGACGGTTCTTGAGTATCTCCAGCGAGGGAGACTCCACAAAATCCCTGGCTATCTATTCCAGTGCATAGCCACTCGCATTGGAAAGAAAGCAAGAACTTCAGGATTCAAATGTAAAACGGAACAGCACACCTCGCTCTTTGCTTTTTAAAAGCAAACTCTTCTGAGAGCCAGACTTGGCCAGATGGAACCAATCCTTGCACCCTTGCAGACGATCGGCAGGGATGGCGGCTTCTAAAGCCCAAGGAGCTTCTCCACCCGCTTCCTCAGCGACCCTTAGCCACCGCCGCGGTTTGTCCCCTCCCCACGGCAGCTCCCCAGCGCCGGCGGCTCCGCCTCGGCCCAGGTCCCAGCGCCTCTCCTGCCCCTTCACGCCGAACCGGTGTCACGGCGGGGAAGAGATCTCGCTCCCTGCCGGGCCCTGCCCGGCAGGACGGGTCCGAGGACGGCGTCCCTGCGTCCTTCCCTCCGTCCGTCCGTCCCTCCCTCCCTCCCTGCCGGCGGCCACCGCTCTCCCCGCCCCCGGCCGTGTGTGCGGAAGTTGCCGGCGCCCGGGATTGTGGGAGCGGGGGGGACGCGGTGCGGGGAGGGGACGCGGCCGGGGCCGGAGGGTTCTGGTGTGGGGCGCGGACGTGTCGGCTGGGGCCGCGGAGCGACAGGCACTGCCCCTGCCCGCTCGGAACAGCGCCCGGCCCGGGGCCGGCCCGGCGGCGCTATGGCCGGGACCAGCAGCCCTGAAGCTGTGAAGAAGCTGCTGGAAAACATGCAGGGGGACCTGCGGGGCCTGAGCCTGGAGTGCCGGAAAAAATTCCCCCCCGTCAAGGAGGTGAGTGGCGCTGAGCCGAGTCAAGCCGGGCCGGGCTGGGCTGAGTCGAGCGGCGGACGCCGTTCCGGAGGGGCCTCCCGGGGCCCGGCCGGAGCGGAGCTGCCGGGGTGCCTCTGCTCCAATCCCCAGCCCGGTGCCGCTCCTGGTGAGCTCCGACCTCCACGGCCGCGGGCTGTGCCCAGTCGTGCCTGTGCCCAGTCGTGCCTGTGACTGTCGCGTTTTATGTGGCTGTTGTTTTCAGTGTTCTGCCGAGGCAGGCTGGGGCCGTGGGCCGGGTTGTGCGCCTCGGGGAGCGAGGCTGGCGGACAGACCGTCTGTTGACGGGCGAAGCGGGGGCGGCCCCACTGCTGCCTCGGCGCCCTCCAGGGAAAACACAAAGTTTGACTTGGCTGTCTCGGCACCGCCGAGAGAGCGAAACTCGCCGGAGGCGAGCTCGGTGCTGGAGCTTGGGCGCCCCGGCGTGCGGGCACCGAGCGAGCGGTAGCCCGTCGGGCCGGCTGCGGCCGAGGAGGGCCGTGCCCAGCCCCGGCCGGCCCTGCGGCTGCAGTGGGAGCCCGGGGCCCCGCAGGTCTCCCCTCGGGTCTGTGCCTTGCCGCTGTGACGAAGCGTGGCTGTGGCGCCCGGGCCGGCGTGCCTTATTTCTCACCGGTGCACACCCGTGGCTGCTGGTGTGAGCTGTGCGGCTCGCTCGTCACTGCTGCTGCGTTGTTTTGGGGTTGTGTGGCTTTCCAGCAGTGTGGGCACAACTGAGGAAGCTTGGGAGACACAGTAGTTTGGGTTACTTCTTTTTTCTCCTTTCTTAAAAATCCCTTTAATAAACTCATTCCAGTAAGATTGTATGTTTTATTTTTGAAACCTCAGTTTATGCAGTGCAGCCTGAGACCTCAGTAATCTCGATGACCAGGATTACTTTAATCGAAGAGCAATCCGAAATTTTTTTGCTAACTTAAAATATAAGTGTTAACCATATTGTTTTTATCCAGTCTGTTTAACTTTTTCCTTATCAGTAGTTTGCCACTTGCCGTTTAAAAAAGTTTTCTATGCAGTAGTGGGAAAATTACTAAAAGATTTAGTCAGACTAAGATGCAGACCCAGAAGCCCAGAAGAAAGGCATTGCATGTGTTATGTGACTTTAGTTCAATTAAGTGATAGCATATGTAATGTTGTATGAAGTATTATACACTTTAACAGCTGAATTGAAGCTAATGGCTGTGCTTGTTTTGAAAGACGTGAAGTGACACACTTGCGGAGCATGTTATGTACTATTTTAGGTTGCAGAGGAATGCTGGTGTGTTCGAGAAATTTTGTGTGGTCACAGAAAAATAAGAGAAAGTTGTGATCAGTCCTGAGGAATTGTGTGTGATCACATGTAAATAAGAAAAAACTGTGGTCAGTAGAACAGAAATCTGTGTGTGTTTGGAGGGAGGCAGGAGTGCTGCTTGCACTTCCTTCTCTGTATTACTGTGTTACTCTTGTTCAGTCTCTGAACAAGTTTCCTCTCTGTGTTAATGTTTATTTTCTTTGAGATCTACAAAGGAGGTGGGCAATGTCGTTCTTAAGCTAGTATTTTTAGTTATCCTTCATTATGTTTGCCATGGCTGAATATTATAGTAACTGCTGCATGTACTTCATACTTGTTCAGCACGTTTATCAGATTCTTGTGGCAGTTCGACTTCTATGTTATTCCCTTTAAATTGACAGCAATTTGCATAGCTTTCTTCATTAGAAACACTTAACAAAGTTTCTCACAACTGTCTGGGATTTGGATAGTTTAATGGAATAGTACTGGAAGAGGTGGGACTTTCTACTGCGAGTTATGTGCTCTTACAAAGAGTCTGAGGTGAAAGCAGTCCTGCAGTAGGATGTATGATACAGTTGCAGGAAACGATCTTACTTCCTCACTTCTGGAAGCATTTTTTTTTTTTTTGTTCTAGTTTTAAAGGAAATGGGTGTCCTTTTTAAATCAAATCTCAGCTGCTAAACAGATGTTTTAATTGTATGTGTTTGATGTGATCATGATTAGGTTTGGCTAAAGTGATCAGAGGAACGGTATATTCTTCTTACTGACTTGGGACAGCACATGTTTTTTAAACCATGTTTAAACACTGGCTTTTAAAAACAAATTCATGCTACTTACAATCTCACTTTTTTACTTGCAGTGTAACTAGACTCTCCTCAGCACTCCCACATGCTTTGTAATTTATGAGTTTATATTTCAGTTGATGTGTATGCTTTTGTGTCATTTAATAAGCTTACTGTACTGGGATAAAACTGTTGAAAAACTCCTACTCCCAAATTAACAGTTATGAGATGTATATCATAATTGTTAGAATTGATAGGTACTTTATAAAGGTAAACTGCTTCTCATAATCTTTCTAGTTTCTGACATAGTCAAAGATTTTGCTAAGAGTTGTTACCTTCAGCCGCTTATAAAATAATTGGTCTGTTCTGGTTTTATTTTGTTTGTTTTGTTTTTATATTAATAGCGTTAAAATTCTTCGAAGTGAATTCAGCTGATAGATTTTCTCTGATAAAAGTAGTAATGTACTTCTCAATTTTTGCTTGTTGCTCAGATGATTAGCTTGAGCAAATCCTTTAACTAATACTGTAAGGATTTAGATCAGTTGTATGATCAGAAAAACAGAGCCTTTTTTATTAAAAGGGTTTTAATTTTCACTCTTTAGACATCTTTGTAATACCTATGTTATTACAAAATAGTGCAGTGTATGTTAGGTTCAGAGAGACCAAAACAATGTTAAATGATTCTTTGCACTGGCATGTACATGACACAGCTGAAGAAGTTTACTGGAGTTCTCTTGGGGGAGGAGTGTGAGGGTGAGGTTTGGATGCAGCAGAGAAGGGGACAGCCAACCATGAGATTTAGATCTTATCCTCAGTTAGGAGTCAGAAGTAAGGTCTTAGTGAACCCTTACTGAAAATGGAACTTGAACTCTTCAGTGTTTTGAGTACTTTCATTTGAACTTTTTTGTTACTTTGTATCTGTAAAGTTTTCTTAGAAGGTCACGTTTATGTGAAAATCATGTAGTTCTAAGTCCAGTAACTTACAGCAGTAGAGTCTGAGATTTTTGCTGACTTTGATAATCTGTTAAGAAATGTTGAAATTACTGACTTACTCCCAGTGTTAAACTTGTGACACAAATATGTGGCTAGCTTCCTTCCCCTTAGTTAGAGCTTTTAGCTAAGAAATAATGGGACGTTTTGTTGCCTCCAAAGTATCCATATGTTGTCTGTGCTCCATGTGACAAATAATGTCCAAGTAGGATTTTCTTAGGTTATACCATATAAGGCCTTAAAAATGGGAACTGCAGAAAGAGTCTGTAGGTCTGAAATTATGTTGCTGATGACGTTTGGGGTTTAAGTAACTTAACAGATTTATTTTTCTTAAGGGTGTGGAGAATACCAGTTACTATTACACTGGAGACCCATGTGTCTTTGTTGGTAGATGGTTTTTCTGTTTGATACTTCTTCAAATCAGCACTGATCAGAAGGGTGCTAGGCATGATTGCTATACACTATGATCAAGAAGTGATTTGGTGATTATGTCTGTGATATGCCAAACCTGTTTATACTGGCAGACATACAGATAATGACATTGCTGAAAAATGTGTTTGTATTTTCACAATGCGTTTCTGTTTCCCAGTTAGAAAAATAAATGCCAACTGTGGATGAGATAGAAGCTGTCAGGTCAAGTGTAAATAAAACACTATCTTTTGGAGCTTGAAATTACAGAGGATGAAACAGTCTTTGGTATAGGCATCAGTCCTGTTCATGTTATCTTAAATAATCTGGCATTTCTCCTAGAAAACAATACTACTTGGTCATTAGTCTGTCATTTTTAACACAGTGGGCTCTTAAGATTTGCTCTGTACTAGAGACTATCGTAATACTGCTAATGTGGCACTGATTTGCATGCTGCACTCAAAGAGCTTTGTAAACTATTTTAACCTGCTAGTGACTGGAGTTTTGCTGCATTTGTGGAAAGCTGGTAGTGCTCTCCTTAGAGAACTGGAGTAAGAACTTTGTCTGATCACAAAATTGAAAATGGCTTAGTGTCCTAAATAGGTTACCTGCTGTTTTTTATTTCAGAGTGAAAATATTGTTCAGTAAGCTGCATCTGATTTGTTTAGATAATTCCACTGCATTAAAAAACCTTAGGAATACAAGGGGAAAATATTTATAACTGGCAGAAATAATGGAGTTAAAAGGAGAAATAAGTATACCCAAAAGTTCCTCACAGCCTGAATTCCAGTCATATGTAATTCCTTGTTGTTTACACAGATCCAGTCAAGCAGTCTCAGCTTTCTAGTAGGTTTGTAGTCTCTCTGTTATCTCAGGTTTTTCTTGACTTTTAAATAATAGTAAAAACAAAGTGAGTTTAAAAAAATACAATAGAAAATTAACTCTTATCCAGCTCCTCGCACAGTTTCAGACACATTTGTGCTGGTAGGAGAGGGGAAGGGAGAGGACAGGTGGGGTTGGGGTGGACAGGGACTGGATCATCCTGTGGCAGGATCAGCTTGGCCTGGGACAGGGCATGCCCTCTTCTTGGCAGTTGTGTAATGGATTGCAGGTGCCTGTATGTTTTAGGATGTTTGTTGCTGTAGCGATTTGGAAGAGTAGGGCTGGAAAAGAAGTGGTGTTCAACTTGCCTCCACCTGGAAGAGCAGTGCAGAATTAGCTTTGAATACTTCAGTCAGTAGAAATACTCTCTTGAGTCTCTTGGAACAAAGCTTTTGATAGCGTCACTGTTTCTTTACCAGATCTTTGCTTGAAACAGCAGCATTGCTTTTAATTAGCTACTTATTGAGATGTGTATGCCTTTGGCACACAGACATATTTTTGAAACTGTAATTTGCTGTATCTAGGAAAAATAATATAATGCAATTTTGCAATCTTATTTTTTTTTTTCCTTTTTAAGTAACTCTTCTTGTTGGCAAGTGGCCTTACAAAGTTCTTAGGTTAAAAGCTAACAAGTTAGGATGTGAGTGACTTGTGGACAAAGCAAACTTTAAATTATTTAATTACAGTAGAAGTAGTGTGGACTAGCCTGAGGCAAGAGACTGGATTTGCCTTTTCTGAGAGGCTGTATGTTGTGTTGTGTGAAGACAGGCATTATTCTACATTTCTTCCTTTGGAGTCCAGTCTTGTTTGCATTGAGTGACATCCATGACAGCACAGTCCCCTGGGTTAAATCATTCTTATTTAGCAATGATATGCTGATCCTGAACACATTTTAAAGCTAATGCCAAAAAATTAATTGGGAGGCTTGTCCTTTTTAGGGAACCTCTGATGTCATTGGGTAGCTGAGTGAACCTAAACATGAGGATGTATTGCAAAAGTTAAACACACATTAAAAAGATACAGATCAGTAAATTTAGCGTATAATGTCAAAGTGATCATTAGGATTCCTGATGCAACTGGAAGGAACAGTTAAAAATGTGTGAGTATTTGTTAGCTGTTTGTTCTGTAATGGTAATAATATTCCAGAAATTTTGTTGAACGTAGTGCAGTAGACATTGGAGAAGGCTAAGAAAGAAACTTAGATGCTGAAATGTCTTGTGATTTGGGCATCTGAGTCACTTGATGTACTTCTAGCATTGAACAGTTTCTGAGTGCTCTGCATTCATGCTACTTTAGTGGTAAAAGGATGAACCAAATGAACCTAGGAAAGAAGAAACCTTTGTACATAGGCCATTTTCTGTAGGAGTAACCAAGTTTTTGGGTTTTGTGCTTTATTTTTTGAATAAAATGGATTAAATAATTCTGATAATGTAGCCTACAGGGAATATAACGTTCTGAACTTTCCAGATTGGTTTATTTTCAAGTCTTCACAACACTAGTTCAGGAGGATAAAATACTGTAGTTTGTTTGGCTTTTTTTAAATGGGTATTTACTTAACTAATATTTTAAAGGTTCTTTTGAAATAGAGAAACAATGCTCTGTAATATATATATTTTCATACTTAAGCAGCCTGGACTAAAGCATGTGTTTTGTGCATGTGACTGGAGATTACTCCGTAGCATTCTTGAGTTGCCAGCCTGTAGCTGAGCTTGCAACCTGAAATGAGTGATCCCTAATATCTCTTTCAATTTCTTTTATAATTTCTGATCTTTACCACTTGCTGTGTCTGCTAGCTTAATGTTTGGAGTCTGTTAATTTTGCAGTGGTTTTTACTCAATATTGATTTTTACACAGTAGTGTTTTTTCAAAATTATGTTTTTAAAAGTGAACTCTTACATCTAAAGGGAACCATTATCTATTCAGATGTGTTCTAAGCTTCATGGTCCATTGTAAATCGTAAGTTTCATGTGTTCATTTTAGTCTTTGAGAGGAAATGTCACATATTCTGACGTGATTTGCATAAGGCATACAGGTCAAATTTCTTCAACTTGTAATACCTTGCAATTTAATGTATGAAGAAAATTACTAAAAGTTTCAGTATATCTGTCTGTCTCTACACTTTCCAAGTTACACTTTTCAATGCAGGATTAAGGTGCCTAATGTTGGGTGTCTAAGCATCACTGATTGTGCAGGCTTGGTTTGTTATGGAAATACTGTCAATAGAGACAAAGACCTATTCTTAATATCTTGTAGCCAGGGGATTGATTCCTTCTATCACCTACACACTAGGTGTTCTACACTGCCACTGGAGATACAATAGTGTTTCTTCCTTGGCTTCCAGCCTCCAGTCCAGAAGAGCATGGGTCTTCTGCTGTCTTCGTGTAGTTGTCTTGGATACGGAGGCGTAAGCTTAGACCTCTGTATTGAGCCCCTGCTAGCGGGTCAGCTGAATTAGCTTAAGGAGAGGCTTTAAGAATTAAGGAGCATTCAGTAGAGACAATCTCCATTGTAATGGGAGTCTAAATATTTAAATTTGTACATCTTAATCTCTGATTTAATTCCCATCTGCCTCTCATGGCTTCTTGAAGACTGTACTGGAAATCTGTAGCAGAAGGTGGAAGTTCTTGGTGACTCCAGTTCTCCACTAGTGCCTAAGCTGTCAACTGTTGTTTCTCTTTACCAGGTGTCTGGCAAATAGACATTGCTGACTGAATATAGTACTTGTGGCAAATCCTCAAAAGTTGCTGGGTCCCATCTGTTATGACCGACAAGCTGAAGGCAAAATTAGTTTGAACTTCAAGTCTGTGTCTCCTAAAGCTCTGAAACAGGGTGTTGTTTTATTTTTAATGTAGAATGATAATTGTTGTGTCAAAAGTATATAATTAAAATTCAAATGCAAGTGCTCTGTTTCAGTGGTTTAAAATCAGTTGTGTGATACTTGACTGGACCACTCAGAAATCTCTTCATGGTAGACACAGGCTCTCTGAGGATATCCTTATACTACGTATGTATTATATACATATATATGTGTATATATACCTATTTTATATATATATATAATGTATTATATACCATATACTACAATATATTTAGGTGTTGATATAATTTATATACATTCATATGCATGTATACCATACAAAATATGGGATACATGCTTGTTCTGTCTGTTGAAGAGAGAAGTAAAACTTCAAAATGTGTTGTGAAGTGGCTTATGTTTCTTCTCTTTCAGCTGTTGGTTAGCTTTCTTGCCCTTCTGTCTACATTAGTGCTGTTCGGTAATGAGTTGTTTTATGTTATGCATTATGATTTGTTCTGTTAATTTATATGTGATTGTTTTCCAGCTGAGGTGTTGTATTTTGACTCTCAAATGAAAACTTGTGATGTTAAATATTTGTATTTGATTATGTTTATACCCAGTGAGGTAGCTCCAGAGACAGCAGCTCTGAAGCAGTTTAGATGACGCTGGTAATTCTCCTGGCGTTAGTGATGGTTAACCTTCAGGATTTTGAATTGGCTACTGGTACTGCAAACTGACAATTTCAGAAGATTAATGGACTGGAGAAGTAGTCACTCCTATCAAGTGTGAAAGAGCACTCTGAATATGAGAGAACTAATATAGTTGCACTAAAGCTGGAAATGAACAAGGTCGTGTGTTTTTAAAAAACAAAAAACATAACCTGGAATGTCTTAAATCTTCAGCTGGAGAAGGAAGTATATAATAGAATCTGTTAAAGCTTTATTTCCCCTCTAATTTATGATAATTTTGTAACAAAATGATAATAAAATTTTCAGTGTAATAAACCCCTGTGAGTGCACAGCAATATCAGATCAAAACTGGCATTTTGCCAGTTTAAATCACATGTAAAATGAGCATGTATAAAAGAGAATGGTCAGAGTAGGGATTGTACTTATGGGGAGGAAGATAAAAATACAGAAGGCAAGTACAATCCTTTTTCACACGAATGTGGTATACTTGAGTGCTTTCATGAAACTGATTTAGTGAGGAGCTTTTTGTGTGTTCTTTTCCAAATAATAGTTTAGCAGTACAGTAATGGTCTAGAATGTGCTTTTGCAAAGCAAGCCAGAATAACAATGAAGTGAAACTGTACTTTAGACAGGAGGACTCTTATCTAAACTATTGGATATAGGGTTAGTGTTCCATTTGGAAAGGCAGATAATGGTGGATAAAAAAAAAAAATTGCTCTTTTTATTTCATGTAATAGATATGGAAGTGACCACAGATAACATATATTACTCTCATCCAGTCGTAATAAAAGGTTGGCAAACAATGTAATGTAAATACCAATACAAACCATCGTTCCTGAATGCTTTACTTTTTAGAATAGAGCAATCAATAGCTTGTGTAGTAAGGACTGCACACCTTACAACAATTTTAGTGTCTCTGAGGATAGCAGTTTTCTATAACCTACAATGAAAACACAAATGCGCATTCAAAGCACTAGCTGTGAAATTCTTGGTTTTATTAACTTTTGGTAGGAATGCTATCACATTTAGAAGTTCATACAATAATATCTTTAATATTAGACCAATCTGTAGTAGAAATTAGCACATGCCTGTTTGTTGCATTAAATATATATTTTTTTGGTTAATAAAGTAAAAAAAGTGCTGACTTCTGTTCCTGATTGTTAGATACCAATTTCTTTGAAGATCAGTATGTTTATCCTTTTTAAAGCTTTTTTAAAAACACGGTTTTGAAACTTCTAAAAAAATGATTGATATGACAGAGGCAACAGGTACGTTTTTCACTTTAGATTCAAATTTTGTGTCATCTTCCCATTAGGAAAAGTTGTTAACTATGTTATTATTTTTCAGTAAAAGAAGGGTAGCTCTTTCATGTTCACTGCAGAATAAGGACAAATTCATAGAGATTACTGCAGAGCAACTGATGTACTGTAGGATCACATCCCAGCTGACTCCTCTGGTCCCTTACTTGCCTGTCTGTATGCATTGCACTAGAGGTCCAAGATGTCTTGGCCTCTGAGAGTTAAATGTTCAAGCCTATGCTATGCCATTATTCTTTGTACTGCCAAGACAGGTCCTGTTCTTGGGCTGCCAGGTAACATTATGATGATCATGGACTTAGCTGTAGTGGTATCTTTAGGTATGCCTGCTGCAGTTGGGTTTAAGGGCATCCACAAGGTCCCAGAAGGCAGATTTGAAGAAGTCATGCTTTCTAGATGCACTTATCACTCCTGGTGTGGGTGGCTTGCTTTTACATCATGCTAAATTCATATAGAGTTGCATATCTCAGTTATCCTAATACCTTCATATGTTATTTATGAGTTATAGATCTTTAAATATATATACACAGACAATAATGTGGAGAAATTTAGCTTGTGAATGTTACCTGGATTTTGGAAAACGTTGATTCTGCTTGAGGATATGTTAAATCTTCACTTCCTAAGTCCTTGAGCAGATACTACCTGTCTCTGTTTCCCTGTAAGTGCTTTTGACCCTAAACAAAACATAAAAATTTCCAAAAATCTGGAAGATGCTCACAGCACAGGATAGGAAGGCTGAAATTCTTCCCTGTTCCGACTGAACACTGAGAAGTCCCTTAGGAGGGGAAGAGTTTTGGATCTGAGAAACTCCTGCAGCTGGGTTTGAAAGTCTCTGCGTTTCCACATCCTGGTCTCTCATATGCAGAGAACCTGTCTATAAGGCAGCTGTGAATGTCGTTGCCAGACTGTACATTCAGAGAAGAACTTTGCAGGCAGGAGATGGATATTATGCACAGACTTCTTTTCAGTCTACTTGAAACTACTCTNACCAAGAATATATATATATATTTTATTTTTTTTTTTTTTTGGTACATAAATTCTCTGTTTTCTTTGCTTTGATTTGTGTCAAGGGAGATTTCCACATAATCAGCAAATACTTGATAAATTCCAAGGAAGCAGAAAGATGATGGGGCAAGTGTTTGAGCCCAGAGGGTCCTGTTGAATTTTGTTGTGAGATTATTGACAGTTTGATTAAAAACAAATCAAAGTACTGGAAGAGATTAACTTGAATATTTGCTATCACTGAGAGTCAATTTCTGTTCTTCATCAATATTTCACCTTCCCAGACTGGGTGCTGCTGTTGCTTCAGCAGAAACATGAACCAAAACCCAATAATGGCAAGTGTGTGACATTTTATATCACTTGATTTCACAGTTATTAAAGCAGCAGAATTGGAAATCTAATTGTCTGAAGATTTTAAATACATTTGAGATTTGTTATGTTACAAGAATTACATATATTTGCTTCCTTTCAAAATAAAGAGATAACTGACTTGCTCATTACACTGCCATTAATGGTGGTGTAAAGGGAAGCTGGTAATGTTGTATCTAAAACTGGTGATTGATTTAAAAACAAAGTGCCTTATATTTATGTAAAAGTGAATTATCATATTTGTACCCATAAAAACACACAGTATGATGCTCTCTACTTGATTAGTGTTTTATAAGATTCTTTCCTCATGTGGCAGTGTCCTGCACAGTGCTGTAGTAACTCATTCAAATTTGTAAACTTAAAAGCTATGACTATATCTGTTAATCTGCCAGTTAACTTGATGCAGTCCAAGCATACTTTTACATTCATGTATATGGATTAGAGATGTTTATAGTTATCATGTTTTTTGTTGGCTATTTGTGATCAACTTAGGTTTTTTTAATGTGTTAATGTGTTGTCTTTTTTACATGTTCAGTGGAGTATTTTATTTTTCTTTTGAAGGATGTGTGCAGTGTAATTAGTTTTTAACTGTAAGCATTTTTAAATGGGATTCTGAATAGAAACCATAGCATAATGCAGATGATCATAGAAGTTTCTGTATCTCATGGAGAAAAATGGTTATATTCAGCAGTTCTTTTGTTTTACCTTATTTTTTAAAATTAATGTATACTATTTTATTTAAAGACAGCATAGAAACAACTGAGAACCATTATGTTGGAAATTTTTTTGTACAAAGTACATGGTATTTGTGAATGCCACTAATATGAGCAGGCTTAATATTTCTTTGAATCAGAATGAGTTTATCACTTCTGGCAAGAAATAAATCAATGGCCAGTAGATGTGATGAGTTTTATTTTGAAGATAATTGGACTGTGACAAATCTTTCATATTAATTAATAGGCACAATATGTTGTGACAAGAGCTCCTTCAATTAGCTGACAGTTTATAAGTGAAGAAGAACGGGGATTGACTTAAATCTCAAGAACTTCAACACATTATGTTAATATAATTAAAATAAATGAAAGCTGCATTTGGCAGGCCTCATTTTAATATGCTAAATGTGTATGTGCATGTTGCTTTGTGCTCATTTGGGCATGTTGTATGTTGATCAGGCACTGTGGATATTATTGGCTTTATTTTTTAAGTAGAAAACTATGTTCAGAAAAACTTAAATAAATCTCCAGAATTTTACAGCAGTGTTTAGTCTTCCTATATTGTTTCGGGAAATTAAAAGGAAAAGAAAATGTCAGTTTTGCATTTCTCATTTAACTATTTTGAGAAATAGGTATATCAACTCTTAATTAAAATATTTAATTGTGAATTTATACAGTCACCTTAAGCTGACTCTCTGGGAAATCTTGTTGGAATAATGTTCTGATGGAGAGGGACTATTAATACTTACTAGAATTTCATGTACTGTCATTTTCATATTTCTGCTGACACAGCTTCTCTGATTCTCTAATCTGTTTTATGTGGTGACAGCACACATCTTTAAGTAGTAGTATCAGAGGAAAAATAGAAATGTATAGGGTGGATAGTGCACAGAAATACGAAGCTGCAATAAAAGAGGAAGTGTGCTTTCAAATTTGCAGAACAGTATTTTCCAGAAATTTGCATCCAGTCGTTTTGGAAGACCTGTTGTGTTTATTTTGATTTACTTAATTCTTTCCAGAGGCTTATAGTATGTTAATGGAATTAAAAATTGGAAAGGCACAATGTACAGTGTATTTTTTTCCGTTTTTTACACAAAACTTTCAGAAGTCATAGACTTGAAATGCAAAGCCTCAATGTTACATTTCCAGTTTGGCTTGATTTGCATTAGAGAACATGACTTGAGTGATTAATGCAGGGAGGTGTTTGTGGGCAATTGAAGAGGGAGTTGCTGTTCCTTTGTGGCTGTGCTTGATGGTCAGTCCTGGATAGACTGGGCAGCCCTGGTGCACTCTGTGTTGGGTAGAACAGAGAGTATTGTTAGAAAGGCACCTTTGTGGTATTGCCCTGGGATAAATTGTATAGGACATTGGGGAGCCAAAATCCATGGGGAAAATGGGTTTCATGTTTATATTCATAGGTTGAAACTGTACAGAAACTATGTAAAAGTGTTTATGCTTACTAGTGATTTTTCTTTGCATTCATAAGACTGGAAAGTACTACAATGAGAATCATAATTTCTAACAATTCTGAATGTAACCCCTCCTGTGGACTTCTGGAAAGGAATTCCAGTAGGTGCAAAAATTTCACTTCTGCATTTGCTCTGCTGACAGAAACCACTACAAAGACATTTTTCGCTCTGAGATGATACATTTTTATTCATCTACCATATTTTTGTTTCTTTGCAGATATTGATGTACGATGTAGCATTTAAACTACTTATTTCCTTTTCTTCCAGGCTGCTGAATCAGGAATAATAAAAGTGAAAACAATAGCTGCACGGAACACAGATATTTTGGCAGGTAATTATTTGCAGTGCAGTAGGAAAAATAAAGCTGAGTTACAGATCAAAATGTTAAAAAGATGTCTTGGATATGTCTAATAATACTACGTCTCCTAGTGTGTGCTATATTGTTGGTGCTTTACTTTTGGGCACCTAGGAAAAAATCCAGTAGCATAGAAGTTTTTCAGTACTACTTCTGTTTTATGCTATTCTGATGCTGAGGAAGGGCTCCAGTTTAGCTGATGCTCTACAAAAGTAATCATCTAGTTTGAAAAATAACATGAAATACTTAGACCCTACATTCTCAGTGTTTTAGTCGCTATGGTTGAGTGCTCTGTGTGGAGTTCTGCAGTATGATCCACATCTGTGTAGGAGAGTCCAGCCTTTAGGGACTTGTAACTGGCAGGCAAAAATCCATCTTTATCTGCGACAAGGTCATTCAATTTAAGACGTTCCAGTGCCTTGAGGGATGGGACATATCTTGTAAGCTGCAGCTTTTTAAGTGTTTAAAACAGTATCTCTTGACTATCTTCAGCTTTATAGCGTTGGCTTCTTGCCAGTTGCTGGTAAAGCCCTTGGCCAGATTTGAATGTCCCTGCATTAATACTTGAGTGTCTACCCCAAATGTAGTCAAAATCCTTGAAATGCTAGATTATTTGGAAGGTCCAGTGAAATAGCTACAAAACTCTATCTTGTTTTGAGGTATGTAAATCAGATGTTGTTCAGGAGGCATTTTCTAGGATTATTTGAATTAACAGTCCCACTCCTCAGCATTTCACTTAAATGCCTCTTTTTTATTTGTTTATTTTCTTTGTTTTTACTGCTGTCATGAATGCTGACATAAGTGGGAAAAGTATGCCAGGTAATGTCAGCTATATGAAAATACACAAATGAACAAGGGAGAGCTGTAGTTAGCCATTTGGAAAGCTGTCAACGTATTACTGCATAAAGAAGTTTGTATTTTAGAAAGCTGGTTTCTAATCCTGCAAAATTCTCTGGTTTTTAATTTTCAAAGGGAAGAGATGGGAAAGATCATTAAATTTAGTCATGGACAGGCAGTCTTTGCTTTTATTTTTGTGAGGGAACACTTTCTGGTAGTTGGTAAATTTTTTAAAATACTTTTCTTTTGGAAAGTTTATACTAGCATGTACTTAGTATTTCTTTCACTAATCAAAAAAACTGCACAAATTTGTTATTATGAGGTTTGGGAAACTGGCAGGTTCTAAAACTTATTTTGATGAGTTAATCCTTGCTAATAGGATAGTAACCTTTTCCCCAGTTCTGTTCCACAGTTTTGTCCAGGGAAAATGTACTTTTGCCTGCACATTATCCAAACATTCCACAGTTTAAGCATAATATCATTAAACAGTCTCAATTCTTTATGAACTCTTGTATTTTTGGAGGTATCAATTGTAACCTAATCTTATACAGACGTTAATGTCAAGAGATTGTCTCCTATCTGCTATTTAAAAACTTTTAAAGAAAAATAATATATATACTTCAGCAATAATAAAGCTGCAAAATGCTACTGTAACTGTGAAATCTAGTGAAGTGGATGGTTTCTGACTGCTAGATGACTTAGGAACATCTAGGAGACATTCTAGTAATACAAATAAATATTTTGATCAGGATTTTTTTTTTTAATATTTTGATGTAAACTGTCATTTCACTAAAACAGATAAGAACAACTGTATCAGATTGTTTTGAATAAGCTGATCTGATGCTTTCTTTAAGCATTTCATTGTGTAGGATTATAATTTTTAGGAAAATAGATGCTGTCTTAAAATCTTTATTAAAATCTTAAAAATCTTTGTTATTTTTGGTGGGATATGTTTAACCTGCCAGAACTTTGAGGTCATTGATCTAACTTTTTTCTTTCTCTTGGAAAAGTTAAGTTGAGCTGTTTCAAAGTCTTCATTCTTGGCTTTTGTACATGCTTTATAATTTATTTATAAGAATTTGAATAATTCCAAAGGAGGAGAAAGCTCGTGCCTTAAATCACAGGAGATAAATTTGAGAAATTATTTCCATGTGGCTCTGAGATGTCCAAAAACTTATGGTTTAGAAGTTCTTCTAAAAAAATCAGAATTAGAATCTTGCTGATAAAATGAATGGGTAAGTTATACTTTCCAAAAACTTCTCATTTGTTATGGTTCAGTAAGATAGATTTCTTTTGTAATATATTCTACCATAAATTGGTAGCAAAATGAAGGCAGACCTAGCAATAATAAATTTTTTGTGCATTTTAAGACTGAAGCTAATACAGTCGCAGAATTATGTGATCACAAAATATTCTGAGTTGGAAGGGATCATCAGAATTGAGCTCCTGTCTCTGTGAACAGGAAAGCCCCAAGAATCATCCCATGTACCTAGTTGCAACAAAACCAGATGGGTACCAAAGCAGATCTGCAAAACATTAATTTTTCAGCTTCATAAAGTAAAAATACTTGTATAGATTCTATTGTCAGATTGTTGCTTTTAATGGATTATAGAAAAAAGTAGTGTGAAAGGTTTAAATTTATTCTTTGTCTTGTTATTTATTAACTCATGCCATTTTTGCCATTCAGAACTGTATCTTGAGTCTCATGTTAAGGATAAATATTTTGTGGTATCTTTTGAGAAATTTTGCTTGCTTTTTTTCTGCTTGATGGTTAGAATTTAGTAGCAGTTCAGAAATGTCAACTGGACATAGAGCCTACACTGGCTCTGAAGAGGCTGATGAAACTGGACTGTGTGTTGGTAACACCCTGTGAGAGCTATTATCTTATAGAGGGTTTGCATCCATAATTTCTAATAGCCTATTCTTTTCATAGAAACTTCTGAGTCAGTGTTTCAGTTGGAAAATATCACTAAAATATAATTTTGTCGTTTTTAACTCGTTTTGGTTTTTTTTTTTTCCAAGTTAGTTGTAGTGATGCTTAATAATATAGTATAAATAATAGTATAGTATATGTTAATGCTCATGTTTGCATTTTTATGTGAGAATGTATTTTTTGTTTGTGGTTACTACTGTCCTCTGAAAAGTGTGTGAAACTTTTCATGAATACATTGCTTCTACTACACATAGACTAAAACACGGTGTATGATATTCAGTGTAAGCGCACACACTGGACTTTCAACTGTGAGGAAATTTTTGGTATCTAAAATGGTGATGAGCAGCTAAAATCTTAAAAGTTTGCATGAATCAATAAACATACCTGCAAATGGAAAACCACTCATCAGTCAGAATTATGGGAATTTTTTTAAATGCCAGTGCAGAATGTTACATTCATTATGAAGCTTTTCCCCCTTAGCACAAAAAAAAAAAAAAAAGGAGAGAGAGGTTTATGGAAACTGGTTTCCTCCTGCCAAAGGTTCATTTTAAGAAGCTACCTTTTGTCACTGAAATCCCATTTCACAAATTCACAGCCAGGTGAATGTACCCAGGATACAAACAGTCCAGTCTCTTTTTCCTCTTGTTTTGTCAGTCCAGTCTCTTTCTCCTCCTGTTTTGCCAGTGGCAGTTTGCTCTTCCCCTTCGTTCCCTGTGCTTTGGAATGTCGCTCTGTGCCACACTGTGGTGCTCCTGCATTAGGTGCTGAGGTGAAGCAGAGCAGAAGGACAATGCACCAGCCTGAGACTGGTTCCTGTGGCAAGGCCAGGGAAAGCTCTGGGGTTGGCAGAACCTTACACCTTCTTGCTAACCACATGGACTCTTAAGAGGATGTTATGGATTTGGAAAGTCAGTTGAGTGTGTAAGGGAGTAGGTGGCTGGAATTTGAGCCTTGGCCAGGGTAATTGTGGAAATGAGCTGTGTCAGCCCAGTGTCTGTCTTCACTTGGCTTTTCCCTGTGGTCCATGTGTAAATCCCAGATTTCTAGGACTGGAGATTGTTTTTTGTTACTACATGTCATCAACAATTTTTGCATTGTATTTTTCAAAGCATTAAATGTTGACTGTGTACATATCTTTCTTTGAAAGCATTGAAAGAGAACAGCTCAGAGGTAGTTCAGCCTTTTCTGATGGGTTGTGGAACAAAAGAACCAAAGATCACTCAGCTATGTCTAGCAGCCATACAGAGGCTCATGTCTCATGAAGTTGTTTCAGAGGTAAGATCAATCTTTCTATAAAAACAAATATTTCAGAGTGAGAGATACAGACCTCAAACTGAAGGTGAATGAGTTGTTCACCTTCAGTTTGAAGTGAAAAAATATTTTGCAGACCGTGTTCATTAAAATATGAACACAGTCTGCAAAATATTTTACTTGCATCTGTTTTTGAGTAATTTAAGCTTTTACACCATAAAAAAAAAAAGTGAGAAAAAATTAGTAACTTCAAGAAGGAAATTCATGAAAATTGAAACTAGCTTGTTTAGTTTGCATTCTTACACTGCAGGAACTGAACATGTAATGGACCTTGTGCCTCCACAAAATATACTCTGTGCAATAACATTATTGTGCTTTTGTTACGTTTTACTTTTAAAAATAAGGTAAAATGGATGCACATTTTCTGCAGCAGTAAATGTCATGTTATATTATGGTACTGCATATATAGCGTATTAGGAAGCTGGTGAAAATTATGTTTTTAAAATATACCTTCAGTTGTGCTTGTATAATGTAAAATTATACTGTTTTCTCTCTGATATGAGTGAATTCTGAGGGTAAAATATCTTTTTACTGTGTTTTCCATATTTCCAAGTAAAAAATTAAGTACTCACTTTAGTCTGTACTACATATTAAGAGATTTCTGCTGTTAATTCTTTAAAAATACTTAATGAAGCTTGTGATGATGAAATTGGCTTTATACTCTCCATGTAGTGCTGTGGTGTAGACAAATAGGCACATTTCAGTTATGATATGCCTTTATGACAATGATATTCTTACATATGTACACATGATATACCAACATGTAAATAATGTAATAGTTGGCAAAAAATTATTTCTTTGTAGGCTGCAGCAGGAAACATTATTAATATGCTTTGGCAATTGATGGAGAACAGTCTTGAAGAACTTAAATTGCTCCAGACAGTTCTTGTACTTTTAACAACCAATACAGTTGTGCATGATGAAGCACTGTCCAAGGTAAGAATTGGTTGGTGTTGACTGTAGAACTTACAATATCCAAGAGGAGAAATGGGAAAATTTTACGTATGAAGCATATGAAAACAGTGGACAAGGAGGGGGATTTATTGATTCTGTTATGTCCTTATTGTCTTTATGACTAGTCTCTGAAAACAGGATTTCCTTTAGCTTCCTTTTCCATGTGTTTTGTAATTCCTCCATAATAATACATTTCTGACTTAATAGAAACTTGAAATAAAAACTTTGGGCTAATATCTATCCTTCTCATCTGTTAAATTTATTATATGTTTTTGAGCTGGAATCAAAGCACATGGTTCAGTGTAAAGTCTCACTAATAGAGAAAATGTTTAAAGAAGCTGTGTTCCACCCTGCCTTAAATCCTTTTGAAAAGCAGTCCACAGTTACTGCTTTTTTAATAAAAACTTCGCTGCATATGCTGCATAATTTTAAACACGAACCATTTTGGATATTATGTTTCAAGTAAAAGAAACAATAAGGATCTAGTCTATTTTAATATAACTTATAAGATACTTCTCTTTGAAGAAGCAACATTGTTTATCCATCTGTGAATTGTGAAACTCCGCTTAAAGTAAGTTTCACTTCCAAATTACATTGTAGAAATTTGGTTTCAGCCAGACATATATTGCATGTTCATGTTTCAGTCAAGCTGTTGTAAGATTTCAGACTAATGTGGAAATATCACCTGAGCAGAATCCACAAATCATATACATGAAAAAGAAGCAAAAGAAAATTCTCAGTCTTGTATGGCTTAGAGCATGTAGCACTATGGCCAGGTGTGGTTGAGGTTCTTGCAAGTGCAAGAACATAGAATATGGACAGAAGAACAAGAAACACAGGTTTCACAAATCATACAGATGTTAATTTTCAAAATTCATTGTAAAACAGGTAAGTATTAAACTATGAATTAAAGGTAATAACAAAATCCAATGGGAAAAAGTATTCAGGTCATTGCCAGCACAATGGCACATTAAAATACATGACTTAGAGAAGAATAAAAGCAGTCAAGGCAACATGATTGTGAAAGTATTGTGATTCAGTGTAGGAGAGGAATGGCATTTTAGTTTTGGAGTTGACTGACCTTTCTGTGATTAACCTTATAATCCTAATGTCCTTTTGACATTAATATTCATACAAGTTGTTCTGTGTGATGATTACTGTGTATTCTCTGTGTGATGACTGTACTTTTATTGACACATAATAATGTCTTGAGCTAATAGCACTTTTTGATTGCCTTGGGGAGGATTGCTGAACAGTTTTTTGCCTAGGTAATCCATAAGACTTATTTTGTTTCTTCAAATTTAAAATCATTAAGTTTAGGGTTTTTTGGGGCAACCTTTTGACAAACTGTAGTGGAAAGCTACAGGCCGTCAGCCTTCTTGATTGTTAGCTAAAAGATGAAATGTATTGTTGTAAGGTGATATTTTTTTCCCTTTCAGGCAATTGTACTTTGCTTTCGATTGCACTTCACAAAAGATAATATCACAAATAACACTGCGGCAGCTACAGTGCGGCAGGTAGTTACTGTTGTGTTTGAGAGAGTGGTTGCTGAAGATGAACGATATAAAGGTGGGCATACTGCTTACTCAGCTTGCTTTTATTGACCTGTTTATTTGACACACTTCAGATGCTTCTCTTTCAGACAAAAAAGTAGTAAAATGTCTACAGATGTTATAAAAAAATCACAGACATCATTAACTTTAGCTGGCTTTTATACACTTAATTATATTTAAAGGAGATGAAAACCTTAGCCATTGTGTCAGTCCAATTCATTACAGCAATCTATAAAACCTAGGGTTTTAATCTTTTTTTTTTTCCCAAGCTGTGAGAACTGGTCTTCAGGTGAGTACTGTGAAGGGATTTAAGGTGAGAGTGTCATTTAAGGTGAAGGTACCATAGATTACAGAGTGGGAAATACACGGCAGTAGTAGTTTTGAAGAGAACATTGGAAAGAAGTGCTTGTTATTGATGAGCCTTGGTAGTCAATCTAATGTTTGTTTCTATAGACAAGATAAGTTGCAGAATAATTACCTGGCCATTCTCATAGAATATTTTTGTAAGAACTCAATGTGTGCTTGATTTTTAACAGTTCCTTTATTCACAGAAGTTTGGTTTCTTGCACAGATACTATTGACCAACCAGCTGCTGTTCAAGGGAATAGTAATAGAAGATCTGTCAGTACACTGAAGCCATGTGCAAAGGATGCATATATGCTTTTTCAGGTAGTTGGGGAGCAAATATTTATATATTTGGAGTTAAGATTGGGTGCTTCTACATCGCTTTAAGAAATGTCAAGAATTTACTTGGCATGTTGGCAATGTCCTTAACCAGAGCCTTGGGCTTTCTTATGTGTATTTATTGTAATTGGTGATGACATGCTGTATCACAGGGGAATTGATGAGAAAATGAGGATAAAGTGGCCTTGGAAAATGTTTTACTATAAATCTTAAATAACAGCTAAGATAAGCACACATGTCTGCATTAAATTCAAGATTCTGATTTCTGTGACACTGGATGGACTCCCAAGTGTCCACCAAACTGCCCTACCACTCCCTGTGTCAGCTGGACAGGGAGAGAAAATAAGATGGAAAATAACTCATAGGTTGAGATGTGGCAGTTTACTAAGGCAAAACTGAAAGTTTGTGTGTGTGTAAGCAAAGTGCATCAGCAAGCAGTGTTCAGCCACTTCCCGGGAAGCAGAGCTTCAGAATGCATGGCAGTTGCTCCCAAACATTGTAAATAACCAATGCCTACCTTCCTCCTGCATTTCTTAGATTCTATAACTGAGCTGATGCCGTATGGTATAGAATATTGCTTTGGTTAATTTAGGATGATCTTTTTTGTGTCCTCTCCCAGGATCTTGCCCAGCCACTGGATGGCAGTGGGGGGGGAAATCCTGAAAGTCAGCACTGAGGCTGTGCCAGCGCTGCTCAGCTGTAGCCAAAACACTGGTGTGTTACCAGCACCTTTCTAGCCCCCACTGTAAAGCATAGCACTGTGAGGGCTGCTGTGGGGAAAATGAACTCCATCTCAGACAAATCCAATGCAGAGCAAAACACTGCAACTGTAGTTCAGTCCTGTTTCTTGTGCTTGGTATTGGACATTAAAGGCAAGTGTATAATGAAAAGGAGTAGTTGTATTCATCACTCCAATAAAAATCTTCTTGACCTAGCAAATGATCTGATCTTGAGATATTTTTGAGGGCAGGAATAAACATACTTGCTACAAGGATACCAGCAAAGTTAAAATTTTCTTTTAAAAGTTTTCTAAGTTTATAATTTATATAAAAGAAATATTTATGGAAAAATTACGTTGAAATCAGAAATTTACTCAGAAAAGAGGAGAGCGTGGAGATTTCTTTATAAAACTCGGGAAGCTTTGTTGGTGCAGGACTGTACAGGGAATGTAAATGTTACTATGTTTCTTTCTAAGGATCTTTGTCAGTTGGTTAATGCTGATGCTCCCTACTGGCTCGTGGGTATGACAGAAATGACACGGACATTTGGCCTTGAACTTCTTGAGTCGGTCCTCAATGACTTTCCACAAGTGTTTTTACAAGTGAGTAGTTCTTGAATAGAACACAGGAAGACCTTTATTCACATAGGTAGTAAAATTTACACTTCATTAAATCCTCTTTAATTTAACATGAATACTGTTTTCAGGAGGACTTGTAGCTTTTATATATTGGGGGGGCGGGGTTTAATAGAAAAGTTTTTTGTGCTTATTGACTATGTTTTTCTATTCCCAAACACTTAATTTATGTTTATACGTTTTGTAGACTATGTTTTACTCTGTTTCACTTTCAGTTTTGCTACTTGTATCTCCTCCAGAGATACATTTTCTTATCTTGATGATTTATGACAGCTCTGTAACTTACTTTGTTGATTTGTTATTTCTACAAAAACATTACCTCACTCCTCATGAGTAAGAATCATGACTGTGAATTGCATGTATCTACTGCATATAAATGCACTTTGATCCTGCAGCAATGTGTTTTATCTGACAGTAGGTAAAGTAAAAAAAATTTATAAATGTGTAAGTGGTATTAGCAGCCTATTTCAGCTTGCAAAATACAAGAAGAGGGGGTGGATGCCATGAAACCTGACCATTGTAATTTCATGCTTTTTGGTAGCTTTACAATGGTGTCTGCAGTTCTGCCTTTTCATTTCCTGATTGTAACTTATGCCAATATTTGCATGATTTCAGACTGCTTGATCATAACTACAAATGTAAATAAGGTGCATAATCAGAGCTACTGGTAGCAATTAAGGAATGTCTGCATATAACTTTTCCGTTTTCTTTTTCAGCATCAGGAATTCAGTTTTCTTCTTAAAGAAAGGGTATGCCCTCTTGTTATAAAGCTCTTCTCCCCAAATATCAAATTCAGGCAAGGTTCCACCACTTCATCTTCCCCAGCACCAGTGGAAAAACCATACTTCCCCATCTGTATGCGTTTGCTGAGAGTAGTTTCTGTTTTGATTAAACAGTTTTACAGTTTGCTGGTAAGAATATGCTCAAATTTTCTTTATGCAATTTTATTTTTCTATGTATATGCCAGTGCTGTAATCAGTAGTAGTATTGATTAGTTCTTGGGAACTGTTGATGTGTACTGAGGGAGGAAAAGGATAAATACTCTTTTCCTCTTAGGAATATTTGTGTTTACAAGGATTTTGTAAAACATGGACTTGTATGAATTTCATAGTAGATTAGCTGTTGTATTTTCTTTATTTAACTGCCTTTCAGGTTTTGAGAACCCTTTGATCTTCTGTTGTTTGCCTGAGTTTAGATAATGATGATCACTCTGCCTTGTTAATACTTTCTAAGAGGCTTGTAATTTGAGTTGCTAAAGCTGTTGACAGAATGTGGGTAAAAACAGCTGTTCTTATGGTCCTGAGTTTTGGATATTTGCTAAAAAGGATATTTTTCTGTTTCATTTGTTTACTGTAACAAATGTATGACCTTTATTGCAATGTGAGGAATTTAACTCCTTCAGTACAGTTGCATATGTGGTTTTAGATTGACAAGTATTATGATTATTAGTTATGTTTTTATATAATTCTGAGTAAATACTAGTTCAAGGGATTTTTTTAGATTCTGTACAAAACTTGCTGTGGTAGGATTCCTGAGATGAAAGTTTTTTTGAGAAAATATTTTGGAGGAGGCTTTTTCTTTTTTTCAATAATTATAAATTATATATTTTAGGTAACAGAATGTGAAATCTTTCTGTCATTGCTGGTTAAATTTCTGGATGCCGACAAACCACAGTGGCTACGAGCTGTTGCTGTAGAATCTATTCACAGGCTTTGTGTGCAGCCTCGGCTATTAAGGTATTAAATATATTGAGTTTTGCTTTTACATAAAGTTGATATATTTTTATTCTTTTTTGCTAATGGAAAATACTTCCTAAAACATTAAAAATATGTAGAAACATAAATGCAATAAGCTCCTCATGATAATTTTGTGTAATGCATTAGGCAATGCTTATTATCCAGGAAAGGCTGAATTATAGTTGAGTATTCCAAGCCCTCTGTGCCTTAGCAGTGTCAAAGGAGCATTTACCTAAAATTAAATATTATTGTTTACCTAAATATTTGCCATTTAAATGTGCTTTTAGTCTACAGTTTGGAGCGTGTGGGGGGGTGAAGTTGTTGTTAAAATATTCTTTTAGTCCCCAGTTTATCAAATACTCTCTATTTTATAAAATGCTTTCCAGGTCTTTTTGTCAGTCGTATGACATGAAGCAACATTCCACTAAAGTTTTCCGTGATATTGTGAATGCACTGGGGTCCTTTATCCAGTCTCTATTTCTTGTACCAAGCACAGGGAACACATCAGCAGCACCAAACCAAACTGGTAAAGCCTTGTCCTTATTATAATTTTATTTTTCATTACTTTCTTGTAATAATGAATTCTGTTGTGATTCAGATCTGTACAGCTCTGTACTTCTGTGTTTATTTTGGTGAAAAGCTATCTTGAGACAAACTAGTGTTCTCAGCTCTGGTACGACAGGGGTTTTTACCTAGCTGTACTGTGGAGAAGGTGTAGACCTCAGTCAGCAGAGCAGTGTTTCTACCTTGTTTCCTGTTTCTGCAGTGATCAAGCTCCTTGTTTCACCACTTTTCAGAGGGAAATTCTGATGGAGTTATTTCTAATTTCTGTCTATAAAAAATGTGTCTGATTTCAGTCTCTTTGTTTTGGGATGTAAATTATGTCAGTGTGCAATTTAAGTAGTAAGAAGACTGTGTGTGTTTGTGGGAGGCTATCACTAATTCTTCATGGTGTTCAAGGCCAACACTGGACTGAGGGAGCCAAGAGATAGAATGAAAGATGTGTATTTTACAAATGATATCTGTTTTGTAAGCTGAAGACAGACACTTACTGAAACTAAACTTGATTGTCTTTTTTTGCACCAGGGTTTTGGCATTTCACTAGGTATATTTGTATTTTAATAAGAAGAAATGATCATCCTGTTAATGTGTTTGCAATTGTTTATGTCCAAATTAAGGCTCTCTGCTTCTTCCTGTAGTTCTGGAAGCAGAGTCCTCAGCAACAAACAACATAAAAGTAAATTGTAAGAGGTTTTTTTGATAAACTGTCTTAAAAGAGATAAAAAACAGATAATAAGTGTAATTATTGTTTATCATATCTACTGTTACATTAAGAAACATTGAAAAGTTTGCGTTTAGACTCATACCTTTCAGTGTTCACTCATGAAGTTGGAATCCCATGCTGGAGTTAGCAGTGATAGCATGATGAAATTCGTGTCAATGTCTGTTGTTTAGTAACTGTCTGTACAGCAACTGATAGAACACTTCTATTAGTATTATTTCTAGGTTACTTAACTATCTTAAAGTAAATCAGAAAAGCACTTTTCATCGTGTAACACGTAACCATTTCTGTTTAGCAGCGTGATTTTTTTGTTTCAGTCTATTAAGGGTTACTGTGTTGAAGTGTATGCATAAGCTTCTGTGAATTCATACTGCCTACATTAGTAGTTTACTCTCCACATATTGAAAAGAAGCACACCAAAATGGCAGTTAAACCAATGTATTAGGTGCTGTAAGTCACCTTCCTGGGGACTGCTCTCTCTCCCCACTGTCTCTTCAGAGAGAATCTGAAACTTGTGGGACCTATTCTTAGTAAGTGTAGATGTCCTTCTCTATGTAGGAACTGTATATACACAGAATTCCTTGTTCTTTTAGCTGCTTTTTTTGGCTTCCTCAGTTGGAACTAAAATTTGTCCCTTCCTAGCTGTTGGCTGGCGTGTTGTCAGCTCTTCCATGATGTGGTTTGTTTTATTCTGCCTTGGCATGGAACAGATTTGAATGTTGCCATTCTCTTTGATTCTCTTCTTGAGGTTTTTGCATTTCTGAAATCTTGAAAGTTTATTATTGGAATAAATAAACTTTCTGACTACTGAGTTCTAGATGCAATTATTTAAACAATCCTTAACTTTCAAATATCTGTCTGATTCTTCACCAAAACATACATTGTTTCATCAAGACTGTAAGTTTGATTCATTCACAGAATGTTATGAATGTTGCTGTACCTTTCACAGAAACATTTTATTCTGACTGGAAATTAGGCAGTTGGCATCAATGAACTGCACATACGATGTTTTAGACAGCAGAGGGAGCTCAGAAATAGTTTTTTATGTTGTTAGTTTTTGTTATTGAAATGGGTGTCTTCAGATCAATCCTAGTATCTCAAAAATTAAGTGTAAAAAAAGCATGTTTGCTGATCACAATTAAGAAATTGGTTGGTTTTATTACTCTGGTTTTTTGAACAGGAAGCAATGCATCAGGGAATACTGGCTCAGCACAAACTAATACAGGAGTGCTTGGAATGGGCGGAGGTGCAACTGTATTACCTGCCTTTGAGTACAGAGGCACTTGGATACCCATCCTGAATGTAACAGTACAAGGCAGTGCTAAAGCTACATAGTAAGTACCTCTATCTTTTTGAAAATGTATGTAACAAGTATTTTTATTTTGATTTTGATGATTTAAGGATTTTTTTTTTTTACTAGTGAATATTGAGGTCTTTGCTTCACTGGCATTGAAGTATGTTAATAATTTTCTCTTTGTTGGTGCCAAGAGCCGTTCTGCTTTATTTGCTGTTTTTTTTCTGAATGCCCTGGATTCTGATTATATTGTCCCCTATGGTTTTAGCATCAGTTGGATTTTGTTTTCCTGCTGTGCTACCTGTATTAACTCTTCACTTTTAGGCCTCCCTATAGTATGTAGCAATTTTGGAATGTCTGTTGCTGCATTTTGTAATGGCAGACATGATGGCATTAAGCAAACAGGACATCAATGGAAATGAAAATTAGCTTTCTCACATCAGCTTTACTGTATTTACAGTTTTTACTGGGCAGGATATTGTGGTAGATACTGGTCTGGTTGTCATTATAAAAGTCAACAATATGTTGACTTTTATACCAAGGCTAGATTCTGAATGCTTCTTAGAATGGCCAGTTATTTTGTTATGACTTTGTACAATGGTGATGGTGTTCTCAGTTTAAAGCTGTGAATACAATGTTACTTTTTAAATACCGCAATTTTTTTCATGTCAGTCATGACCGTTGAGGGATAAGCTCTTCCAACTAGAAGTTATCTATACCGCCATGAAATTTTGGCATACTAAAATTCAGTGAAATCTGCAAATAGCCTAGATCTCAATATTTTTTTAGGGTAGGAACTCTTTTATCTGCCTTTGAGATGCAGAAAAAAAATCATCCTCAGATTTAACTATTAACAATAGTTAATGTGTATGTGTTAACTTTTTGTTCCAGCAGTGCCCATGAATGTTATTTTAGTTTACCTGCCTGTTCTCAGGAAATGCAAATTTTTAATTTGGTCAGCTACTAAAACCTCCACTTTTCTTCCTTTTCCTTTTTCTTAGTTTCTATTCTTAACTGACTCAAGAGCATTGCAGTCACCATCATAGGCTCCTGTCCTGCTCTAAACTTGCTTGTGCTTTGTGTTTGAATACCTCAAGTGACACTGATTTTTCTCTGTCTAACTTTTGGATTTTTTTCTTTTGTATAAGATTATGAAGTTTTCACAAGCATGTCACAGCCATTTTTTCTGCTGTCTTGTACTCTTGTCTGTAGCCCCTGTATGTAAGGAGATGACTTGCTAGAATGGGTCACACCAATTCTCTTCTGCTGCCATTAGATTTTCATACAATGGCCACATCTCATACATTTTTGCAAGTCTCTCCACAGACCGCTATGCCTTGTCTTCCCCTTTACATAAGGAACTAAGTGTTTTTAAGCAGAATAGTCAAATTATTCAAGACTTTTCATGGCCATCGCCATGCAACAGTTACAACTCGTGTAATTTATTCAGTAGTTAGTATTTCCGGTCTTCAAAAGTAAGAGGATGTGACTTCTACCTCACAAATATATTGTAACTATAAAAGTCATTAATAATTTTAATTAGACCTGTACATATATTCACACTTACTTATAGAGGGTGAAATGCTGACTGTTCAATTTAGCTGTAGTTCTGTGCCCCCAGATATCTGAGGAAGCTATCTTCAGGAAATTAGAGGTAATAACTGAAGTGTTGCATGTTTGGGAGAAGGAAAAATCCTTTGTGCAGACAAGAGTGGTGACACTACAGTATAAAAGTGCCTTTGTTATATTTTAGCTGGAATATGTAGCTTTTTAAAGACTAGTTTATAGAGTAAAAAATGATGAAGTAGTGATTGTTGGGGTAGGAGGTAGTTCTTGTAACAGACTATCTCTGCTTTTATAGATGCTGCTGCTGCTGTCAGTTATAATTTCTGTTGGATTTGTAACTCAGCAGTTCTTTATGTGCTTTTAAGGTAAAAGGTGGAGAAAAGTGGCAATGAGGGCTGCTGTTCCAGCACAGTGATGTTTTAATTGCATGCTTTTCAGCCGTGAATCTTGTAGACATATCCTCTTTGTACAAATAACTTCCATTGTTTATCTGTGCATGTAGATGATGAATATTTGGCCATGTAATACCTAGCTATGGACAGGCTTTTCTACTCATGTGGACTCAAAGATAATGATAATGGAACATCTGAGTTGTTCTCAATTTGTTATAGTTGTGTTCACGCTGTCATGACTTTCTGATGTATTTCCTCTGTTGTTTCTACATACTTGTATTCTGAATAGGTTCTGTTGCAGTGGCTCTAAGTAAAATAGTAATACAGGTAGAATTATTCGTGATAGTTGCTTATAAAGGGTTAATTTCTAAAAATACTTTTTGCAGGTCTGTACTCGGATTGTATGCTTTTGGTTACTGTCTTATTTAGTGACTCATTTAATCTTTTACTTAATGACTTAAGGGTTTTTTTTCTTGAGTTGCAATACATCTTGAGGGATTTTATTTGGGGCCTGTTTGTACTTAACATTCATTTGGAGTGTTGTTTTTTATTATTGTTTTTAAAATCAGTGGTATTGCTACACCCTTGTCATGTTTTTAATTTTTCAGTTTGGAAATGCTGGACAAAGTAGAGCCACCTACGATCCCTGAAGGCTATGCGATGTCAGTGGCATTTCACTGTTTGCTGGATCTTGTTCGTGGTATCACTACCATGATTGAAGGAGAGTTGGGAGAGGCAGAAACTGTCATTCAAACCACAACAGAGGCAACTTCATTACCAGCACAGTCTTCAGAGCACCAAGATTTGCAGTCTGTTTCTGACCAGTCAGAGAAAGAACTAGGTATTTGAAATTGCAAACACTGTATGAAATACAACAGTTTTACAGAAAGCAGGTTTTTAAAAATCTCATGCTTTTTTGCTTAAATTTGTTTCTTATTTATATATAAAAACTTCCAGTGAAGTGGGTTTTTTTTTTTTTTCATGGAACAGCAGTAGTCTATTAAAAAATACTTGATGTTCTGCTTTTGGCTTAACACTGAGATCTGGGGTCACAAGAGACAACCTGACTGAGAGAAATGGGGCAGTTATGACCACATTAAAAGAAAAATATATTTCTAGTAACAAGAGAAAAAGAATGTTTTAATGGAGATATTTTAAGTAAGATTGCAGTATATAGAGAGGTATATATAGCTTCTATAAAAGCAGAACGGATATGAACTGAGGATTCTCTTTGTGCAACATATGACAAGTCTGTATAGGGGTCTGTATGTACAGAAAGACTTGTGTTTGAAGAACCTATTTGGCTTGTGCCCCAGGAAGCCAAGACTGTACAGCTGAAGTTTGAGCCAAGGCACCGAAGCTGCAGCAAGGAGGGGAGGGGGAAGCAGAGGGTTCTGTCCCAGTCGCTGCCTCTGGAGTGGGGAGCTCTCCGTGGTGCTGTGGAGCGCAGGCTCTGCCCAGGGGCTTGACATGGCCCCGTGGACAGAGGCAGGTGTGCAAATGGGCTGGGTAGCTACCCCTTTGCTAGACCAATATCTTTTACCCTATTAAATTAAAGAAACAAAAAAAGTTATGGAGAATTATAGATACCATGGGAGAGTATTTTTACTTCACTGCAAAATTTCAGTGAGTTTCTTGTCCCAAGTTTTTGCACTTCTGAATGTTTATTTTTATAGATAAAGATGAAAAATGCTTATATATACCTTAGTAAGTTCAATTTTGATGTGTTTCTGGTGCAATTTAGAAAAAGTGTTGCCCTGGTGACTTTTTTTAACCTCAGAACTGTTACTTTAAATGCAGCTGTTCAAATGATACTGGTGTGTGTTTCTGTATGCACGTATCTGGCTGTGTAAACATAAATAAAAAACCACACTCTAAAATATGCAGTAGCAAGCATTTTGTTTATGATACAGTTGAAAGTTATTAAGGGAACTATTGTGTTTCTGCTATTAAAAAGTTTATATATTTCTTTTAAGTTAGCAGAGCTGTCTGGGAAGAAATGGTAAATGCTTGCTGGTGTGGTCTTCTGGCTGCTCTGTCCCTCCTACTTGATGCAAGGTACTTGGTCTTTCATTTCTCTTAATTTTTTTCTAAGTTGACATTCCAAGCTGTATTTTGAACTGACTTTTGATACCAGTTGAATAGACAATTTTCAGCATACGTTGTTCATGGCATCTGAGCAGTCAGGTCTGTGGCTTAGACTGAATGAGTAAATGACACAGAAGTTTCCAGAAGTCCAGTATCAACCTTCAGTGTATTCCAATATAGAACAATTAATTGCATTTTCAAAGGGTTGCATTTAAACTATTTAAATTATCTTTGTTTCTTTTTACTTTGCCTGCATTTTTCAACATATTGAAGTGATTCCATGTCCTGATTATGGCATATAAGAGACTAAGTAATATCTTGGTACTTGTTAGTACTATCTTATCTTTAAAGTGGAAAAGCTTTTTACTAGGTAATAGCTATGGTAAATTAATTGTCTCCTTCAAAGAGCCTTTTGTTAATCAAACACCATTTTCTGAAATTAGTTTAAAATATCTTCTCATAGTCTCGTTTACCAAGTCACTGAGAAGTAAAGCCCAATTTTGTAGGAAGTCGTTCTGAAGAATTTTGTTGGTTGCTTATGCTTGTTCTTCAAAATTTATGGTGTTAATGGGTTTAAAGTATATATTCTTATGGCTTTCAGTTTTGGTTAGCTGCCTGCTTCTGTGCTTTGTATTAATTCTTGCTGAACAATGTGTACCCTTTCAGCACTGATGAAGCTGCCACTGAAAATATTCTAAAAGCAGAATTGACCATGGCTGCACTCTGTGGAAGACTGGGTCTTGTAACATCAAGAGATGCCTTTATCACTGCCATTTGCAAAGGATCCTTGCCTCCTCACTATGCCCTTACTGTACTGAACAGCACAACTGCAGCTCTGTCCAGCAAGTGTAAATACATAAATTTTTCTTAATTGTGTTTCTATGTATCATCCTCTAAACCCAAATTTCTTCCAGAATATGATTCCAAAGGCATGCAGCTGTAGTATTTGGCTTTATTAAAGTAAGTTAGAATTCTCAGACAGCACCTAGATCACCTGCTTTTCAGAATTGGTTAGTCTTGCAGCATTTGCTGGTTATCATTCTGGTCAACCTAAAACTTCCTGAATGCTTAACATATGTCAGAAATTCATATTTTGAGGAGACCTGTCTCTCATCATAAAGATCGGCTAGGATATGTGATTAAGGCATTCAAAATCTGAAGAGGTCTCTGGGCAACTTGGATTCTAAAGCTTTGGCTAGAACATCGTGCATTTCTGGTGTGCTACAGTCTTTCTGCAATTGTCTAGTGATGGTAATACTTGTTGCATAAGAGGAAGATTTAAGTTCTGGGCTCTATTCAGCCTACAAAAAGCTGAATTGATGCATCCCACATCCTGAGAGAATGTTGTAATTCATAATACATGCCAGTTGAGGATGTGCTTTGTTTCTAATTTTGAAAGTGAATCAGTACTTCTGAGAAAGGCAATTACCTGAATAATATACAGATGAATCTAACATTAGACCTCTTAATATAAAACAAAAATGTCTTAGTCTGGTAAAAAGGACTACAAGTAAGTACTGGATTTTAAATTTAGATTCTTTTTTTTCTCTTTTCAATTTTCTTCCAGCATATTCCATTCAGGGACAGAATGTTCAAATGATTAGTCCCTCAAGTGAGTCTCACCAGCAAGTTGTAGCAGTAGGGCAACCCTTAGCTCTTCAGCCACAGGGAACAGTTATGGTAAGTACAACTTGTAAGTGATCTTACCTTGCTTAACTACTTCTTCCTGCATCTCATTGTGTCTCAAAAATAGGTTACAGATAAACAGCATTCTTACAAATAATTGTCATCTGAACTGTTGTCTAAAGATTTTAATTTGGAACAGCCCTGGACAGCAAAGTTCTCTAATTGCAAAGAATTTTTGATCTTGTTTTTTCTGACTTTTAGCTAAGAAGTTCCCATCCATTCTGTTTGGAAAACTCTAGATCTCAGCTGTGTTATGTGCCTGTGTGTGAAGGTTCGCTTATGGTTTTTTGTAAGATAGACTGATATTGTGGAGATGATGCAATTAAACTGGAGTACTTGAACTTGTGTCTTTGGTAATAATGTGAAACTGGGAGGAGTAGGCAGTGATCAAATCATAGAATCATAGAATGGTTTGGGTTGGAAGAGACCTTAAAGATCATCTCATTCCAAGCCCCTGGCCATGTACAGGGACACCTTCCACTAGAATGGCTTGCACAGAGCCCCATCCAACCTGGCCTTGAACACTGCCAGGGATGGAGCAGCCACAGCTTCCCTGGGCAGCCTGATCCTCAGGTGCCTCACCACCCTCAAAGTCAAGAATTTTTTCTTAGTACCTAAAGCTAGTCTCTTTCAATTTGAACCCATTCCCCCTTGTCCTGTCACTACATACTCTTGTAATAGTCTTGCCCCATTTTTCCTTAAAGTTCCTTTCAGGTACTGGAAAGCTGCAATTATGTCACCCCTAAGCCTTCTCTTTTCCTGGCTGAGCAATCTCGATTCTCTCAGCCTTTCCTCATAGGAGGAGTGTTCTACCACTCTAAACATCTTGGTGGCCCTCCAATAGATTAATGAACTCACTCCAACAGATCGATATCCTTCCTGTGCTGTGGACCTCAGAGCTGGATTCAGCACTCAAGTGCTCATATCCACCCCCACCAAGATAAGAATTAAGAAAAGAAGGAAAAATACCGAAATACTTCTCTAAAAAAATATATTTCACTGTGCAAACAAAATGTAATCCTTAAGCACTTTAGTAAAAATTGCAGAAATACTATCATTGTGGAATGATAAAAATGGTATGGCTGTTTGGTTGTTGGTTTCTTTTTTCGTAGTTGACATCAAAAAATATCCAGTGTATGAGGACATTACTCAACTTAGCTCACTTCCATGGAGCTGTTCTTGGTACATCGTGGCAACTTGTCTTGGCTACTCTTCAGGTATCACAGGAAATATTTATGCCTTGCTGTTACGCCTTGGTGTTTTACTATAATTTGGTTTTCAGTTGCTCTATGAGCAATAGAAGCATTGATTCTTCTCATGGTGTACTGCAAATTGCCTTGAATAAGTACTGTAGCATTTCTCTTGAATTCTCTTTGGCTGGAAAGTTGGTGGCTAGTTTGAGAACAATGCTAATTTCGTCTCTGTCTGAAAAGGTTTTTCTGCTGAAAAGGATCCTTTTGTATTTTTCAGCATCTTGTGTGGATTCTGGGACTGAAGCCTAGTGTTGGGGGTGCATTAAAACCTGGACGAGCTGTGGAAGGGCCCAGCACAGTAAGCATGATTGTTTTTCAGTAAATGATTATGCAGTATTTTCTTTTGCAATCTCTAAGACATATTTCTGTCTTTTTTTCAAGGTTCTGACTACAGCAGTTATGACTGATCTGCCATCTATATCCAGCATGATTTCAAAGCTTTTTGAAAACTCACAGTAAGAAATTTTATCTTATAATTAAAATCATGTGTGTATATTAAACTTGACAGTGTTTTGATAGCAGTTATTTTTCAGGTACCTTGATGATGTGTCTTTACATCACTTAATAAATGCCCTTTGCTCCTTGTCTCTGGAAGCCATGGATATGGCCTATGGAAACAATAAGGTATAAAAAGAATTGTTTATTTTCTTTTTAGATGTTTTTGTGAAACAGGCTTGTACGTTTATCCTTTAAGTTATTTCTAATACTAAAAACTATAATACCTTTGATGGTCTAGATTAAAAAATAAAATATTAACTAGAGAATGTCTTCTTTTTAAAGGTTCATACAGTTACTAAATTCTGTGAACATTTTCATTGTGTTCCTGTGCTTTTTGTTAATTAAGGAATGTCATGTGTTTCCATTATTAAGATCGTGGGTGGATAAAACTTTTAAAAGCACTTATAATTTCAGAGGTTAGGGATGCTGAGTAGGCACAGTATGTTCTGTGAGATGCTCATTTTCATTTCAATTTTCTCTTACAATGTACTTCAGAAAAAGCCTGACAGTTAGATATTAAAAAACCTGATAAGCCATATTTACTTCGGAAAACCATAGCATTCATGTAATCTTCAGTAAACAACCTTCAGCCCAAAAAGGTTAAAGACTCTATGACTGAGTAAGATTGACTATATATTCTCCTAGTCATAATCTAGTCTCAGAGGTGAGTTTCTGGAAGTTTCTCCTTAATCTGTTGCACTAGAGATAATGAAGGCAGAAAACATGCTTTATATTTTACTTTTACAGCAACAGAGAATGAACTAAAATAAGCAAAGTTTGTGTTTAAAATCTATTGAAAATTAGAACAATAAATCAACAGAAATGGGAAGAGATAATAATTTCAGTACAATAGTAATTTTGACTATATGTTGATTAAAAAAAAAATAGAATTGAAAGAAGCTTATCACAAATATTTGCAAATGTATTTGATGAATGGGCAATTTATCATATTCCTGCAGCACATTTATGAAGTAAATGAAAGACAAAGAATTAGGATTATGAAATTAAATACTCCAGATTGTTTGTTCATCATGTTGAAGAGTTGCAATGGGGGGGAAAAGCTGTTTTGCTAGTTAAAGTTATTACAAAACTGATTGGAGGGAGGACTGTGCAAACCCGAGTTTTCACAGGACCATCAGTGCTCTGGTTTTTGTCTGACTGCTGCCCTCGCGTGGCTTCTCCTGTGGCTCTGTGCTTGCTGCGGGAGCTTCCCAGCCTCCTCGGCCTCTGGAACGAGCTGCACCTTAATTTAGAAACTATCTCCGAGTAAAAGGCTCTGACCTTATCTCAGTTATCTCAAAGTCATGCGTGCAAATTCCATTTTATTAAGGAACCATCACTTTTTGCTGTTGCTAAATTACTGGAAACGGGACTAGTTAACATGCGCAGGATTGAGATTCTTTGGAGACCTCTGACCGGTCATCTTCTGGAGGTAACTAATGGCTTTTATCACTTTTACTGGAATTTAGTCTGTATTAATGAAGATCTTGCGGAAATATGTTTTTAAAGCATAATTAAAAAAAATAATTCCAAATAGTAATTATATATTTTGATTTAGGCACTTTATTTTTGCAGCTCAAATGCATTATTATTTGAATTTAAAAGTGAAGTTATGTACTTAAATTACAATATTTTAATATCGCTAGTTTTGTCTTTATGGTGCCATCAGTCTTTATGTATTTTTGACACAGCAATGTTTAAAAAGATTAAGTAATTATACTTCATACATTTGTTCTAATTAAGGTAGCACAAACATGTTTTACTATTTCACACATTACGGATATCTGGGAAGATTCTGAGATAGATTGAAGCCAGGAGATTTACTAAGAAAGGGTTGGTTTTGTTGTTTTTTTTTTAAAATATTTTAGCTAACATTTGAATGCTTTCTTTAAGACAATACTGTTCAAATATAAAAAAGTGTCATAATCCTATTTCAATTTCTTTAGTCTTTTAACTTCAACATGAAAAACATACTTCATCAAGGAAAAAATTTTAATTTTGAATTGAAAACTAAAAACAACTGATTGAATGTAATTGTAGTTTTAATTCTCACTATATAGGAGAGTAAAGTCTAAGAACAGGGTTTGTGGGTAAAGAAGAAGGCTATTCTTCCTCATATTCCATAATGTATCAGATACTTCCTTAGCCCCTGTGCATTATTTCAACCAGTATCAAGGATTGGCCATCTCTATTTAGAGAAGCCACATTTTCTTTTACTTAATCTAGGAGAAAAAATTTAGATACTCATGGGTTTAAAGACTTAAAGTACAGGCATCTCTTCCTCTTGTCTACTTTTTGCCCTACAAGACAATAAGGTTCACCATCTTGAGACACTGTTTTCATCCAGGGAGCAGTCTGTTTCAGTCTGTTACCCATGCAGTGTGGATAATCTGCCACTGTTTTGTAGAAAATACAGAGTCTTTAATTTCCTTTCAAAGTACTGCCTTACTTCCTTTTAAACCTAAGTTGTTGAGGTACAATAAGGAAGGAGAGAACATCAGCTGTAATTCAATTAAACACAACCTGAGGAAATAGCTTGTTCCCTGGTTCTGGAACTGGTTATCTGGACAGAATCAGAGCATGAAGTACTTCAAATTCTCTTTTTGTTTTATATGAGATTTTAAAAATGTAAGTAAATCAGGAGAGTGGTTATTTCTTGTCTACAATTTTAAACACTGAGCTAGCTCTTCTACATTGTTCTCCTTTTCAGTTTGGCTAGTGGTTGATAAGAGAATGGTCCACCAGTGAAAGCCATCAGCCTTCTTTATGATACTGCCTTGGACTTTGGGTTCTCACACCATCAGAGCTAGGGCTGGAAGGGTGGGTGGGAATAATTATGTAGAGGTCAATGAAATGGTACACTTCCCATATTTGTTTGAGGGTAATGTATTAGATACAGCACAGTTATTACTAGCTACCTATGAAATGAATATGCACAATGTTTTTAATTTTTGTGTTCTAGAAGAAAGCAATTAGCAAAATTATGTTTAGAGAGTTAAGAGACAAAGAGAAATGAAAGCATGCATTTGAAACTCAAGTTTAAAGATGCTTGCTATTGTTTTGTCAAGTTTTTAAAGTAATGGAGCATAAGGCTTATTTTACATTCAATATGTAGTTCCTTTTGGTATTTGACAGTATGCAAGAGACTTTCTGTGTTGGCTACTGTCATTTTCCTCACTTGATTATATTTACACAGTGTGTGAAACTTCCAATTTTATAGTAGCTTTAAGTTAAACATGAGAGTTTCAGGCATTTATTGAAGGTTATTTGGTGCTTTTTAATCAGTCATGATCAGAATTAAGTTAGTTTATTCATTTTGGAAAATTTATTGACTTGAATTATATATGTAACTTTCACATGTTTCCTTCTGTGTCTTTCCTGCTTCCTCTTGCTTCCTTATTCAGAAGGTATGTCTATCCAAAAGAAAAATTTCTTTTTTTACTATGAAACCAGATGTTATCATTTAGAGATTTATTCTATTCTTCTTATACTATTGTATGTACATTCTAATATAATTAAAATATTAAAATTTTAAATAGTATATATATTGAAGTCTTGGTTAAATAAAAGTGACTTTAAACAAAACATTGCTGTGTTTTCAGGTCTGTCAGCATCCCAACTCCAGAATGAGAGAATGGGGAGCAGAAGCTTTAACTTCTCTCATTAAAGCAGGATTGACATTCAGACACGATCCTCCGTTATCTCAAAATCAGGTAAAGTAAGTTTAAGAGCAGATACCTTCCTCCTTCATACATAAAACAATTTTACAATTGAGTTTATAAAGTCTGTATCTGTAACATTCAGATGTAACTATTGAGAACCACTACATGCATTCTAATAAACTATCCTCCTTTGTTTTTCAAATACCTAACAGAGAGTGATGCTTGCGTAGTATGTCCATTTCTTAGAACAAATTATGGGTCACTTTCATGGATGTAAAACAATTCCAGAATGTTTAGAAGTATATATATGATGTTGTGGCAGGTAAAAAATGCATTGCCTAACCTTCTAAATTACAGCTTTTCAATCCATGATATATAAGACATTCTAATATTTTTACTGAGGTTCATTGGATAGTTTTTCCAATGTCTCTTAACTAGTAAGCTGAGTGTAGCCCTGCTGAGTGAGCATAAAATTGCATGACTTTTTATGCAGCTGTAACACCGTCTGTAGCTGCTTCCTGAGGAACCTGGAGAACAGGAGCAGGAAAGTAGATCTTTTACAGAGATCCTTTATGCTCTGAACTTGACCATCTAGTGAGTGAGCTACTGAATTAAATGAATCTTTAATTTGTACTGTATGTTTTCACTTTATGTAAAAATACTTAAGAATCAGTTAAATGTTAGCATCCTTAATATGCTTTTTTGTTTATTTGTAGAGACTGCAATTGCTTTTATTGAATCCACTAAAGGAGCTGTCAAGCATTAGTCATCCTGATATCAGGATCAAGCAGTTGGAATGTGTGCTACAGATTTTACAGAGTCAGGGTGATAGCTTGGGACCTGGTTGGCCATTGGTGCTTGGAGTTATGGGGGCAATTCAAAGTGATCAGGGGTAAGTGGTGGAAATAAAATTTTAAACTCATGTAAGATAACAGTAGAAGCAATTCTGCTTATATTTTTGTACTTTAATAGCCACTTCAATAATCATAATTTCATTGTAATTTTTGGCTTGTGAAAAATGTTACTCAACAAAAATACACTCTTTAATTTTTCCTAAAGCACACTCCTATTTTACTGAATTAATCTTCCAAAAGACTGGAATATTATTCCACTCTAGATTCTCCTGTGGTCAGCATGCAGTATACACTGATGAGTACTCAGTGTGCCATTTCATTTGATCTTGACCGTTTGGTGGACACATCTCTGGTACTTGCCCATAATTCTGTGTGAAACAGCTGTTGCTCAGTTAATCTATTGTTTCTCTTAAATCTTCCAATGGTCTCTAGTGTGTGTCTTCTTCTGATCGCTCTCTCTTTTTCTTGAAGCCTTCCTACCTAAATGGTTGCTGGTAGCAGAAGGATGGAAGATTATTTACTTGCTATGGGTGAATCCCTTGACTAACACAATTGACTCTGTTGGCAGCAGAGGTGGACTTGTTCTCTGCCCACAAGGGAAAGTGAGAGATGAAGTTGCAAGGAGTTTTTTTGAAATGAGCAGTGAATTGAACATCTGACTTTGCAACTGTAAGCACCAAGAATTATACCCATACACTCAAACCATATTATTGTTTTTTAGGTGCTAGTCAAGACTAGCAGCAGGATAGGTCATCTTGTAACTCTAGTGTCAGTAGAATTCTCCTTGGCACGTCTCCTTTTGTCCCACCTTAGCTTTAGTCTTCTGAACATATAAAAACCTCCTAAAGCTCCTTCAAATACTTGAAGGATTTTGCTCTTGTACCAGTATTGTTTGCTCGGGTGCTAGTACATACCAAAATTCCCAAGGATTTTGGCATTCTTAGTTCTGAGCATCCTCTTTGTGGTAACTAAGCTTCCTTTGGTACTTGCTATTTCCACACTTGGTGCAATGTGTTCCTGCATGCCTTTTGATTTTCACTGTTGTTAGTGATGGGTGAGAACCAACACAAATTCCTTCTCAAGACAGTCTTCAGATCCTGTTAAATCTCAAACCCATATCTCACTGGCCAATAGTAACATCTTTGTAACATCACTGTCACTCTGAGTAACATCTCAAGATGTTACTAACATCTTGTGTTATAACTTAGTCTCTTACAAAGCATATGGAATAATCTACTTTTCATCAACTGTATAGCACTGTTTGTCCACATCATGTTAGATACAGTAGGAAAAAATTAAGCATGCCTCTTTCTCCTTGAGAAAGAACTGAATTTCTTAATTAAGTTACAGCTGAGAGCACAAGATGCAGATACAATTATTGTACTTTAAATATTAACTTACTGACCACAAGACTTTCTTCACAAGTGTCTTCCCTCTGCTCAGTGAATCTTTACTGGAAATCCATTTACCTTCCTGGAGAACTTCTTTCCAGGCTGTTACAAATACAGAAAATGGTGTTTTGAGAGCCATTGATACTTTGGTCACTTCTGGATTGTACGGTACTAGCCTGCCAAACAAAAGGAACCCTGTCTTTGGAGACTTTTTTAATTGAAAGTGTCTCTGTTTATTTTAAGCAGAGATAAAGCCCTATACAGTCTTAAGATTTCTCACTAAGCTTAAGTTTCTTCCATTTATAGTTACCTTTTTGTTGTCACTTATAACGTCAAGGTCAGTTGTACAATTTGAAGAGTTGTATTACAATTGCTGCTTGCATGAGGGACTTTAAAACCTTTCTTCAAACACATAGTAGTGTGGGACATTAATTCGGAAAGAGTGTTTTGAACTTGTTCTTGTAGCCTTGCATTTGAAGTTTAGAAAGAGAGGTTACTTTCCCATTAACTCAGTAATTCAAATGGGTAGTGTAACTACACTTGGATTTCCTGCCTCCTTCCCTTTTCTCTTAGGGCCCTTGAAGGTCACATACCTCTGAAACTTTGTAGAGGAGGGGGAGCTGCAGCAGTTTTGGGTGTGTTTCACTTTATAGATTCTTGTAATGAGTATGGGGGCAAGTATTGTGTGAGCATCTCCTCCATCGGTATAGCAATGATAAATACTTTGATCTTACATGGTAGGATGGATGTTTCTCTACAGTATGCATCGTATTAGAGAATTATTAGTTATACCATTACTGTCCATGTGAAGTTTCTTGTGTATTCCTCTGGTTTCTATATCATGTTTGCTGTTACAATACAGTGGAAATGACCCACCTCTGATTTTGATTTTGAATTAATCAGAAAAAAAAATTCCATTTGTAATTCTGAAATGGGTAACTGACGTATCTGTAGTGTGAAATTTTTTCGTGGGATATATATCCTGAAGGACACCCAAGTTTCTGTATTACAAACCTTTGGAATCTTTTTTCTCTTCTACATTAAACATTAATGAAACGTTATAGTGAAATTTAAATGCAGCTTCCCCAGTTTGTATTATCTACACTCCACCACTCCTTTTGATTCCTTCATTTTGTCTCTCACTAAACAAGATTTAGTTGTAAATGGCCTTGCTGCTTCTGAGAATTCCTTCTTGCGAAACTTTTCTGTACCATATTTTTATGTTTGTATTCAGAATCTAATCCTGAAGGCAGAGTAATTATTAAGGATCTCTTTAATGGCAGATATTTTAAAAAGTTTTTGTCTGATATAAAGTAGTATTGAAGCAAGTAAGACTACCGTTATGTTAATATGCATCTTTCCTAATAAATAAAAACATATTTTGCCCATGTGTTTGGCATATTTGAAGTAATTTGTAATTGCGGATGCAAGAAATTCTTCAGAACAGCTTACTCTTTGGAAGATTATCATGCTTAAATTAAGCTTTATTTTGTCCATTGTGGCTTTTTTATAATGTTCTGGCTAACCCATTTGAACTAACGAGTCTTAGAACTCTAAAACAGAGAAGTGGACCTCACTATATGAAATTAGCTAAGCACCACTGGAAAGTCTAGACTTCAGCTCCACGAGGTAGTTAACATGGACTAAAATACTTAATCAGAATTTCAAGCTTCAACTTAAAAGTTATATCTCAAAAAGCCCATTTAAAATAGTGCAAATTCTTCTCAAAAATATTAAATTTATTTTTTCTTTTTGTATTTAATAATGCTATCTCCTGACGTATTGCATTCAAAACATTTCCGTGCTCTTGAAGAAATGTGAAATGAGTGTGTGTGTGTATGTTTTGTTTTTATTTTGTTCTTTTAAGAGAGTCCTTAATACGGACTGCATTCCAGTGTCTTCAGTTGGTCGTGACTGACTTCCTTCCTACAATGCCATGCACTTGTCTGCAGATAGTTGTTGAAGTTGCAGGAAGCTTTGGACTTCACAATCAAGAGCTAAATATTAGCTTAACTTCAATTGGTTTGCTGGTGAGTTTTATATTAACCTACAGTGGTCCTGCTTCTGGCTTTCATTTTTTTTCTTTTTAATGAAAACTAATCTGCAGTCAGTTACACAAATCAAAGCCACAACCTATTTTTTTGGGGTCTTACTGACCTCCCATGCTCATTTGGAATCATATGTAAATTGGGTGAGCACAATTTACCATTAATCTGCATGATTCCAGGCTTAGGAGATGAAGTAGTTTTGTGTTGTAAACTGTTCATTGGTATCTTATTTTCAATGAATTTTTTTTAGCTCCCCCTGTAACTGGGGCCTAAAAGCTGAAAAAGAAGAATAATTTTTGGACCTTGCAATATTTATGTGCTAATCTTATTTCACCAATGTATGGAAGTTAATACTGTGGTGTACTTTACAAAATACTTTGTGAAAATAAGAGGCAATTTATTTCATGATCATTAAGAGCATTACCATATTTTTATTATACAACACCATATGTCTTACTTATTTTGTAGTGGAATATTTCAGATTATTTTTTCCAAAGAGGTGAAATAATTGAAAAGGAGCTAAACAAAGAAGAAGCAGTGTTGCAGAAACAGGCAGAAGAAAAAGGAGTGATGCTGAACAGACCGTTTCATCCTGCATCACCATTTGACTGTCTTTGGTTATGCCTATATGCCAAACTTGGAGAACTGTGTGTGGATCCCCGACCTGCAGTTAGAAAGAGCGCTGGGCAGACATTGTTTTCTACTATTGGTGCTCATGGAACTTTACTGCAACATTCAACGTGGCACACAGTAATATGGAAGGTATGATGTGTAAGCTTCCACTCAAAGTTTTGTAAAGAGCATTCACATTTTAATAATCATTGACCGTTCACCATTTAATAACCATTATCATTTAGATAATTTATTAAGACTTTTTAAAGATAACATAAGGTGGCAGAAATCTGATTCCTTCGGTTTTGGGAATGTTTTTTACACTTTCTCTTTCCTGGCCTTTTAAAGCCTCTTTTAAAATATAATTTTGGTATCTTAATTATTTATTTTTTACTTAGGAGTTTGATAAAAAGATGGTTTCCGTCCTACAGGAATGAATGACTTACATTTTTTGTGTGAAAATGGAGATGTTTGGGGGTCATGTGACTGGGCAGATCTGGCAGTAGATGGATCCTGCTTTGCATTCTGTTTTGAATCTTTCGAGACGATCTATCAAATGCTGTGTTCTAAGTTGTGGTCGTGTTTGTTGTGCTTTATGGAAACTTCAGGCTGTATTTGAGCCTGCCTGTTGTACCTGTGAAGTGTCTGAGATCCACTGGTTTTAGCATTCTTTTGGTGCTGACACTGTTCTTGGTGGGTTTGACTGTGCTGTTTCCAGCCCGTCTCAAGTGACCATCAGTTGCCTGACTGTTAATCTTGGCTGCTGCGGAGGCTGTTTAGAACAAGCGAATTTTCAGGGTAACACAGGGACAGAAAGGATAATGAAAGAATTACTATTTTTTGTTGGTTTACTATGAATACGACTACGTTATTATTGAAAAGTTGCATTTTTCCTCTTTTTTCTGGCTATTACAGGTTTTATTTCACCTGTTGGATAGGGTTCGAGAATCTTCTACGACAGCTGACAAAGAGAAGATTGAATCAGGAGGAGGCAACATTCTCATTCATCATTCAAGGGACACAGCTGAGAAACAATGGGCTGAGACATGGGTATTAACACTGGCTGGAGTTGCAAGAATATTCAACACCAGGAGATACTTACTGCAGCCTCTAGGTAAAATTTATAGTTATTAAAAGATACAGTTATAAACTTTCTGCTTTGTATGGCTTTTTTCTATTAAAGTACTGGGCAAGAATCTTAATCTTAGCTCAAAAATGTTTTTTGTTGTCTCACCTCAAATGTTATGAAAATTATGGAGTTATTAATTCACGCTCCTTAGAGCCAAAAATTCTATCTACAGATTTCGTCTTCTGTATCCCAGTACTTGAGGTTAAATCTCAGTAGTCACAATTCAGTCCCAATTCTGGGTGCTAAATAGTTTTAAATTATAGTAGACTGATAACAATAATAATTTGTCTTTTCTTTGTTCTTGTCAGAACATGCTTTTCCTTTTGTCTTTCTAAGGGAATGCAACACTTGCCTGGAACTCTTTTGTGACATCAGTGTGTCAAATTTAACAGTACTCCTAGAATGTAAAGAGAATTTAGCTGTAAAGAGTATTGAACATTTATATTCATGTATGTTCAGCTGTATGTAGTAATATTTTACAACAACTTGGTAATTTCTCCAAGGAAAAAGTGTAAAAGGAATGGAGAATGTATAGCTTACAAAGAAAAGTCCTCATTAAATTAATGTACCTTCACCATCCTATAGTATACGATTAATATATATAAACTGGATATAAGTTGTGTTTTATTTCATTTTGGTCATTTGTGATACCGGTATCAACATATTAACAGCTAATAAGGGTATTAGTAATTTGCAGAAATGTGGTAGAATTTAGGCTATATTAAACTTGAGTTAAAACTGAACAAAAAAATTAGAACTACTTTAATTATTCAAACCCTGTAATTAGTAATACGGAAAATTGAAGACTAAGGCTAAATTTAATGAAAAACTCAAATGCCTCAAGTGAAATCTTTCCACAATACAATTATCAGAGCATTTTAAAATCAATTCTTTATAAATGCACTGCATGAGTATATTTTTGACCCTTAATTCCTTGTGTGTGCATAAGCCTTCTTGAAATCAACAGGCATTTGGTATGTATAAGAACAAATCTGTTTCACTATACTGAATGAAGAAAACGTATTGTACTGGTATGGGATGTGGTATGTGATTTTTTTGCTAGCAAATTTAACATGAACATAGGTATATTGTTTCATTCTTCATATTTATGTGTGTCTCTGTCACATTCATTCTTTCTGGTTATGGTTGAACTGATTTAAAAGTCATTCAAGCTGCCACCTAATCTCTTAAAATTTCTGTGTGTTAGAGTAACAAGTACATGAGCAGCCTTTTAGAGAGGCAGGGTGGGTGGGAATGGGAATAGGAAGCAAGTTCCAAATTGATTTTTTTTTTCCCCCTCCCCTTCCTCTCTCTCTTTTTTTAAATAGGAGACTTTTCCCAAGCATGGGATGTTCTTCTTGATCACATCCAATCAGCAGCACTTAGCAAAAATAATGAAGTTTCCTTGGCTGCTCTGAAAAGCTTCCAGGAGATCCTACAAATTGTTTCTCCTGTTCGAGAGACTGAGAAGCCTGAGACACCACCTGCCATCAATGTTTCTGTACCTTTAGTGGTTGGGACAACAACTGCCACCAGTCTTGGCAGATCATTCATGAGAACTGACTCCATAGGAGAAAGAATAGGAAGATACAATGGATCTGAACCTCCTGTAATAACAGATGAGATTGAAGATTTGAATCTTTGGTGGGCAGCCTGGAACAGCTGGTATAGGATTGGTTCAGAAAGTACAAGGCCTCCAATTACTTGTGACAAATTGACTTTCATTCCCAGCCAGCCTTTTCTTACAGCTTTAATTCAAATATTCCCAGCTCTTTACCAACACATCAAAACTGGTTTCAGCATGGATGATCTCCAAAAGCTGGGTGTCATTTTGCACGGTGCTGTTTCAGTTCCAATCAGTTCAGATGCTTCCCCTTTCATCCTTCCATCTTACACTGAAGCAGTTTTGACAAGTTTACAGGAAGCGGTGCTTACAGCTTTAGATGTTTTACAAAAGGTAATAATGCAACTTCTAGTGTGTGAAAGGTAAACTACCGTGTGTCTTACTTCTTCTCTATAGAGCTATAGTGTGGTGACTTACACATGATTTTTAAAATTATTTATAATTGCAAAGTATATTATATTACAATAATCAGATCTCCATTCCTGCTGCAAAATAGATGCTCTGCATTGAAATGAATGGTGTAATCTTTATGAAATGCACTTTTGCTTCATTGCAGAAATACCTTAAGTGTTGTGCTGTGTTTGTAGCCATTTACTTGTCCATCTACTATTGATGTACTGTTGATGTTGATATTGAAGGTCTGTACATGGAGATGGGGATACAGTCCCGCAAAGAGTATTCCATATGACGCCCAGGTGCTGCCATGAGCAAAGTCTAGAAGAACAGTGATCATGAGAACTTACAGTTTACACGAAGGATAAAATATAGAAGGATCTCTGGCAGATTACATACATTCTTACCTCTTATTAGTCAGTTATTTAATGAAAATGTTGCATCTCCGCTTAAGAAATTCTTGCTATAGAATTCATCCTCAAAGAGCACCCTTCATGCAAGTGAATCTATAAACAACAAATTAAGGTCCTCTTTTTCTGGAAAGCTGAAAAAAAGAAAAGACTACTGCTTCTTTCTTTTTGCAGTTGTAAAATATCTCCTTGCAAAATTCAGTGCTTATTCACAAAACTTACTTACTCAAAAGAAGCAGAGTTGATAATAAATGAGATCATGCATTTATATTAAGCGCTACTTTTAAAAAAACAACCCCCTCCCAAAAAAATTAACTTGGGAAATGCCAGAATTAAAATTTCCATGTGACCTGACTTCATTCCTTTTGGGCTTTCATGTTGTGACTATTTGCTTAACATATGTGGTCATTCTTCCCCCCCCGCTGCTGTCAGGATCCTGCCCCATTTAGCTCACAGAACACATGGCGGCTTCCAAATGAGCAGCAATTCAGTGTCTTGTTTTCTTTTTCGCTTAGTGTGGGCTGATTTATCTCAAACTTGAACAAGCAAGACACAATCATTATCTTGCAGCCATTCCTTTAGTTAATGGTTTTAACAAATATTCATTCATGTATTTTGAAAACAGAGGTATAAGAATAGCATCATAAAAAGGCTTGAGTTGGAAGGAACTTAAAGATCATCTAGTTCCAACTATCCCTGCCATGGAAATGCTGTGGAGTGAATTATTTTGTTTGAATTTCAATTCAGTTTGCCTGGATAGAAGTTGGTATTAAATCTCAGTTTTGTATGTGAGTGTATAAATAACATGAAGTTTTAAAACCAGTTGTCTCAACTACATTTTTATCTTTTTCCAGTCAGGCTTGACCCTTTTTTATCTTCCCTTCTCCAGCAGCTCAGTCCTGCCCAAACCCTTTTTCCCCATTTGATCAGTCCATTTATTCATCTCAGATTTTTCTGTTTGTTAGTCTTTTTATTCAGATGATCTTTGTTTCCAAAGGCTTGCAGACATTAGAGCTTTTCAAAGAAGGGGTTATCAGAGTTTTTAACATGAGGAAAAACAGCGCATTATTATACGCTTGTTCTTGTCAAGATGTTAAACTGTTTTAGCTGGAGGTTTATAAACAATAACAAAAGAAATAACTCTGAGAAGGTGAGACCCTTCCCCACTCCCAGTGTCAATGGGTTACCATGGCAATTACAAGCCTTTGCAAATACAGACTTCCATAAGATTGTGCCTCAAACCTCCCATCCCACCTATACTTACATTACTAACACAACAGCACTGAAGTTCCTGAAAACATTAGTTAAAGTATTTTTTGACATCAGTAAGTTCTGTGATGTTGCGTGATTGCTCCTCTTGGCTGTATGAACACAGTACAGTTCACGTGCCAAGGCAGCCAGCCAGTGCTGATGTGAATCAAAGGCTATCTGTCACATGGTTTTTCTTCAGGCTACAGTACCTTCTTCCTCTCTTGAAATCAATTAATACTCTCAGGAGTACACACAGAAGCTAGTGGAAGCATTAAAGAAGAGTATGTAAATATTTGCAGTTTTTGAAACAAAACATTTTTCTGTGTTTGCGTGTAGGATCAGGTTCTTTGCTGATACTGGAAGACTTGGATCAGTTCTGATTTTCTAAGGAGCTGTGGAATAACTTTGCAGTTTGAATAGTATGAAAAAATCCTAACATTTTTCAGACTGGGCCCTGACTAGTTTAATAAGGATAATTTTATAATATGATTCCATGAATAATAAGGATAATTTTATAATATGATTCCATGAATAAGGGACGTTGCAACTCAAGAACATGGGAATGGAAGGGAATTTTGGATCTCGTTTCAGGTTTCCATATGTTGAGCCTGTTTTCCACCCTTTGTTTTGTTCTTTGTTGGTTTTTTTATTTCTCATTAGAGCTCATCTTCTAGTCTTTTACTGCTGTGGTAGAAGGGGGTTTTGGGTTTTCTGGTAGTATAAGCCTGTTTCATTGCTGTAGCTCAGCTAAAGTTGCTTCTCAAGCCTGAATTTGCTGATTTTTCTCAGTATTTCCCTACATTCACTCTAGGTCAACTCTACAGTGAGCCAGCTGGCTCACCAGATAGAGGAACGCAGGTACATACTTGGGGATCAAATACACTTGAATTCTGCCTCTGCATGCAGTGTGGATGCAGACCTCTTCAGCTATGAGCAGCTATAGAGAGCAGTTTAAAAAAAAAATGGCCCATATCATAGTTACACTAGGAGTTGCTAGATAAATCTGAACTATTAAAACCCCAGAAGGTTAGTACCAGAATTTAAAGCATAAATTCCTGAAATTGAAGTACTGTGTCAATTTTTTTGCAACAAATGATCTGCAGAATATTTTATTTTAGGGTTTGTTTGTGTTTGGTTCTTGCCTGACCGTTACTTTTTGGTTTATACAGGTCTCTTTCCTTAAGTATGTAAATAAGTACACTTAATGCAGTAACTAGCACTCTATTTTATAAGCAGATCTTAAAGGTGCTTTCAACATCTCTTATCACACACTTTGCTAGGACATTTTTCAGAATTTGAAATGATTAGATAAAAGTTACCTGGTGTCAGTCAGAAGCATAAACCTCTTTGAAAAACAGTTCTAATTAGTCCATAGAATTATGCAATCATTTAGGTTGGAAAAGACCTATAAGGTCATCAAGTCCAACCATTAACCAAGTACTGCCAAGCCCACCATTAAGCCATGTCCCTAAGGGTCACATCTACGTGCCTGTTAAATACCTCTAGGGATGGTGATGCAACCACTTCTCTAGGCTTGACAACCTTTTCCATGATTTTTTTCTTTATTACCCAATCTAAACCTCCTCTGGCTCAATTTGAGGCCGTTTCCTCGTCTTACCATATGCTGCCTGTGAGAAGAGGCCAACCCTGACCTGCTACAGCCTCCTGTTACATAATTATAGAAATCACTAAGGTCTCTCCTGAGCATCTTTTTCTCCAGACAATCCCAGTTCTCCTAACTGCTTTGTCACTGGACTTGTGCTTCAGCCTCTTCACCAGCTCCACTGCCCTTCCCTGGACTCCCTCTAGTACTTCAGTGTCCTTCTTGTAATGAGAGCCCAGAAATGGACACAGCACTCGAGGTGTGGCCTCAGCAGTGCTGAGTATAGAGGGACAATCACTGCCCTGGTCCTGCTGGTCACACTGTTGCTGATACAGGCCAGGATCCCATTGGCCTTGTTGGCCACCTGGGCACACACTGCATCATGCTCAGCTGCTGTCAACCAGTACCCTCAGGTCTTTTTTCACTAAGCAGCTTTCCAGCCTGTAGCACTACCTGGGGTTGTTGTGACCCATGTTCAGGACCCAGCACTTTGCCTTATCAAACTTAGTGTTTCCTCAGTCCATCAATCCAACCTGCAGATCCCTGTGCAGAGCCTTCCTCCCCTCCAGCAGATCAGCACTCCCACAAACTTGGTGTTGTCTGCAAACTTGCTGAGAGTGTACTTGATACCCTTGTCCAGGTTGTCAGTAAAGGTATTAGACAGAACTGGTCCGAGTACTGAGCCCTGGGGTATTTTAAAGTAGCCTTTTGTGGGTAATGTAAATTGCATCAGTGAAAGTGAGTTACATCTATATAAAAGTTACACGGGAGTTTATAGATGCTCTTTTTTCCTTTCTAATCTGTTTGTTAGTATGTAGAATCATTCTTATACCTTTTCAAATAGATATGTAATCTCGCATTAGCATGTTAAAATTTATTGCAACAACTTCAGTGTAGTACATCAGCTGAAATTGTTTTACAGGGTGTGGACTAATTTTAGATTAGCAATTAACCTTTTAGTCTTCTGCAACACAGCTGAGTACCTGCTTCGAAGCATCCTCTTCAGAGTTCAGTATAGTCTTGAGCTCCAGCACCAGAAAAGGAGTATGCTTTTTCAGAAGGAGTGCCACACTATGTTCATAATGTTGATTAAGCATTTTGAGCATTAGACGTGTGCTTTACATTGTAGGAAACTGAGGAGAAGGAAAAGGCCATTGATGATCCATGGAATGGTCTGCTGCAAGTTGCCCATTGCCCACTGAGGATGCAGCTAGGTCTTAGAGTGATCTAGTGATGAATGCCTATATCCTTGCTGGCTTGCTCCCTCTCGTGCCTGGGGACTTGGGATTTTTGCTTGCCTGTCGGCTTGCACAGCTCATGACATGGCTCCAGCATGGGAGCTGCAGTCAAACAGCTTTGGAGCTGTTGTCACCTTGAGTGATATTGCAACAGGAAATCATTAGCCTATGGCAACATATTTGATTGTTATCATCTAAGTACACTGTTCCTGAAATGTTTTCCATTTTAAAGCAAGATTATGAGTTTCAGCTGTACCAAATCATATGATTCTCATTTTATTTATATTCCTTTCTGTAAGACACTCTTACTCTTTTAACTACTTTTTGAAGCCTTCTATGATTTACTTCTGAGATTTAAATGTTTCTTGAAGTAGAACTTAAAGATGTGACTGAGATCTGTATACAAGACTTACATAAGACTTCTATTTTACTGACATGTCAAAGCAGAGTTTGTGAAGAAAAGGTATCTTACTGGATGACATAGCTGTATTTACTGAACTATATATGGCCAGGTATCTTGCCACTTCATGTACTTCAACAAAGTAACAACATTTAACTTCCTTGAACTATTGGAGCTGTACACTCTTTCATACAGCATGACTCTTGCATAGTCTTATATGGGGATTTTTCTGTAGGACTTCTGTAGGACTGATGCAGGTGTTGAATGCAAAAGTTCAAGAAATACATATTAAACTTCTGTATTTTCTTTTGATAAAGGCTATATGTGTGGGCTCGGAAAGTATGCAGATAATGTATCCTGCAATCTTTGACCAACTGCTGGCCTTTGTAGAATTTTCCTGCAAGCCTCCACAGTATGGACAGCTGGAAACAAAGCACATTGCAAATGCAAAATATAATCAGGTAATTAATTAGAAATCTCACTTGCTTCGCTTGGCTGGTTAATCCAATTCAGCTTCAGATATAGATTGTTCAGCAAGATGCATTTGTTCAATCTGTAAAATCTTAACTGTGCATGTTGTGTAATAAGTTTTTTACATGCTTTTGTTATCTTCTTTTACTCTTTTTGCATTCTTCTTTGTTTTTATACTTTCTATTCCTTCATGAAAGGTCTGGTTTGGGCACCATACAAATGTGTCTGAATTTGTACATGAATTAATCTAAAATAATTTTTCCTACAAGAAGTACTAAATTTAACACAGAGACATGATAATTTTGAATGGAGAAAACTCCCTCAAGCTCCAGACTTTTGAATTGCACGTGCTTTAAAGAAATGGGACGTGTTCAATAATTCTTTTTATCTGTATGCACTGCTGTTCACTAAGCATGAGCATCTGATTCAGTGTAATCGAAGAGGTAACTATTATGTATGTATTAATTCTTCTTATTCTGTTTGTCCTGCAACACAATGGAATCACACTAGATACAACTATTTGCACCGGTGAGTTAAATTTCCTTAAAGATTGTCCTAATGTAGTTTTCTTGATTAGACTGCAACATTTCTCCTACTTAAATGTACTTTACTTCAATGTAGAGTACATTTTCATAGCCAGACTACATTGTATTTGCAGTTTTGTTGCTTGGACCATATTCTTAGCAAACCTTGCATGCATTAAACTGAGAGTTCAATGCAAAACATACACTTTCTGTTCCTTAATTAATATGTTTTCATGTATAATTTAGTAATTTACTAATTTCTTTTTCTAGGCGGAATGGGTGGCATTGAATTATGTACCGTTTGCAGAGAGATCATTGGAAGTTGTGGTGGACTTATACCAAAAGACAGCTTGCCATAAAGCTGTGGTAACAGAGAAGGTTCTTCAGAATATTATTAAGGTAAAAGTTTGACCTGCATATGCTCTGAATTCAGTGAGCTTATATTGAAAATAATGAGTTTTATTTTCAGCTAGTGTCAACAAATGCTTTCTGGGAAGCTTAAAGCTGTAGTAAACCAATTGATATTTTATGAAGATGAGCATCAGGGAATAATTTCTTTTGAAGCTGGAAAGCTATTGATTAGACCATATATATTGTTCTTAGCTGGGTAATGTGAGCATCAGTATTTCAGTGTTAAGATAAAAACCAACAAATGTGTTAAAATGCATACAAGTGTAAATAGTTCATACGCCTAATGTTTTAAAATTTATTAATGACTTTGTTTTATAGATATTTAAGGTGACTTTCTATCTAAAAGACTTAAAATTTGCTGTTTTCATCTGCTACACATTTGAGTTGTATTGCAGCCTTTATCTTAGAATTTCACTAACTGTTCTTGCTTTTAAATTTCATGTAGTTTAACAGTCAATAATGACCAGATTTCTTGCAGTATTTATATATACAGTTCAACTTTAATAGGAAAAGTTTAAATTCAATGAGGCTTTTTTCTTTACTGTAGAAGCACTTGGGATGGCTTTATAGGAATGGGACTGACTTCTCCAAAATAGACTCATGATAACAAACTGCTTGCAGTCTCTTAGATATTAGGAAAGCCCATTTGTCAGACTTAGCAAAAATGGGGGATGGCAATGCAGGAAAAGAAAACTAGTATGTAATTTTATTGTGTAATTGATAATGGATCAATTCTGACATCTAACCTTGTACTTGGCTGCAGACCTGTGCTTTAGCCAGCTGGTATATGACAAATCATCTTCAGAATTCCATTTGTAAAAGGCCATCTCATATACTAGCAGAAAATGTAGGGATGTGTACTATCATCTATGACTGTGTCCTCCAAGATCTTGTGCAGAAACTTGCTGTAATCTTAGATTAATCTGAGCAACTATAAATTGGGTTTTGACTTTCATTTTGCAGACACTCAGAATACCTCTTAGTCTGAAGTACTCCTGTCCTTCTGAAAGCACATGGAAGCTAGCTGTGTCCTCTCTTCTCAAAGTTCTCTCCACTGGACTGCCTGTTGCAAGGCAGCATGCATCTTCTGGAAAATTTGACAGTATGTGGCCAGAGCTAGCGAATACTTTTGAAGACTTTTTATTCACAAAAAGGTAAACACAATTTCCTTTTTAAAAATTATTTCTAGAGGTAAATATTTATAAGTAATTTATTCACTGTATGTGTTAGTAGAGCTATTTGATATCTGAAAAATTATTTTAATGAAAGATGGAGAAAAGGTAACCAATCTGTTTACTTCAAAAAGCTGTACTTTTAGAAAGTAGTGGAAAAAACTTCAATTAAAAGGAAAGTGTAAGAGCAAGAAAGAGCTCAGCTGAACTCTCAGTACAAGGCATAGTCCTTCTGAAGAGGATGGGAAGTTCTGTATGGACTCCCAAGGATGTTTACTATAGACTTGATAAAGAGTTACTGGTATATACTCGATTTGATCCTTTCTGCACCTTGAACAACATTGCAACAGTATTTTTTCTGTTTAAGGGGAACAGCATTAACTATATGTATTTCTCCTGAGTTCTGTCTTGAAGTACTCTCATGACTGTGAATTTTTGAAAATTATTTCATACACTGCTGTTCACTTAGAAGCCCCTAGTTATGTTGCATTTGTTTCTTCCCAAGGTAAATTGACGGCACCTTAATAATTAACCACACTTCTTTTATGATACTTTATGAAAAGGGCAGCTAAACAGTCAAAACTATGAAGACAGACAGATTCCTCTCAAGAATGGAACACATACTCAATCTACAATGGGCAGGTTGAGAAAATCCAGAAGTGAAAATAGTAATGATCAGAGACAGACAATTTAATCATGGACTCATAGAATGGTTCAAGTTGGAAGGGATCTTAAAGATCATCTAGTTCCAAACCCCCTGCCATGGGCAGGACATCTTCTACTAGACCAGGTTGCTCAGAGCCCCATCCAGCCTGGCCTTGGATCTATTAATTTTTTCAACCAAAGGATATATCATGAGCAAAACATCATAAATTTTCAGAATATAATAAAAGCTTGCTTCAGAGAAGAATTTTTTTTGTCTCTTGGCAATGGGTAAAAATCTATTTCAGCACAGTAGAGATTATCTAGGTTAGACACGAAGGAAACCTTTTACTCTAAGGAAGGTTAGGTATTTTAGATAATTGCTTAGGAGTGGTATGGAATTTCCATCTTCTGTAAACATCTGTGGGCAAGCATCCTTAGGAGTAGTTTAAGTACATCTAATAGTGTTTTAGAATAAAGAACAAGGTGGAATATGAAAAATTGAATTCCCTGATCTTCAGTGTATATGCTGATTTCAGTAACGAATGAATCTTTCATTTTAACAGAAAACAGTAAGGTTCTTCTGTGCCTCATGTTGATAGGCTGTGTGTTTAGTTTTGAAACACACAAAAGTCAGCAACCAAACACAGCTGTATTTACTAATGATGGATAAATAGCAGCTTGCCCAGAACAAACAAAAAATAAATACCAATGAAAATTAATTTTAGAGACATATGCATTAGTGAAAATGTTTGTAATAATGAATGGGTTTGGAATTTCGTCAATACGGTTACATGGCAACCAAGTGAAAAACCTTTCTATTGTTTTTGCATTTACCTGAAAGAAAATTTTATTAAATATGAGGACCTTAAAATAGAAAAGGTCATCATGACTGCTTAAAAGATACTTCAATCATCCAAGTTTTTATTTTATGCTTCACTGTTTCTTTAATGTAAAATAATCTTCGCAGTATCTTGCTTAGTTTTGTTTTCAGCTGCAGTTAGGATTCCTGCTTCCATTCTGAGACAGGCAGTCCACATCAGTTAACACCCTATAATCTATGTCATTGTTGGGTTTACAGAATTAAAATTAAGGTTTTGCAGGTTATTGTAGAAAAACATATGTTCACTTAAAAGTTGCTTTGGGAATACATATTACATTTGCTGAAAATTAATTATTCCTAAATATTTTCAAAACACATGAAACATTTCCATTTTGCACGTGTTCTTAGCTGACCAAGACCGGTACTGCTCTACTGTGTTTTGGTATTAATTGTTCATAAATCTAGGAAGATAAAATTATCACAGATCTTCAGTGTAATTTAGGATAATTCACTATCATCTGCATGACCTTTTTGGCCAAATATGTTGTCTGTTTTTTTCAACTTACAGTAAGTGATTTATAATTTACTTGAACATTAATTCAACCACAGAAATTTCATCTTAATGTGTTGCTTGTTAGAAACTATTACTCTTTAAGTTAATTCTTATACCTTTTGCCAGCTGTCATATATGGGCAAATATTTTCTGGAGACAGAAGAAAAATAGTAATTGTGTGAATATTTATGATACCCTATGTTGTCTTTCTTCACTTAAGTCTGGTTTTGCCTCTTTAGTGACCAGAGTGTATAGTATAATTTTACATACAAAATATATTTTAGAGAATTTTTTTTTATCATAATTAAAGATCTCCTTAGAAAAGTTGTAGGAAACTTTCCTGTTCTTTCACTTAGAAGCTTTAAGGTTCAAAATAATTTAAAACACTAAAAATAGGCTGGTAGTTTATAGAACCACATGGCTACAGCAAGATAATTTGACCTGTATATAATTAATGGCTACTATCATTATGCTTTTCAGGCATGTGAGTAGATGAATTTTTGCTTATGTAGTTGTTGTGTTGTGTGGCTACAGAATGTCTGGTTTGGGGTTGGTTTTTTTTTTTACCTCCCTAATGTTCGTCTTTTTCTAAATAGCAGTTTGCCTTCTCAATCAGTTGTTCTCCTACTCACAGCTGGAGCACTATCTATCCCTTGGTAGCTTTAGGTTAGAAAGCTTTTCTGTTCTCTCTATCAGCGTGCGCCTTGTGCTCCTAAAAAAAAATAAAGCTAAAAAGGGAGTACATCTTCCTCATGCCAGTAGTCAGGACAATTAGTAATAGCAGTCATTTCTCCTTTTCTTCATCCTCTTTGTTCTCCTCCTCCTCCCCATATTGCTACTGAAGCGTGTCTCTCTCACTGTGATGCAAGGAGGGCTCTAGAGGTAGCTGTGGAAGTTCCCCACATTGAGGTAATTCTCTTCTGATTTCCTTTGCTAAAGTCTTTCTGCACTCTGTGCAAGATGCTGTGAAACTACCCTTGGCGAGGAGGGCGATCTGTCCCTTTATTGTTGAAATTTTCTGAATTGTGTCTTCTAGTGCTTTATAATTGCAGTGTACTCAGTTTTTTAAATTTGTAGTTGTTCCATTTGTAAGGAAATTGAATTCAGAATTTTCGAATTTACTCTGTTCTTTCAATTTTTTTTTGTAATTCTAATAGAAAACATATATTAGTCATAGTGGTGCCTTATTCCAGGGTAATTTGAGAGAATCTATTCACTGTTTTGAAAGTAACAGCTAAAATTTATTGCTGACTTGAGGTACATGTCAACCTTCAGGTTGTAGGGGAAGGCAATGAGAATGTACTTTCCAGCTATCCATGTTGATTCTCTATTTAAGGCCAGCCAGGTGGTATAGAATTGGGTTTTGGTGTGTTTCCTGATTTATTTATATTAAAAATGAGTTGAGGTTTTCAATACTTTTGGTACTACCTGGATTTTTGTCCATATCACCAAAATCAATTAACCAAGTCACAGCTGAGGAGAGTGCTCTTAGTTAGATTTGTGATTTGTAAACTTGAATTGGTTTTAACAACCCTGCTGAATCTGACCAAGTGGCTTTACTACAGCTGAGAGTCAGGTCATCTGTGGTGGCTTTCCAGCTTGCAAATGTGTCATAGAGGACAGGGATGTTATTCAGTCAGGTACAGGAGTGTGCAAATCTGGCTAAGGCCAGCATGGATTGAAAAGGTTCTGAAGCACAAAGAATTTGGGAAATGCAGTTCAGTTGACTCCCCAAGAGGCTGCCAGTGAGATGAAGTAGCCACATTACTGCATTATCTAGATTTTTAGCATTCTCTAACATGTCACCCCTTATGACAGGGATAGTTAGATACATACAGATAGACCTGAATATGGTTAGAACTGAAAATTTACTTTCTTATGCTGGCATTCTGTAATTTTTCCTAAGTTCTTTGTTTCAAGGAAACTGGAATGTTATGTCACAAAAACACTTTGCTTTTCTTCCTTCAGTCTTGATAGATTGTCACACTCTACACTTTCCACTATTAAATGTTCTAGATGTTCTGTGCTATTGTCTGTCCAAGCTTTATGCAAAGCTAGGTAAATGGCTTCCTTTTGTACTCCTCTTCAAATCTTTATTCTCCAGTGCTGACCTAGCACTGCTGGGATGGTTCTAAATATGAAACATCTGCATCTCTGTAAAACTCACGAAAGCCTTAATGCAGTCAGCCCTCCTAGCAACACTGTATAACAGATTTGATTAGTTTTTTTCCTTTAGCTTTGTTCATTAAAATATGCCAGTGCACACTGTCTTATTTTTGTGTGCATGTTCTCCAATTTCTACCTGGATGAAGATAGAGTAGAAAGATAGTGATGTTCTAAATTTTTAATCAGTATTTTAAACATTTTTCTAGTCTAACTTGTAATTCTTCTAGTCACCGTGGTCCTAGAAATAGTATATGTAGATAGTCGAATATTGCTTCTGGCAGTGAAACTGAGTTGGCATTAATTAGACAAGAGGTTACTGTGATTTGAACCCTTAATTAAAGCTCAGTGAATAACTATTTAAAATAGTGAATCTCGTCTGCATGGCCCCACATCTGTCTTTTGGATAGGAACAGAATTTCAAGCCAGCTATGGGGCTAAATGAGAGGGGATACTCACTGATGTTTAAAAAGTACAGAACACAGCAGAAATGGCCTCTGCAACTTTGGATAACAAGACATTTCAAATACAGCCAAGAGAGCCCAGGTAAATGAAAAAGGAAAATGTTACTATTCTAGAGAATTAACAACTTCTAAGACAGAAGTTTCAGCTTTTTTTTTTTTTTTTAAATGCAAGCTATGGCTGAGGAAACTCAATAATCTTGATTTTTATTGTAAATCAAAATGATATTTAAAATCAATACATTTCATACAACTTAATTTACACAAAATTGTTTTCTAGTAAGAAGCTGGTCTGTTTATTATTTCATATTGTTCTTCTTTCCCAGAGGCTTTCACAGAAGCATGTCAAGCCATTATATACAATAAAATTCAACAAATGTGTATATATAGATATATAATTTATTAGAGCAGAAGTCTGTGCTCACATGAGGGAATTAAATCTATATTTTCCTAAAAGATGCTTCTGAAAAGAGTGCTGTGCACTGCAGGACTCCAGGTGGTTGTTAACTCTTTGCTCTTGGCTTGAAGCCCTCCCTGTGCAGTGGGACTGGGAGCTCTCTACTGAGGAAAGTTGCTGCATCACACTCTTGTCTTTTCTGGCTCTTGACCCTCTGGTATGGTTCAGATATGTTGTGCCAGAACAGCAAAGCATTTGGCCCCTAGATATATATTTCTGTATAGACACTGTACAAAAATCTATTTACTTGAGAATAATTTGCTGCATGAACAAGTATGTACCATAATCTGTAGCATATAAGGTAGATCAGATACGGATGACTGGACAGAAAGGTCTTAACACCTCTTTAGATAAACCTCAGCTCAGAAAGAGAGTCATAAATTAGGAAGTGTCAGACTGAAATCTCCCCATGTATTTCAACATGACCTGCATTTCTATGCAGCGTAATAGCTTACATTACTGTTTAAAGATTTTGCATAGTTAACAACTCTGTGTGTTAGAAAAGGTACTGACTGAACAGCTACTTAATATTTTATTTTATTCTGTGTTTTCAACATATAATTCCAAACTTCCTGACTGCCTAATACATAACCCAATAATAAATACAATATTTCATATTTTATTCTTTGTGTTTTTTATAGTCATACATGTAACATTTGTCCGTTTCATAGCTAAAGTGATCTAGACTTTATCTACATAAAGTCTTTTTGCGGAGCAGAGATATATTTATTTTTCAAGCAGAAACATTGGTACATACATAATACATTCATAACTGTCAAAACTGAAAATTAGCTGTAGGTGTGAAGACTGATCTTCAGGTGTGTTAGGCTAAGCACTCAGAAGATGAGGGGAAAAAAGCCAACTCGGAAAAATCTTATTTGTCTTGGTTGGCAATATATAGGAGCATTGGAAGAAAAAAATCACGCAAAATAGAACATCTGTCAGCTAAACTAACCAGATATGAATGAGATTTCAAAACCTTCAGGGTTCTTACTTTCATTAAAATTGGCTGAGATGGAGAAGTGATGGCTGAGATTGGAGTGAGATGGGGAAGACAGACCCAGATGAGTACCCTTATGAGAACAAGGTTGGCACAGGTCCACAGTCCTATAGTGGGCAGCTGCCTTTCCTGTGAGCATGTGCTTAGCTCTGAATTACCCGCCACAGGGTCTGTTGAATCACTTCTGAACATTTAATCTGAAAATAAATTCAGATATATATATAATGGAAGAACTCCACAAAGTTCTATATTTCTTCAAAATTATTGTTTATAAAACAGGTTTTTCTTTTAAAAAAATTCATTAAGAATGAGAACAAATATATCATTTCAGTTATCAGGGGAAAAGGACATGGTAATGTCCCCTTAATGAAAAGAATTTCATTAATGTAGAAGAAAATGTAAAATTAAAAACATTTTTGCAGATATACCACTGAAAATCAAAAGTCGTTTTCTTGCATAGTGAGTGAAAAGACTAGGTTGCTCAAAGCCCCCATCCAGCCTGACCATGTGAACATTAATCATTACCATATAATAGTACCAACTTGATGCATGTAATAACTGTAAATGTGATGCATTTTCCCATACTTACCTCCTTACACATGTTGTAAATTTAAAGTATAACACAGTATGTTTATTTTTAGTACACCTCCTGATAATCTCTCAATTCAAGAATTTCAGAAGAATGAGAGTATTGATGTTGAGGTAAGGAGCCTATAACAAATATGTTGTTGAACATAATGAGTTAGTGACATTCACAAGTTGCATTTGGTACTGAAATAATTTTCTGAAGAGTTACCTTTTCATTACTTTTTTCTGTGATACTGTTTTCATTTTTGAAAACAAGACAGGAAATTCATAGGCCCAGAATTCAGCTGCTTCAGGATAATGCAAAAAGTAGGAAGATGCCAAAAACTTCTTCTTGTCCTCTCAACTTCTAAACAGTGTAGAGTGACTAAACCAGTGTTTCTGCCTCTAACTCATTATGTGATCCTTACTTATTATGTTATTGCTGAGCTTTTACACAGGTAATTGCAGACCTCAGAGAAAGCTGCCAGTTAAACCTGAAGTGAGTGCTTTCCGCATTGAGGGGGCAGTCAGCAGAAATTCTTTTTTTCTTGGACATTGTTGCCCTTCATATGTGTTCTCAATACTGAGAAGCTTCAGCATAAATTAAGAAATTATGTGTTGTTTGTGCAGCACAGAGATTGCTGCAATTGTAAAGAGATAATGTTTGGTTGGATAAGGCCAAAGGAAATTAAGAGAAGATACTTGAAGTGAGGAGGGACTTGTCCTCTTTCACACCAGGACAAAGAAATGTGGCAGAACAGAGATTTAGGGGTACAAAGTAAAAGGACTTGCAGAGAAGACATGGCAGTATCTGTGGTTTCATCACCCATCATCTTTCCAGAGGGGTAGCTGGGACACAAAGATATCTGGATGAAAAGTGGGAGCAGTTCTGCCCGCAGTGAGCAGAACTCTCAAATCTAATGCAGTAATTTATGGAGATCTAAACCCACTTTGTTTCTGAATGGGAGCATCAAGACAAGGATAGAAAGTATTTCAGTTAATGTGCATTGCCTTAAGCTCGTTTAGCTAATTAACACACTTGTTCTGCTTTGCAGATGTCACATTGTTAGGCTTGTGGTGTATGTGTTAATGTCATAGTGAAGGTACTGAATTGAGGTGGAGGGAGAGGGAGATTCCTAAAGTTAGATTTTCTCGTTTCAAAACCATAAATTTGATTTGAAGAATATACTTCAAATGCCAGTTTAAATCTGATCAAAAACTCTGGCAAAAGTGGGGGGGAACGGGTTTATTATTTCAGGTTTAATGTCCAATGTAAGACCAGTCTTTTGGACATAACTACAGATTTTAAATCCTAGCAATAAAAGATTTTGTGAAGCTCAGTTAGGCATTTGTCTATTGTTAAATGTTTCTTCATACTATATTTACAATTTTAGTATTTAGAAAACTAATATAAATATATGTAATTTTAGGTGGTGCAGCTTATCAGCACAGAGATACTGCCATATGCTAATTTTATTCCCAAGGAATTTGTTGGTCAAATAATGACTATGCTCAATAAAGGCTCAATACATTCTCAGTCATCCTCCTTTACAGGTATGGTACTTGAATGACAAAAAATACAGTGTTTAAATCTACTAGAAAATAATTAAAATGTTAAAGACTTGAAGTTCCCTGGCACATATTCAGTATAGATTTTTTTTATATCCATTTTTTTTTTTTTTTATAAACTATATTTTGTGGAAGTTGTCAAGCTTTCCTTGCAATTTTTTAAAAATTACTTCCTTACTGATTGGATAGTATCCTATATAATATTTTACTTGTGTTACTTTCTACATAGTTTATTTTCCTTTGTGCCAGTTCGAACAATAATTTCAGATAATAGTAAGACAGACATAATAGACTGTTCTTAAAAACTAAACGACCTTAGTGTAACTATATGGTGTATCTAACTAGATACAGTCTCTGCCTTTAAGAAAAAAAATGTTTATAAGGGTTTTTGGAAAGATGAAAAAAATGGACATAGCCATTACATAAAAAAATACTTGAATGAGTACTTATGCTGTTTTCAGTTATTTCGTGTATTTTATAATTAAAGCAATGTCAGGTATGTGACATGTTACCGAGAACGTGGCGTAATTCATTTTTATTTTTGAAACTGTTGTAATTTTTGCACAGTCATTTTTTCTTAGAACGTATTCTTAATATTTGTTCTTATCACATATAATATATTAATATTTTTTAATACTAGAGAAGTGTTAACCTTTTCTCAACATATAATAAACTGATTGAAATGCAGCATCATGCACACTGCACAATTAAATGCGTTGTTTTACTTTGACAGAAGCTGAAATAGATATTCGAATGAGAGAGGAGTTTTCTAAGGTGTGCTTTGAAACACTGCTCCAGTTTTCCTTCAGTAATAAAGTCACAACTCCTCAAGAAGGCTACATCTCTAGAATGGCGCTTTCTGTGCTCTTGAAAAGGTCACAGGATGTATTGCATCGCTACATAGAAGATGAGAGATTGAGTGGCAAATGTCCTCTTCCACGGTATGTACGTAGTCTTTACAAAACACAGGTATAACCAGGACTTCATGAGAAGAAGGTTGCATTCAAAATATCACTTAGTCATGAAAAAAAATGAGGGGGGTGGGGGAGAACGAAATTTAAAAGGCAGGGAAATGTTTATGGGGAAGATATCAAAGAAAATGATGGTACCCATTTTTTAAAAAAACCTTTAAGTAATAATAATCATATTCTGTGCTGTTACAACATTTCCAGTTACTGAAACAATGTTTCTTATATCGTTAGCATAATATTTCTGAAATCTGATTTCCTTTTATTGCCAGTAGAGCTGTGTGTAGTTCCTAAATTGAGAGGTGGGTGGAATCTCCTCAAAAGTAAGATAAAACATCCAAACAACAATATTGTGAATTGTTACTCAAGTAATTGTTCCTGAAATGGAAAAATTGATTGAAGTACTAAGAAATTCTTTAAAATGGGAACTTCCTTTAAATTCAGTTCACTTTTGAAGGTTTTGATCATGAATGGTGGAAATTGATTATGTTACCCTTATCACATACTTTGAGATGAATGTTTTCAGATTGAGATTTGTATGGTGTTACTGTTTCCAATATCAAAGTTAAAGCTGTCCTAGCTGAGGGAATGGCAATGATGGTGGGAAAGTTAAAGACAAATGACAACTTAAACTTCTTCTAAATATCCTTTTTCTCGTAGGTTTCATTGCAGCTGTTTCTATTGTGTGTTGTTTTCATGTTGTGTAAGTTTTACAGAAAAACTTACATTCTTGAAACAAAAATGAGTAGTTGACTGTTTGCATTTTTTCATTTGTAGGCAGCAAGTAACAGAAATCATATTTGTTCTAAAAGCTGTCAGTACTCTTATAGATTCACTTAAAAAGACTCAACCTGAAAATGGTAAGTTATTGTTAAATAACATGGTTCGAAACAAGGTAACATTATATCTGCCCCAAAGATATTGATTATTTCCTTTAGTAATTTTCCCAGAAATTTGAAAGAAAAGTGTAATCTGTAAGATTCAGTATTCTGTAATTCTTTATATATGTAGTGGCAGGTAGACAGAAAGAAGCCCCACAAAGTTCTCCTGTATGCCTAAAGGTATAAGGATCTAAGATATGTTTAATAAAAGAAAAAACTTCAATTTATGGTGTCCTTTATTAGATAGAGCTTGGTGTCTTCTGAAAACAAAGAAAAAAACCCTTCTATAAAATATTAATGGAATTCTTAAATATTTGAAGCCTTGCTAGATCCTTTTTTCATTCTCATGATACCTTTTTAGGCTGCTATGGATCATGTTCACATAGGTGCACTCTGCAGTTAAGGGGGTGTACAAGTTAAATGCACAGACAGGCTGATACTTACACTTGTGGTCTTGCTTTCCCTGTCTTCCTGTTCTTTTATTTCCTGTGCCCTGGATTGAACTTAGCTCATTGATTCAACATTGTAAATGGTTCACAGATGTATTTAAAGGGCTGAATTAAATGAAATACCTCAACTTCATTTATAATCATATATCCTGTTCCTCCTGTAAGTTGCACTCCGGTGTGCATGGAGAGTTCTTGGAAGGAAACTTAAATCATGAGTCTTGGTTAAATCCACTGTTCTGGACTCTGAAATTCTGACAGAATTGTGTATACAACACTTCCCTCTACCCTCCCTGCTTTTGATATTAGGAGGAACAGAAGAAAACCCTTTTCAATCCTCAAACAAACAAACCAGCCTTTCCAGAAAAACACAGACAGGTGGGTTTTGGAAAGAGGCAGTGCCTTATTTGCATCATCACTGAGCAGCCAGAGTTATGATGATGTGGTTTCCAAGGTTCATGGCAAAAGGGTGCAGGCAGAACTATGCTAGGATGCGTAAAGCCTTTTGGCTAACCCTGAAGGTAACTGAAGTGCTGCTTTGGTGGGTCTTCCTCTTAGAGGGGTAGAGTAGCCAGCTCAGCTGGACTGTTCCCCACATCCCTCTTCCTGCAATGAGAGACATACTTCCCCTGGTCCATATGCTGCAGTGCTTGCCAAACCTCCCATACACTTTCTTGGAAAGAGAACTGCTGGACAAATTACAGTCATTTCACTCCCACTTCTTCTATCTTTTAATAATTTTATTTATGTAAGATAATTGTTAATGTTGTCTGAAGCTGGGAGTTTGTTCTCTTTTGAAAGCAGAGCTAAAACAGAAATAAGCAAAGAAGTCATATTATAGTAAGATTCATGCTACAATGTTTAATTTTACTTGTTGGACTAACAAAATTTTACCATGGATATTTTTTGTCTTTGTCCAGTGTTTCTGCCTCTGCTTTCTGTAGCTCTTGTAATCTGAAATGATCTGAAATTGATAGAAAGTCTCATTGCTGACAATTTTCCAAAAATGAAATGTGCATCTAGTTCAATTTTCTGTCAATAGCTGAGAAAAGCAGGCAGAAAATGCATGTGTATTACAGATTGAATAGAAATACTCTTAATTTTGTCAGTTCTTCATCCCAAAATCACAATGAATGACTCATGTAGAAACACAGGTGTGTAGCACCATTTTATGGATATTATCAGATCTGACCTCCAGTTGCAGCTGGAAAAAAAAGGATTTCTCCTGCAGAAATCCTGTCCCATATCTGAGTGCCCTGAGTGGATGCCATAGTGTCTGTATAGCACTAAGTATCTATGTTTAGGCACACTGTGAATGTGCCCTTACTTATACAAATATTGAAAAAAAATCTGTTGCCAGTGTTTGGACAGTAGGAAGTGATTCAGTCTGTTCTTTTCTTCCCTGCAGTTGATTCTAGCACATGGGCACAAGTTATTGCCTTGTACCCAACTTTAGTAGAATGTATCACCTGCTCATCCTCAGAAGTGTGCTCTGCTTTGAAGGAGGCACTTGTTCCCTTTAAGGACTTCATGCATCCACCAGCATCCAAGGTACAGAATGGAGAGTCTTGACCCATAAAACTTCTTTTTTATTCTTGAAGGGAATATCCAAAAATGTTTGCTCCCGGGTGAAGTTTCTCTGAGGAAATCTCTTGTGACTAGTACTTTGGCAACCAGTGCTGACTGCCTTTTAACTGTACTAACAAGAGCTCAGTAAGTCGTGAATACAGGCTTTATCTCAAAGGTTCCAGAGTGAGTAGCAGTGCAAACCTTTAATAAATTTAACTGACTAGTTGGAATCATTTATAATCTAATGTACTTGCTACAGTATCTTGAAGTGGTGATTGAAAAGTGGGCTTATGTACAGCTTGTTGTGTATGTGTTAATGATGTAATTAAAAATATTTCAATTCAGTCAGATTTATTAGGCTGGTGTTTTGCACCCTTTTTTGAAGTACGAATTGTACTAAAATTTTATGCAAGATGGTACTGTAACATTCCATATATCTGTAACCAGCCTTTGTAAACAAAGGGAACTGATATACTTGTGTGTATAATAAATGGTACAGTTATGTATAAAATAGTTGCATTTATTATTTAAATTCTTTTAAAAATATTGATAATGTCAAATGCTTGAAAATGTATTTATTATGAATAAGTTGTATGCTTGCATTTTTACTTACAGTTTGCCTTCTAAATTGCCAGATATGCTCATTCATATCTGATCATGTTAGTTTTTGCTTAATTGAATGTATCTTCTTTGTGGCCATTGGACATCTGCAAAGGGTCAAATAACAAAAGATTGAAGCAAGCAGTCACAGTCTGCTGATCTCAGACTTCAGAGTAGCTGACCTGAAATAAGTTTGAATATGCAGAAATCCACTGTAGCACTTCAACACTGCCGTACCTCACTTCATAATAAATTTGTTTCAAGATGTGTGTTCAACTTAACTCTATCCATTTTTGCAGTTGCAGCCTTGCTTTAAAAGAAAAACAAACATATTTGAGGATTGTTAGCCTTTTTTGACCTTCTTGGCAAGTATCAGTGTCTTTGAATCATGACCCAAGAAAGGCAATTTCAAATATCTAAAATACTTGGCTGTAATATTTTGTTCAATAATTTTAAGTGTTTTGTTTTGTAATGTCTTTTCAACCCAAACAAATTGCTCTAATCTTTTAATTATAAACTGTGTCTGATAAAAACCATGAGAAGTGTATTTTTGAATATAGTTACTCCTTTAGAAATTCAGTAAAATTTGTCATTAAGTAAATGTGAATTTGTTTCACTTTCACATAATACACAATTGAAGCAAAACACTTTTAATAGTATTGTTTTTAAAGTTTGTGATCTAGTATTTAAACTCTTATTTAATGAATTTTGATTTCAATTATGTTTCACCTGTATTCACATATTTTTAATCTGTGATGTGAAAGCACAAAGGCCAAATGTAAAAAAAAAAGACAGGTGCCTTTCTTTGGATTTCAGAACTTCAGAGCTTACCTTTAGGGTTTTGTTTCTTCAAGTCTTTTGTAGATATTAAAAGATTGTCATGCATAAGAAATGGTATTACATCTGTTTGCTTTGCACTTTCCTTGCTAAAGGGCCACTGATTGGTACATGTGAATGAATAGGTGTAAAAGTTGTAGAAGCTTCAAGCAGAATGTGTGGTGAACTGGTCAGGGTTACCATGCATGAATAATGTTCTCCAGGCAGTTCTTTGGACAGCTTGCTTCCACAAGTCTCCAGTTTATGGTCCTTTTTAAAAGCTTCCTGTTTCAAAGTACAGTAAATATTAAAGAGGCTTCAAGACCTTGCACATTTTTGTGACCAAAGTTGCTAGAACTTAATTGTCAAACCTGAATCATTTTAAGAGAATACTCAGTTTACATTAAGGAAACAAATGTTTCTTGTTAGTAGAATTTATGTCAAAATACCTTCTTTGGAGGAACAGTTCCAGTATACTGCAGAACTGAGTCTTACATATGAGTAACAACATTATCCATACTCTGAAAGTGAAAACCTGACAACTGCTCTCCTGATTAATGGAAGTCAAGGTCTATGGGGTCATTAAAGAAACAAACTGTAGGACAGGAAAGAAGGGAATTAGTTTGTTTAAGAATATGAAGGTGTGCAGACCAAGCTATGGGTGAATTTGTTTGTAATTAGTTTCTAATGGATTTTTGAGTGATAACACAGCTGCATTTGTCCATTGAGGCAAATCTTCATCTTTATCTGTAATTCAAAAAGGGGGTGCATGAGTCTTTCCTGACTCTAGAGCTTAGACTATTTCACACCTATGAATATTAATCTTCAGGAGGCTTTGAAATAAACTACCAATGAACTAACTTACCATCCTTTCCTCTTAATTACAAAATTAATAATATCTGTGCTATTTGAGGCATGTTTTGGAAATGCAATCTGAGGTTGACCATATTAAAACTGCTTTTTTTGTATTTTTTATAAAGAGTTTGGATACTAAAAACAAAGCTACTTAGATTAGAAAATGTTTTCATTGACTAAGTTTGTCTGTGAACAAGAATTATTCCCTTTACTGTGCCTTCTTGTCCAACACTCAAATATTTCTTTCAACTTGAAATATCAGTTTCTTTTTTCTGTTTGTACTTTTTGTGAAGTATTCTTAGGGTTTCTTTGATGCATGCAGCATTTTTTAATATTTAAATCTCACCTTTTTACATGTTTCTAGCAAGGTAAATCTTGTTGCAGAAGAAATTTAATTAATTTAACATTACCTGTTGAGTAGACCTATGTCCAAGTTCTTTTCAAGTCTGTAGGGTTGCTTCATCATGAGAATTAAAACCTGTGGACATTTTCAGGATGGAATTTGCAGTGTGTCATTGAAGTCATCTAGAAAAGTGGTACAGCTGACTGTATAGACATGTGTCAGCTGGAAGTTAGAAGGTAAGCATTAATTGCTTATTAAATGTAACCACAATATTCACCTTTTTCCTTCTTGTCCACAGCTTAAAAAAAACACATGGATGAGAATCCAAACAGAAATTATTAGCTCATTAGCATGTTTATATCAAGACTTCGGATTACTTGGGAAAACTTGTATGTCTCAGTGCCATGGCCATTGCCTTAATGTACCTGAGGATTTAAGATTGCATAGTAACTGATTATGAAAAATGAACAGATGTCTCAAGCTGGGAACTTCTTATAGAAAGTCTTATTCCTACAACTGACCTACAGTAGTTATTTACTTATCATCAGAGATGGTTATCTAACTGGGCATCTGTTTTGTTCCCTTGTACATGAGCCTGCTTCCCCGCCTCCTTTATTGGTGAACTGTGTAATGTTACTGGACATTAAACCACATGAAACACATGGTCACTGGTAGCTATTTACAAGAGTAAGAGAGCACATCTGTGAAACTTCAGTAGTTTATCATTGTATTCTGCAGATGGGGTTCTTTTTTTTTAACCAGGTTGAGTTCCTTCTTGCCAAAGAGCAAATCTTATAGCTGGCCTTGAACTCTTCAGGCAAGGTATTTTTAGTGGGGTTAATGCCTTTCTTTTCCTCAGCACATGGCAAACACAAAGTACTAGTCATCAGTGTATTCTACAGAAATTCATTTAGAAGCTCAGGAGATATTCAGGATGTTCTTGGGAGGAGAGGGGAGGAAAGCACGTTTTCTACTTGTCTGTTTCTGTACAGCTCAGTTCTGTGTCTTTTCACTACTTGTTCACCTCATATTTGCATCTGGCTACTCATTTTCTATATAGGCAGGCAACCTTGAGCTTGAGTCCTCCTGAACAAGGTGAGGCTTTACAAGAGTGAGAAGGATTTGCTGTGCACAGCTGCCTTGTGAGCAATGCATATTGTGTCTGTGCTACCGTTACAGGCCCAATAAGACTGTTTAGAGTGGGGTGTGTCATAAAGTTCCAAGTAAGGTAGCTCTAGTGTGTAGGTTTTGTTTGAAATGGAATCCAAAATAGTGCACAGACATTGTCTATATCTGTATGTGTAAACCATTTAACCATCAGCAGAATATTGATACGGTATTTTTATTCCCAAGAAAAGCTTATTTTCTCCCTGGATTTTCCACCCCTACCTTCTGACAGTACTTTCTGTGTGCTTCTCTGTGTGTGCTGTTTAGTGTGTGCTTCAGTTGTAACTTTTGGAGGCAGGGACTCTTTGTCTAGACAGCATTTTGTATATCAGGGCAAGTACAAATCCAATGAAAATAATTGTAAAGTCAGTGTAGAACATAGTTTTCATTTGGAGAGTAGATGCTCTTTAGAGTTCATAGCTGAGTTGTAGAGTTCAGATTTATGTCATATTCAAAGTATCTGACTGCTGTCTAATTTAGGGCAGACAACATTATACACACTAGGAAGCAATTGCTGGGATCAAGAATGACCTACAGTTGCAGCAACTGAGCAAAGTATGGATGAGTGGTTTAAGTCAACTTGTGTAAGAAAGTGAAATTAAATATTCACAATTCTTAGGGAGGAGGGAGGACCTCAAAATAAAAATGACAGGACTTGAGGAAGGCAGACCATAGAAAATTGATAAGTAAGATCTCACAGAAGACAAGTGTGAAGTAAGAGAGAAACTGAAGAGATAAGACAGTTTCTTGGAGATGTGAAGGCCATGACTGAAAGTATGTGCCAGACAAGCTGTAATAAGAGACCAACTCAGTTAAACAAGGAATTTCATTGACTTCAAACACAGTGAGGGAAGGCCTATGAAAGACGGAAATTCAGATACCACCAAAGATGAGTGTTAACAGAGTGTTCTCAGCTGACAGAGAATAAATGCATGAGGAGTAAAAGGTTTGCGCTAACAAAGTGCTGACTACCTAAAACAGTATGGCTGTTTACACAGGTGATTGGTGTTTGGTTCAGAGCTGCAATTTGTGTGTTGAATTTTTTGGTTTGTTATGGTGATGGCTAATCCTTAAAGTCAGAAATTTACTGCCAGGTTATTGCTTGTGCAATTGAGATGAGTGACAAAGATTGAATAAGCTTACCTAGAAAAAGGGAAGCAGGATAGAAAATGGTGACATATTGTCGAATTGACCAAGCCTGAAGAATTTCTTCTTGGTATTTAAAGAACTAATCTGAGTACCTGCAGCATTATTAAGATCATCTTTATGATGTCCTTGTGTCCAATCATTTAGAGAGTAGCGTGTCCAATCATTTAGAGAGTAGCATGCTAAAAACTGATCCTTCTCTTTCTGAACTTCTTATTTAAGAATTTATGTCTTGATTATGAAACAACTTTGATAAAAAGGATAAGATTTACCTGTGGGTTTACTGTGCTAACTACAGGATTTCACTAGCAGTTGATAAGACTATTCACTGCTTGAATTTATTATCTGTGCTTAGAGGAATTCTCAGATAAGCTTATTTTTAGTATCAGAATGATAAACTTTTCTTTCTCCATGTTAACATATTTATTCCCACTGGTGGTCCAGATGCCTGCCTTAAGAACTTTTTCGTAAGTACTCTCATTTATCAGCAGTGTAGTCCTCTTTTCGCCTAAAGTGTGTTCCTTATGGAAAGAATGAGTTAAGTACAGCTACCATACTTTCCTTCAATCAAAAATATTGTGAGGTTGAAACATACTTGAAGGCATCAGCCCCTTGGTCTGTTTATTTTCAGAAGAGATTACCAATAATTAAATAAGAAAGAAAAGCCCTTGGAAATCAGGTATCTGGCATCTTCACAATTTTGTTACTGAAGACCCTGATCTTCAAACTGGAGTCATACCTGCTGCTCTCTGTGCACAGAATATCTGCCTTAGACATGACACAAGTCTCCACTGGTGTCTCCGAAGCTGAAACTGCTTCAAGACTGCAGAGGCTTATGAGGCTGTCACGGTTGGAAACTCAGTCTGATGTTTTTATTGTTAACTATTTCTTACTTAGAATGATTAAAGTTGCCAAGGAATTGCTTATGTTTCTGGCTTCCTTGTCAGAAAACTCACACTTCTGTGCCCCATCACATCACAGACAAATGCCTGGTCATGAGGGGAGGGGCTGAGTGGCTCCTTAGAAAAATGGCAGCCAAAACTGGATTGCCCCCAGTTCAGGGAGAGCACAGAGTGCAGTCTGGTTTTGATCAGCCTCTGTCATGAGAAACATGGAAGGGGACAGGAATATGAAGTGCATAGCACTGCTGGGATGTACACGTACAAAGAACTGGTTTCTGGAATACATCACGACTATTACTTGCAGATCTACTTACAGAACATCTGTTCGTGCCTCTGGGCTTGGCAAAGCATTATATGGTACTACCTTACCACTAAAATGAGCCCCAGAATCTACACAAAGTACTGCCCTAGAATAAAGGAGGAAACATAAACATTTATCTTAGAACACTGTTATTTAAATTAAATATTTTCTCTCAAAATGCAAGATATTGTCTGTTACAGCTGTATGCACTATACTGTCTTAAAATTTTAAGCAGTTTTGTTGCCAGTCTCAAAGAGAATGCACTGAACTGATGAATGTAGTAACACAAGCCCCTGCCTCCTTATAGAGTAAGAGTGGGAAGCAAGTTTTTGAAGTGCTAAATTAAAGTCTGATAGTAGTAGCTGTTTCTTGCAGTTTAATATCATTTTAACCAACTCAATTCAAACAACTAGGTCAAACTTGGAAATGGGTTAGGGATTGAAAGAGTTCTGCCTTTTTTTCCCTCTTCCATACATAGGATAGATCTGTGATGGTAAAATCTACTCTATCTAACATCTGAAGGCAGTGGCAACCAGAAACAATCAGTTCTGTACTCTTTGTTAAACAAATGTATTTCATGGATGTATGCAATACTTTTAAAAGAGATCAATCTAAGAATTATTTTGAATGCCATTTTTCATATTAATGTACTTTGAATCCAAACAGATCTCTTGTCAAACTAATGAAGTCTTAGATAATCGAAAAATGTACTTAGATATTTTCAGATTTAAAAACATTGTAACATTTAGCATCTAACAAGTGATACAGTCTTAGCTATGTAAAATGTATTCCTTAGTTTTAAAAGGTTACCAAACTTAGTGGGACTATATTTAATTGCAAACAAACATTTAAATAATTGCTAATGAAATAATAATAATCTTTCAGAGGAGATGAATACAGATGCAAAATCAGGCTTAAAATGTAGTTTCTGGTTTAAGTCATTACTAAATAGAAGTGACTTTTGACAGAAATAATTTCTCCTGTAATCAAACTTAAGAGAGGCAGAATAGAGTATCTGCTTTGAGATGCTCAAGCTGAATTTCTCTTCTGAGATTTAGGTAACTAAAATTTTGAGGTCTTCCACAAGATTAACTAGCCTGGCTTTCATTTGCAGTCAGGGAGGCCTGGCAGGAGAGCCATTCCATCCTAAAAGTTCATATAAGTTGCTCTGTGGAAGTGACAGTTTTTGCTACCAGAGCATAGGACAACTTCCTTAGGCTTAGACATCTGGTGTTTCATGGTGTTTTTTTAGTTTACTTTAGACATCTTAAAATGGAGAAGATGAGAGAGCCACAGAAAATACAGTTGACTTTGCTGTTGCAATGTGTTGATGGTGCTATGGTTTTTTTGAGCTCCCTTAAGAAGAACATCTTCTTTGTGGCTTTTATGTTTGTTTGCTTTTTGGGTTTTAACATGTCCTTTGCAAGGGCCTGCTCTAAGGCTTGCCTGTTTTTTTCCTGGGTGGGAGATCATGTTCAAATATTTATCTGTTATGCTCTGTGTCTGCAACGGACAACATGCTGTGACTTCCTTGGAGTTATGGCATTAGTCTAAATAATTACATGAAGAATTAAGAGATCTACAGTTACTGTTAGTGTACAAAGCTGAGCTCTGTTTGATCATTAAATTCTTCCTGCAACTGATCTGTCTTGGTTTTCTATTGGTTTCCTAATTTGGAAGAGTTCATGACGTTACTGTCTTCATAAAATCAGTAAACTGAACGAAACAGTTCTAGAACTTTCTAGAACTTCTACACTTTTGTACACTCCTCAGAGAATTTTTCTGATTGTCTTATATATTACATTTAACGGCTGCTTTTTTCACCACTGTTTCACATCAGCAAGGTTACAGTTCTGATATCTACAACTTGGGTGCCTGAATGCTCATTTCTGGTGTTTGAATTTCTCATCTCTTACAGAAATGAGAAAATACTTGCTAGCCAGCATGAGTTCTTTGAAAGCCCCTGCACATTTACACTCTTGGTAAACAAAACTTGAATTACTGAAAGTAACTAAGGGCTCCCATCCACAAAATCTTTCAGAGCTTTGCATCCAGCATGAATCAGCAAGATGGGTGGCTCCAACAAACACTGGGGAGTGAAAGCTTGCAGATTGGTGCCAGTATCCATATGCGGCCTTGTATATTTCCTAACCTTTTTGGTAATTTTTCATTTCTTTCCAGGACCTGCTGTAATAGATCTTGGACTTTTACTTCTTAGATAAGTGCAAATCAAAAAAGATGTGTAGGTCTTCGGATTTACCATATAATAAACTGTGATGTATGCGGAGTATCTGCCAGTAGTTTGTACTGATATCTGATTAAAATTTTAAAAACAATTTCTGCTTAGACATGATAAATGACAAATATTTCAATTATTTAACTTACCAAACTCCAAGAGGAAACAGTACTCTACACTTGTTTATCTCCCCTTCTTATAATAAATTATCCGAATGATGTGGTTTGAATTTACATTTTACTTTCACCCGAAGTGCTGATTTTCTTCAAATAGAGATTGGTAACTCCTTGTCTAAGAAACTTTCTAAGTGTTCTCGTGATATTAAGATGGATTTCAGTCTGTTAATTAATGAATATAAAAGAAACTTTAGTTCAGGAAAACAAGTCATTGAGATGGGAAATACTGATACTCTTGTGTAAGAGTTTTTTTACATTATAGTTGAGGTGGCCTTAGAACACATGGGAGCACATTAAAAAAAAGGTAAAAATTAACCCAGAATTAAATAAAAACGTTAATATTCTAAGTTTGGAGGATTTTTTCCCACTGCTAATGTATTTTGTAATATACTTAAAATAAGTCTGATTATTTAATAGGAAAAAAGGATGAAAAAATCTAGCTTTTGCTTTTTCTTTTTAATAAATACTTAAATATCCCAATTTTAAATTGCATTTCTTTTTCAGAACTGGGATTTTATGTGTACACCAACTTAACTGAGTAGGAACAGAGCATACATTCCCTTGATGCATCCATATTTGTAATACTTTGCCTCTCCTTAGCTGACCTCAAAACCTACAATTAAGTCTTACTGTCCCTGTGAGAAATATGGATTTATGGAGGAAAACAGGAATTGAGAGAAAGTGGTCTGGAGGAGATCAAACAGTCCCTTCCAGAACCAGAAGTAAAGGACTCTGAGTTACTGGATGCTTCCACTTTCTCAGCTATAGAATGTTCTTTAACATGCCAGGTGATATCAAAAACACATGAACTTCAGGATCACCTCATCATATGCTATCTCTTGGCATGTTTTCTCCAACAGAATGTCACTGGTTTAAATGTCAGTGTAAAAATCAGTGATCTGTTTGTGCCTGATGCTTCATGTAGGTAGCAACTTCAAAAAGGGGGAATGACTTAATTGTCAAGTATTTTATCTTTGTCTCTAAGGTGGCAGTGTTTTAGCTCCTTTCCAGTGTGATTTTCTCAACTACAAATTTGTTGCAAGTTGTCATAAAAGGCATTGCATTTCCTTCTTCAGCCATGTTGTAGATACTCTTGTATTAGAAACGTCAAGACTATTGTCCTTTTTCTCATTTCCGTATTCAGCATCACTGATCATAATACAGTGTTTGTAAAGACAGTAACAAATTTTAACTTTGTTTTAAACTCTTCCAGTTTAATCCCTCTGCTGTGCTGGTAGCTCTTTTTTTCTATAATTTGTTCATAGACGTGTTGGTGGTGAAGGACAGAACAGTAAGAACGTTAGTATTTATAACTTTCGTTATTCTGTAATGAAGTTAATAGTCTGTTTCTTTGAGGTCAGTTTCTGTGTGGCGTAATCATCATGGAGTCTGTTTACATTTAGAATGAAAAGAGCTTCCAACTTGAAAGTCCAGAGCCAAGGAAGGTACTGTATCCACCCTGAAAGCCCGTGCCCGCTGTGCCTCTCGAACTGAGGAGGTAAAAATCTGGCCCGTGCGGTGACAGCCCGATGGCACATCTCCTTCCCCACCGCTCCCGGAGCTGGCCCGAGTGCGCGTCCCGCCGCCCGCCCCGCCTGCGCCTCCCGTGGGCCCAGCTCCGGCCGCGGCGTTTCGCGCGGTCGCTAGGGCGTGGCGGATCGGGAGCGAGCGGGAGATGCGGCCCTGCCCAGCCCTGCCAGGCGCCCCGGGCGAGCGCAGCGCCCCCGTCTGTGAGGAGCGGCCGCGCGCCGCCCGCGCCATCTTGGGCAGTCTCCGGGGGCAGCGCTCCCCCTCCCTCCGCAAGATGGCGGCGGCCGGGTGAGTGACATGCCCGGTCACGTGGCGCGGATCGCTCCGCGCTCCCCCCGCACCGCGCGGTCTCTATGGCTCAGCCGGACACACGGG